>OW121802.1:3055000-3655000 GCA_933228885.1 Leistus spinibarbis
TATGGCAAACAACGCTAGCATTCACAGTAACAAAATGAACGCATTAATAATACATTTTGTTGCTGTAAACGATAGCATTGTTTGTCATCAAACAAACTCTGGATTAAAGTGTGTTCCCAGCGAAACAATTAGTAATTAAGCTTAGAAATTATAAGTAATAATTCCAGTTTGTTGTATGACAAACAGGGTTAACGTTCACAGCAACAAAATTTATCATACGTTGTGTTTGTGGCTTGGATTGTTAGCATTGCTTGTCATAATACAAACTAGATTATAATTTGTAATTTTCTAATCTTAATTACAATTCGGTTCGCTCTGAACACCCCTTTATTTTGTGTAATTACTATTCGTGATTACTAATGGTCTAGATATGAATACAACTTTAATTATTTACTTGTTTATTTTAAAGATCATTCACAATAAGCCAATTAGTAATTAGGATTTGAAATTATAGTTGGTTTTATGCCAAATAATGCTAGCATGAACAACAAAACCACTTATAATTGATGCGTTAATTTTGTTGCTGTGAATCCTGGTTTATTATTTGTATTTTGTAATTATAATTTCTAATTGGTTCACTATGAATGCAGCATTATAGTTTGACACCTCCAAGTATTTTTATTTAGATTAGGGTGATGAAACGTACGCTTTTTGTAAAGGACATGTTTTGATCCGTGAATGCTACAGATACACGGCCGAATGCTTGAGCTCTTCTGTATACTTCGTACGGCGAACTAAATACTATAATTTTTCCCCCCTAAATTTTCATCACTAATTGCTAAAGTTTCTCATTTCCTAACAGTTACGATTAGTAATACGTTTGGCAACTTCATTCTTTTCTGAATTGTAACTTTTAAAACATAAAAAAAGACGACAACAACATATTCTCACATATTCTTTGATTATATGTGCAAGCTCTGCCAATGTGGCACTGCAAATTTTTTAGCTGTAATTTAATATTTATAAGTGTTTATTTTTGTATGAATTCCTAACAGTGTACAAGTGTTGGTGATTCGTTTTAAAACGCCACAGCCACGCACACGAACTGTTTATCTTTGAAAGTAAGAACTTACATATACATATATACAATATACATACATATATGCTTTTAGAATACATTTTATTTATTTTTATTTCAATATCAATAACTCATTTTAAATAAATGAAGGACGTCTACTAATGACTAGGAAAATAAACTTCGGAACTCACATACGTATAGCGTATAGGGCAGGCAGGGGCAAGTGGGAAACCCAAACATACAAAAATAACCATCACTTATGCAAAATAACTCTTTTGTGGCACCGAAATTGAATATTTTACACGATACATTAAATTTTATAGAGGCTAACATGATAAATTTGCGTTTTTATTTTTGCGGTGTGGCCCTGCATTTTAGGCAGTAGTATTGCCCTAAATAAATAATTTAGTATTTTGGTAATGGATCCCTATTTATTAGCGTAGGTGCTCGCCACCAATGTTGACCAATGCGAAAAGGTAAATCTAGACTGAAAGTAGTAATTGTAATAAAACTGTATTCATAGCGATCCAATTAATAATCGCAAATAGAAATTAATTGGGCTGCCTTAAAACTGGCGTAAAAAATAAAAATTAGTTGAAGACTCAATGTTGCCATCTATGAAATTATAATTTATGCGTTAATGTGTACATTATTATTGCTTGTCATAATACAAACTGGATTATTAATTGTAATATCTAATTTTAATTAGTAATTGGTCCATTGTGAATGTAGTTTAAAGATCCATTCTAACCAAGCCATTTAATAATTTTTTTTCGAAAGGAAACTACATTTTAAACAATACATATTTTTTTGTTTTTCTGAAATCTTCATATTACAGAAGATACGAATTATTTAAGTTTCGCGCCTTATAGTTCTATGACGGTACTACGCCTATAGGCTTATTTGGAGTGGACTATTATCATTAAGTTGGTAGTAAATTTTAGTTGTTTTCATAAGTAGATTCGGCAACGCTGTTAGCTGTACGAAAAATGTTCCCTAACCTTGTTTAGTCTTATGTTCTTTATAATACGCATGTGACAAGCCTTTTTATTAATTATTTTTCGAAAGGTTAGTGTTACAAGTGTACATTATTATTAAACATGAGTGATATTGCTTATGGGAAAGCACAATCAGACAATTTGCCACTTACGTATTTCAATTGTTTTTGCATTACATGCAACAATGTTACTATAAAGTGGAGGGGATACAAAAATCTGGTTCCAAAATTTGAAATTCTAGTTACAAATTTCAATATTGAATAACTATTGAACTTGAGCGTTATTTAGTAAATTGAAACCGGTTATAGTAATTAAATGGATTCCAAATTAAGATGTATATGTCATTTTCTCAACAGCAAAAGCTTACCACATGCCTGTTATGATTTTACATTACAATTTAAAATACAGCTTGTTTTATGAAAAACACAGTAACAAAATTCATAATTAATGCGTTAATTTTGTTTCTGTGAATGCTACCAACGATTTACATAATGCAAACTGAAATATGAATCGTAATTTCTAATTCTAGTTACTAATTGGCTTTACTCTGAATGCAGCTTTAAGGCGTGTTCAGAGCGAATCAAATAGTAATTAAGATTAGAAAATTAAAAATAATAATCTAGTTTGTATTAGACAGGCAATGCTAACATTCCAAGCAACAAAATTAACACAATGTTATGATTAATTTTGATGCTTTGAACGATATCTTTGTATGTCATGCAACAAACTGGATATATTACTTATAATTTCTAAGCTAAATTGCTGATTGTTTCGCCAAAGAATTAGTAATTAAGCTTAGAAAATATAGGTAATAATTCAAATTTGTTGTATGACATACAATATTAATATTCACAGCAACAAAATTTATAATACATTGTGTTAATTTTGAGACTTTGAATGTTAGCATTGCTTGTCATAATACAAACTAGATTATTATTTGTAATTTTCTAATTTTAATTACAATTTGGTTCGCTCTAAATACGCCTTTAAGGTGTATTCATAGCGAAACAATTAGTAACTAAGCTTAAAAATTACAAGTAATAATTCCAATTTGTTCTATGACATACAACGTTCACTGCAAGAAAATTAATATTAAATTGTGTTAATTTTGTTACTGTGAATGCTAGCATTGTTGTAACAGGGCGCCGCGGCGCACAGTTTGAGAAACACTGTTCTACAACGCTCAACTCTCATGAAAGTGATAACAAACACATATATAATCAGGGGCGGATTGGATACAAAATTTCAATGTGGAATTTAACTAGGATGCCGGGTTACCAGCGGCTCTTTTATTAAAGAGTGCAATTTGTTAATTTCAAAAATATTGACTATGCGTACAAAAACGGGTTTTGCTTATATAATTATTAGTTACATACAATTGGCAACATGAACACAAGTAAATTGCGGTTAGTTCTGCGCAATTTTTTCTCTTGTGTAACAGTAGAAATCGCTGCAGAAAAACCAAATTTTGGAAAACGGCTCAGTGCCCAAGTAGAAATTTTAAAATAATTGTTTGTACGATTTAGACATCTGGAAAATACATACATATTATTGAAAATTCAAATATGTATATATATACAACTCCTATACTTGGATGTATGTCGATTATAAGACCAAATTTGTGCCCTCTATTCCTCTAAAGGTACCGGAGCGATTTAAACCAAATTTGCTATATGTATTCTTAGGTATCTTATTTGAATACGCTCGCAGTTTTTTTTCAATCATCCATATACTTCCAGAGTTATAGGGCCCCAAATAATGAGCACTCTTTAATACTACCCTTACAAAATAATTAAAAACATCATAAACATTAACAGGAAATATGTTTTGTCTAGATAATTTCTACATATTGTGAACCCAAATGTCATAAGAAATTATTAAATATAATAATTTTGAATTTATAAACTTGCAGTTAAACAAGAAAGAAAAGAAAATGTTTCTTAGGAAAAGCAGTCGCTTTTTAATAATAAATTTATGTTAACCCAACGTTTCGGCATCCCTAAAATTATCTTCAGGATTTTGAAATAGTCAGATTTTTTTAACTCTTGAAGATGACATAATGGACGCCGAAACGTTGGGTTAAATGAAATTCTTTATTAAAAATGACTGCTTTTTCCAAGAAACTAATTTTTTCATCCAGTTTAGAAAATACATCAGTCTTATAATCAAAGAAAGTAAAAAATCTAGTAAATGAATTGTAAGGCTTTTTATATCTGTAAGATGTTTACAGATTGTGAATCCATAGGCCATAAAAATAAATAACTGTCATTTTTAAATTTTAAATATAATAGCGCGTACGCATGTGTGTAACTGTTAACGTATAACGGCAGCAGTGTAGTGCGCTTTTCGCATTTATAATTGTTATACGTGATTTGAAGTTCTACGTATACCTGTGCTTATTCAACAATGTATATCATATATTTTGTGTATATCATTTTTCAATATGCAACCAATAAGCAGTAGAATTTGAAGTGGGTAACGAATTTTGTTCGGAAGTAAAATTTGCATAAGATGCATATTGCGCGCTTACAATCTCGTCATAAGTAATTTTCGCCGTAATCATTGTTTGTATGAACACTTTGAACAGATTATGAACAAAGTTGTTCAAATGATTAACAGTCTGGCCGTGTTCTATAACAATTGTATATTCTACATACAAAACAAGACTCTCACAACTAAGTGTATATTGACGACTAGAAAGACGTGTGACGTGTTATGTGGGCGACTATATGTATATATATACCTAACGTTACATTCCTTGTTGCTGATGTCTCCGTTTACTTTCTGTGTAACTCTAGTCCGGTTTTGCTAAATGTAATCAAAGTTGTTTATTTATTTTTCACATTAAATGCTAATCTTATTTATTTGCGAATTAAAAACGAACGTTTGGAGGTTATACAGTACGAAGTCATCCTGATTACCATAGCTGGAATCACTTGTTAATTTGTTCATCTGTCAAGAACGCCAGAATTAATATACTGAGAAAAGGATTTACTTTTATTCATTTAGGTTTACTATACTATTAAATCCCATATTTAAATACAGTCAAATCAATGTAGAGTAATATTAAGCAAATGCTATATTTGCTAGCCTTAGATAAGCTTTCTTTAATATACATAGATCCTACTACCGTATACGCTACATAAGTACAACATAATATGATGTATTTATATTTAATGTTACCCCGTTGACTATCTTTTTTAATTTGGGAGATAAAATTTTTATTTCACCAGAAATATAAATAATACGTGTATCTAGATATATCAGTCAACTTATATCGAGTTATTAGCTCGCCGACGAAGTTCCGAAGAAGCTAAACTTATAACTTATATACTTGGATGTTAGTCGTCGCTCGCTCGTAAGACCAAATTTGTGCCCTCTACTCCTCTGAAGGTGCAAGAGCAATTAACACCAAATTTGCTACACATATTATTTGACATCCCATTTGAATCTGTTCGTAGTTTAAATCTAATCGCTCTTATACTCCCCGAGTTAGAGGGCCCCAAAGTTTAGAGCACCCCTTAATACTGCCCTTATAAAAATAATTACAACACCCAAAAATTCTACTAAATATTCTAAGATATTTTATATCTACAAGATTTTTACATATTGTTAACCCAAAAAATTTATTAAATATTATAATTTTGAATTTTAAAATATGCACTAAAATTCCATTTTGCAAATCAATTTAATCTACAAAAAATTGTAAGACTTTTTATATCTATAACATTTTTTCAAATTGTTAACTAAAAGACCATAATAATTAAAAAGCACTGCTCGCAACGCATATCTTAGCTAAAGGCGAGCTCTACGCATTGGTGCGTTGTACGAGTACCAAATCTTGTTTAACGAAATATTAGTATGCATAAAGAAGTTTTCGTCGCATTTTTAATTCTATCGTGATTACCGGTTCGGAGTAATAGGACCCTTAAATTGGAAGACCCCTTGATACTGCCCTTGTAAAGATAAATTTAAGACATCTAAAATTCTACAAAAAATATAGTGATACTTGGTCTGACAAATTTCTTCAAATAGCCTTAAGGCTATAAAGTTCTCGTCGCATTTTAAATCCTGTCGTGATTACCGGTTCAGAATAATAAGACCCCCAACTGGGGTAACCCCTTCATACTGCCCTTGAAAAAATATTTCAAATTCTACAAATAATATTCTAAAAAGATATTTTGTCTGGCAAATTTCATCAAATTGAAAGCCCGAATGATAAAAAGAATGATTAATCATAATCTTGAAATGTTTGCAAATTCAAACCCAAATGCCAGAAGAAACATATTATAAATAATAATTATAAAATTTAATACATTGTAGCGATTACATTAAAAGACTGTTGCAATTAATCGTTTACAATGTCAATATTATCTTTTACATTTTATCTTTAATAAATCCAGTGGTTACAAATTGGTGCTTTTCTTTAAAGAGTAGTGGTTAAAAAATGTTTACTTTATAAACTAAAAAGAAAAAAAAAAAACACTTATTTCAATAACTTTATCAGATTTTGAAATTTAAAATTTTGTCTGAATTCGCCAAGTTGTTCAGTGAAACATCAATCTATAACATTTGTTTTCATTATTGTATTTTATCATATCAGTGGCTATAAATAGGAAATTTTATTAAAAACAAGGATTAAGCAAAATTCTACTTGTAGTTAGTTTGAACGATCTAAAAGCGCAGATTTTGACTATGTATGAGCATTAAAAATAAATTTCGTATACATAATCCACTGCAAAACTTTGAAACGACCGTTTGATTTATCTAATTTATTGAAGTGGAACATAAGTACAGTATGTGTTTTGGCTAAGTCTTTGGCGTAAAGTTGTTTGTGATTCAAAGTCACGTACTCGTATAGCTAACCTAAGAATCTGTGCAACGCGCCGGTCGGGTCGGGCCGGGCCGGGCCGGTTCAACTCACCGCGCGCGGTCAAACATAAATGACCAATTGGCGATGGATCGATTTCGTGTTTAGCATTCCTTTTCACCTAAATGACGGCCATATGGCATCATGCATTTACAGCAATATTGGACGCTCGTACACAAAAATCACAATATATGTTTACCTATATACTTCAGCTGCTCTGGGCCCCTATTCTGTAATGTGATGACGTATAATAGGGCCATATATAACCTGTGCTGGGACTTTGCCATATCGCATCGCATTTTTATGACGATACACGACCGCCTTGGAATTTCGTATATTATCAGAATGAGTACGACTCGTTGGATATAAGTATATATGTATTAGTAATTAAGTCAAAAACAATAAAGATTATTTGAAATGAAATGAAAATATCTGGAGTGGCCTGCACTCAACTTTCTTTTACGTAGTTTTCAATAGATAGATATTAATATACATATACATCCCAAACAAACTGTCCACACACATATATATATATAATCTCAAACTAACCAATACTCTACAGGAATACTCTGAAATGTCTATTTTGTATTCCTGGCAAATACAGGTGCAAATAATTATTATTATTATTAAGTGATAACAAAATCTTTTGCTGACCAATATAAAATGAAAATTCAAATTAAATTACTATAACTTAATAATAACTGGATAATTATACCAATTTATAATGGATCTGTATTTGAAGTACTTATCGTATTTACTCTTAAACTGTCAAACTCCACAGTAAAACTCTGAAATTGTTATTTAATTATGTTAGCAAATATATAATATAAATTGATTCTATAATAATTTACCTGATACAATTTATTCTAATAAGAAATCAATATTTTAAATATTAATTCATACAGATAACTGTCAATGTAATGCTTGTTTGTTTTCAATAAACAAGAAACAAATGATGTAACTCATGGTTGATCCGATTTAAAAATAATAAAATTTGTCACAAGTGTAGGTATCACTATGGCAACGTAAATAAAATATTTGAGTTTTTTCGTAGCAGTTATCTCATAACTGGTACAAATTATGAAGAAACTTTTCAAACAAAAGTTGTGCGTAATATTATTATCTTTCATTATGAACCTAACTATTTTTGCCGTAAGTGTAGCCGTTCTAGTGATATTGGAGATAGAACAAAAAATGTATAGAGTGAACATACACTTCTGGTTTGAATATTCTTTTCAAAAATAGGAGGTGCACATCTAGGGTATATACAAGTTTTAAGTTTGAAGTTTCATAATTTTTCGTTCGACAGTTTTGGCCCTAGAGCGTTCACAGACACACACACACAGACAGACAGACGTCATTCCGAAAATAGTCACATTCGATTCAGGGAAGGTCAAAACATGTTTATCCGCGGGAATCTCGAGTTCGAAATTTTTCATGATTACAATACTTATTACTCTGTAAAAGAAAGTAAAAATTAAAATGGATATCTTTGTTATCGGAAAATACGTAAAATGAATAAGCTAAATATGTAATGTATTTCAAGTCTCCCTGACGGCAAATATGTGTTTAACTCATTAAATTAAGACATTGTGTTCCCCCTTATTTCATCAGTATATGCTTACGTATTATAGAACCGATTATTTTCTTTTTCGGATAAGTGGTTCCAATATTTTTTCAAAGTGCCTACTTTGTGGTAAACATAAATAGCATAATTATTATGATTACCAAACCTTCACCTCGTAACTTACCAAGTTTATGGGTAGGTATGTGATTTATGGTAACTTTCTGAATATAAAGAATATCTTCGCACGAATTCACTTATTTTACGGATAAATGTTTGATCGCGTGACTAACAATAATTATGTTGTTAATGAATATGATATGAACTAATTATAATAATTGCGGATTAGTTACTTATATTATTATGTTAGAAGTATATAAGGGAAATTTGCCAAGGACTTTTTTTTTTAATATATATATATTTATCACATTACTATCTTATTGATAGTGTTTTTCAGTGTTAAACTTTTCCTTAAAATTGAATTTAGTTTCATTTAAATAATTTAAAAAATTGTGCCAAATAACCGGCAGATTTTGACGGCCGCATGATTTATGATCTTTCTGGATTTACTTGAATAGAAAACAGTGTCATATCTTTATACTGGATGACCACCATGCGCCCATATCATATACAGAATACAGTCCAAGCCTCACTGATATAATAATTATGTAAATTTTGAATAAAAATTAAATTCTATCTGAAACATTATGTAAATTTTACGAACTAAACGTGAAATAAATGCATTGTAAACAAACGTTAAATAATTGTTTATTTTCGTTTAAATTATGACAATCGTTGACGCGGCTGCGCGATTATCATGAAACAATTTTATAAATCTAGTCAAGGATACAACATATAAATAAAGCGTTCTGAATACATACATACACACATACATCTGGGTGTTAATTTACATAATTATTTTATTAAATAGATAGAGTGCGCAATAGAGACAGAGAGAGAGAGAGAGAGAGAGAGAAAGAGCTGATATTCTGAACAAATTCTCATAGTATAATTTTAATTTTGTTTTAAAGTTTGATATTCGTTGACACTGTGGTTATCATGCCTCAATTATATAAATACGATAACCATGGATATAACTTAACGAGCAACATATAAAATAAGTATTTTTAAATGCAATTTAGATTTTTTAAGTTTTACTGAATTGATTTTGGAGATGACGTCGCTCTGTGTGTATTTGTATGTGTCTGTGAACGCTCTACAGCATCCTATTTTTGAAAGGGAAGTATAAACCGATATTTAAAATATACTCCTGCCAGTTTTATTACTATGTATCAAAATCCGCGCAATTAATCGAATAAAGAAAAAGATAAACGATTTACTGGTTAATCGCTTTGTAAATTAGTTAATAGATTACCGTATTTACTACATTGTTTCATTATAATTGCACTATCAACGAATGTCGAAAGTGTTGAAACAATTACAGTAATATTATGAGTCATCGAAATATACGTTATCACTCCTTTAAAATTTAAAGTTTAATAATTTTATAATCAACAGTTTTTGCTTTAATAAATTCAAAGGCAGACACAGACGCAATCTCAGAAATTTAGGAAAGCTTAAATCGTGTTTTTCCGTTGTAATCTTTGATATTTTTGATGCTTGGATAATCTTTTTATGTGGTCCAAGAAAGTAAACACTGTTATGTTCGTAGATTGTGAACTGAAATTTGCAGACCAATTCATTGATTAAATCATTTCAATTCACACTATATACTTTATTTTTATTGAATATAAAAACTTGTAATTACCTAGAGAACTAATTAGTTTATATTTTCAATCGTAATTTGCTGTATAAATACGTTCATTCTCTAAAATGAATACGCAAAATATTAAAACTTCTGTTATAAAAAAACTTAATTAAAGAATACAAAAATAGATATTACAATATGACAATATTTTTACGATAATATCAGTAAAATTTTAAGAGCAGTAATTTTTATATGTCGCAGGTTCAGTTCAAATAATTATATATATATAAACAACAAATATTTCTATGAGAAGCAATTACTAGATTTAGTTTTAAATACTTTCATATTACAGTTTTATGTATTTTTAGCAAATTAATACAGAACGAAATACATGTCCTATTAGAATTTTTAATTAGTTAAACGCTTGCTGGTGGTGTAGACTCCGAAAAAAGTCCAACCCCTATTTATATTATGGAAGTTTTATTTTTTTGGAGTTTGCCTATTTTTCCGCTCTTCCGTTACTGCTATTCTAATAAATTGGGTCTGTATTCTCGAACGTTTCCGTATTCGAATCGACAATAATTTCGCTCGACCTTCGTAACAAACAAGCACACAGATAAAGGTATCAATGCCGTCTGCCGTATAATCTATTTATTTGGTTTTTTATTTATTTAGAAAACACTTCTTTAATTACTGATGTTTAAATGAAGAATACCTATTTATAACCAATGAAGTGTAAAAAACATTAATGATAATTGTTATTAATTGTTTGCAACCGAATGTCAACACTAAAATATTTTAAATTTAATTTTTATTTTCTGGCCTTTTGGTTCACAATCTGAAACAGTCTTGGTATAATAAAAAAGGAAATGTCATAATTATTACATTATAGCTTTAGGGCTCAAGTATGGTAGACATATAATATGTTAGATTCGTTTTCGGGTGAAAAATGGAACTATTGAAAAGACATTTATTATCTTGAATGTGTTCAAGCCATTTGAAAGAAATTTTCTTTTATTTGTATTTATAAGAAAAACTGCAGTGCACGAAGAACTTCCTTGTGCGTGTAATCAAATATCATGTGTTGATATTTATATTGTTTATTATTAACTGAGAGTGGGCGTATATACCGATAAGACTCATTTCATAATATTGTTCTATTTGTTGATATTCGTTGATTCTGTGATTATCATGAAACAATTTAGGTCATATGGAATAATGTAACAAGCATAGGTTCAATTTCTTTAGGTCGTATTATCTATTTAGTGGATGTTTAATTTTTTGAATCTATATAGAAAACATTTTTTAACTACTGATGTTTTAAGAAACACACCTATTTAGAACCACTGATATTTAAAAAAATTAAATGTAATAGATAATAGTAACATTGTAACTGATTGATTGCAACAATAGCCAGTCTGTTAATGCGATCACTACAACGTTTAAAATTTGAAAATTATTATTTTTAATTATTTTTTTCTGGCTTTGGGTTTATAATTTGGTAAAACGTTAATGTTATAATAAGTCTTATAGTTTTTACAATATTACGTTTTCAATTTCAATGTAAATCACAATTAAATAAAACGGCAGTGCTGCCATCTGTATTATACAAGTTGCACTACACGACCGGTGCAGTAAATAAATGAAAACTAAACAGTTTGAATGAATTATTCAATTTATATATAGATTATAGTATTACTAATACTTATTTTTATGTTTAAAAATAAGAATGTATGATTACATTTGAACTTTATTAATAAATGTTACAACATTATTTAGCAAATCAGTTAAAAAATATGTAAAACAGCCAAAGTACAAAGTATCCCCAAATACTCTTAATTATGTAATAATAGAAATGCAGGAATCTAATCTTTTTATGTATTCTTGTATGAACTTATCAAAATACTATCTTTTCGTGTAAATGCAGAATTGGTCAATTATTACACAAATATAATGATAATAAAACAATTTTTTTTTTAAGTTTACCTGCTAGTTACTTTTTTTTGTATCTATTTAATGACAAGTTAACTATACTTACCTAAAGTTGTTTTTTATCTTCAAAATACTATTTGTTTCATTTTTATCTTAAATTGAAAACGTATCACAAAATGATCCATTTATCGAAATAATTCGCAACCGTTTGTCCCGCCAAAGTATGATTTAACTAGGTTAACCCGTGGGCACCATATGCCCATATCATATACAGAATACAGTCTACTCCTCACCAATACGCATGTGGCAAGCCATTATATTAATTTATTTTTTCGAAAGGAAACAGCATTTTTAACTATACATATTTTTTTGTTTTTCCGAAAGATACGAATTATTTAAGTTTCGCGCCTTATAGGCCTATGACGGTACTACGCCTATAGACTTATTTGGAGTGGGGGATAGGGCTATTACCATTAAGTTGGTAATAAATTTTAGTTGTTTTCATAAGTAGATTCGGCAACGCTGTTAGCTGCCAGAAAAATGTTACCTAACCTAGTCTTATGTTCTTTATAATATACATGTGGCAAGCCTTATTATTTTTTTTTTTCGAAAGGTTAGTGTTATAAGTGTACATTATTATTAAACATGAGTGATATTGGTTATGTGAAAGCACAATCAGACAATTTGCCACTTACGTATTTCAAAATTGTTTTTGCATTACATGCAACACTGTTACTATAAAGTGGAGGGGATGCAAAAATCTGGTTCTAAAATTTGAAATTCTAGTTCAAATTTCAATATTGAATAAGTATTGAAGTTGAGCGTTATTTAGTAAATTGATAACGGTTTTAGTAATTAAATTGGTTCTAAATTGTATCATTAAATATTCTGTTAATATAGACCTAATCATGGATACATCATATAAATAAAACATTTCCCTTACATATACACACAAACGCGAGCAGTGAGACAATTTGATTTAATTGTATTGTTGTATTCTATTCTGTATTGTTTGTTAATCAATTAATAACAATAACATTTTATCTCTTCAAAAATCACAATTATAAATTATTTTATTAAATTTTTTTTGTACTTGAATAGATTATTCGATGCACGTTAATAATCTCACGATAACTATATTAATTTCAACATTATAATAATTAACCAATGGCGGAGCTAGACTTTGAATTTTGTAGTGCATTTTTTAAAAGTGATATCTGATATGTTAAAACACAAATATGTCAGAGGTCAGTTTATTCGATATTTTGACGCATAATACAATATTTCAAAATTTTGCAATAGAGAACAATAGAAAGATATAAACAATGCACTCTACAAATTAATTAATTTTACATGCACACAAGCACATACATCTGGGTATTTATGTATAAAATTTTAAAACAATAAACTGTCGAACATTGATTACAAACGAATATTGAATGCGGTACAATGGGCAGAATGCGCAGAGTATTAAGAATGTATTACTTATGAAGATTAAAAAAGCAAACATTCTTTAATATACTAATGCTTAATTGAATTAGCCACTTGACATAATATCAACAATAATAAATACATGTAAAAAAAAATACATGTTATCGTACTTATCGCATTTAGTGTGAAATACTTGTATTGCATAGGGGAGATAGGGTAATCGGCTACTTTTACTCGTATAAGGCTTGTGGCAAGCTTTTGCTGTGGAGAAAATTTAATTACTATAACCGGTATCAATTTATTAAATAACACTCAACTTCAATAGTAATTGTTTCCTTTCGAAAAAAATAAATATATAAAGGCTTGCCCTATGCGTATTTTCTGATCCGATAATGTTTCAGATACACGGCCAAACACAGTTGTCTTGTATTATCGTACGACGAGCTTAAAACATCTCTCAAATGACATGATATGTTAAAATCACTTAGGAATTCTAATAATAAAAAAATAAGTTATAAAGTAAAATATAAATGTAAACCAGATTTTATTTTGATTTTGGTTAAAAGAATCGACAAAAGTTTTGGTGATTTTCATATTTGATACGAGCAGAATTCAATTTATACGCTTACATCATTGTTTGTTTTTATGTAACGCTATAAATATTTCATAGTAACAATAATAAAATTTAGAAATAATGTTTGAAAGTGCTTTCAATTCCACAAATCAATTTTATAGTACATTTTCGCATGCGAGACTTGACGCAGTAAAATTTATTTTTAAAATGTCAGCACAAGCATTTTAAGTTAAAACCGTCATAAATATAATAATAAAATATCAAATCTTTATACTTTGCGCTTGCAAATTGACCAGACAAACTTTTGTAGCCAGCTCCGAAATATAACCTCATAGATACGAGTTTTACTTATTTCTTGTGTTGATACTTTTAAATATTTGTTCGGAAACGTATTTGATTCCGAGAGTGTTACAGATACATGGCCGAACACTTGGGCTCATTTTGTGCATACTTAACGGCGAGCTAAAAAAAGATCAGCCTATATATGTCTATAAAATAAAATAAAAATTGTAAATGCACGGGACGTAAATATTCAACGTTTAGTAGTTTTAATAAAAGTACAAACAGTAAAGGAAGCTCTTTACGACGTGGGCTGAGTACAGAATGCGTAGTTCAGTTGTTAATCTCTCGGAATCGCAGCGGTGACGCGAACCTTAAAACTCGTAAAAGCGATGTTTGTGAGGCGGCAACGAGATCCAAACCCAGACCCCAACATAACCTCACTACCATTACATTATGTTGTCGTAGGATGTAGGACTCCCCCCTTTTCACTTCCTTGCAGTCCTACTCAATCGATGCCAATTTTTAAGGGAGTTTGCGTTTTATTATTACTATGATCACTCGTCTGTCCGTCTACCACTTTATGACGACCAAATGTCTATTTCTATATTTTGTCTGGTTGGTTTTTTCCTTATAAGTAGACTACTCAAATTAGTTTAATCATGAAACATTTCAACCTTGCGGTTTCAACTTTTCAACCTCCGTCTTATTTTCGCAATGTGATTCTTGGTTTTTGTACATCTCGTAGAATTTTTGGTAGAGTATTTATATAATTTTATTACAGATAGTGAAAGTTTCGATTTACCGATCAAACTCTTTTTAGTTTTAAATGTTTACTTTTGTTGTTACTGCAATTATGAAACAATTTAGTAAATATGGAGTAATCATGTTTTCAACATTTAAATTTCCTACTTTCAAAAGCAATTTTCTAGTAAATGGTACGTTTTATTTATTTTTGTAAACTTGTAAGATTCTTTTTCTAAATCTTGCTGTTTTAGAGGTTTAATAAAGTAGCTAGAATAAATTTGAATTACTGGTTTTAAATTTTGTTTTAATTATATAGTAGTTTTCTTCCTGGGTACATACAAACGTCATATCGAAAAATAGTGTTTCTGGAGTTAGACATTTATTTAGTGTAATCCGAACGTCTCTATAACTCGAACTTCCCTGCTCCCCCCCTCGTACTGTTTAAATGAAGAAACTAGAGCTGCAGATATTCGATAAAACTGGTATTCGATTATATTTTTTAAGTATTAAATGTTGGGGCCTTAAAACTGCGAGAGGATAAAGGCGATTTGATTTAACCTACAACGGGTATTCAAATTATATGCATATCAAATTTCGTTACAATCGGGCCGGTACTTTCAGAGGAGATTCGGTCACAAACTCAGATTTTACGACCGACCGACTGAGCGAGATACATCCAAGTATATGTGTTATTTATTTAAGAACTTTATGCTAAGGACATTTTTTGATTCGAACATGTTACAGACACACAACCAAACACTATAACTGTTGAGCTAACAATTACTAATATATCACCCCGCATGGGGTTTCTGGCATTAGTGATACCTACGAACAATAGTTGCTATATTATTGAATAGGGGCCAAGTTTTTATTATTATAATTTATAATATATAAAATAATTAAAAGATTGGAATGTATTGGCGCTCGTGTCAGTGCAGGTGTGAACGATATAATAGTGGCTTTCGTCGAAGGAAGAATTTTGTTGCTATTATACGGTGTGGAATATTACAGTTTTATAGTTTCTTTGAAATTTATTTCAAAGTGCAGAGGATGAGAATAAAATACCTTTCCTAGTTGAAGAGAAGCTTCTTTTATTTGGTAATTATATGTTTTACGATCGCGAATAGTTCAGCGGGCAGGCAGCGTAGCGTAGCGCCAGACGAAGATGCACACACAATTCGGTCGGTCGGTCTGTCTGTCTGTCTGTCTGTCGCTGACGGGGCCGAACTATACTATACTATACATATACGTATATACACACGAAAAAGCATTGTATAAATTTTCATTCGGTTCACGCGTGCAGCAATGCAATGCAATGCTATACTTTCATCGCCTTGTTTTATTTTGTATTTTTGCTTTGTTTGTCTGCAGGTACGTGTTTGTTCACGTGCTCTGGATTTATGTCAATCAACAACTGATGTACCTATTGATTTTCATGATTTACGCTAGCAAATTTACACTTGTCACAAGTCACACTCATCATTTAATACAGCGATATACCATTATAAAATCATACTATCCAATTATCATCTAATTTGAAACCATAATCAATTGTTGTTTATAGTATTTTAACCTTCCAGTACTGGCGATAAATTTAATACATTTTATTCATTTTTTGTTTTAAAAAAAGTTAAATATATTAAAGAGTCTCATTGATGCCTTTTCGTCCATTAAATATGGTACAGAGCTTCACAATACGACAATAAAATCTCTTTAGATGTTAGTCTATGATGTATAATTCACGTAAACAATACAAAAACTTTAAGAAAATAGAATTATAATAATGACAATGAATAAATCATATTAAGTGTCTCACAGACAGCGCCAGTATATAATGTATGTATGTAAGTCATGGAGAAACAGTCCTAGTGATTTTTTCACTGCTAGAGAATCAGAGGGATTCCAGAAACATTTAATAGAAAGACATCTATTGAAAGATTAAGCGATTTATAGAAAATGCTGTCCTTCCAATTCATATAAACGTGAATCATCAATTTTTCATAAATGTTGCGATGATTAAACGTTCTTGTCGCTCGACTCCCGTGACTAGACTGCTCCATGTACCCCCAGTCGCTTCAGTCGCGCGATTTACGAGTACATTTATTTACATGGAGAGCAGTGGCTCGTTAGTCGCTTCAGTCGCGTGATTGGCACTCGACCTTAACAGTCAATCACGGCGAAAAATCATTTGCTAAAAACGTCTAAATTTAAGATAATAACGTTACATTTAATTAAAGATTAACAAACTACTGGTGATGAGATACGTCGTGTCTGAATTGTGAAAAGTGGAAATTAAATATTTTTATAAATTGTCCAAAGTTTGAGATGTATCTCTATTACGCATAAAAATGTAAAAAAATATATTAATTGTTTTTATACCTAAACTTACAGACACATTATCAAACATTATAGCTCTTTTTTTTATGTCGGACGACGAGTTCCATCATAGTTTAAACGGCAGTTAAATTGAACAACCAGATTCGTGAACTGACTTTTCCGAATATATATTAGTTTATTGCAACAATATTAGGAACTATTATATTACAATAGTTTATTATTTTTACTTTCTTATACAAATGTATAATATCAAAGTTGATATTTTAACAAAAATACCCGTTTTTATCATCCTTGAATTGAATTTTCGGAATAACTGTGTGTGGACACTTAACTGCTTAAGGTAAAATTATATATATATATATGTACATTAAACAGTTTACTTCTGCTATAGTTTCAATATCTCGGAAACGGCATGAGTGATATAAAAATTAAATCAAAATTTCTTGTAACTTTTGTTTAGAAAGTGTTTTAGAAAAATGTACCTTTTACGTTATCCTAGTTACGATAACAATAACAGAATAAATTTATAACAAAATAAAGCAATATTATATTAAATAGATAGTCGAGTGAAGATTATAGTGAAACTATTTTCTGAATATATCACGATTTTTTCAAAATATAAATGACGAGATTGCTCATATTTCATATACTGTCTACGGCGAGTTATCTTGGACATTTACTGTGATGCATCTGACTGACGATAACTTAACATTTCCTCGCCATTACTTACGTATTATTTGTTCATTTAAATGCAGTAATTTAATTATACATTAAAATTGTCTTTGTAATAAAGAAGAGAGATATTCATAGAAAGATAGTTGGTATTCTGAATGCATATCCATTGACATATCTTGTCTATTTTCATTAAAAATATTATTTAGTAGTATTCAAGTAATCGCAAATGCTATAAAAAGTATACAACTTAAAGTTGAAGGCACTTAACCAAGGTATGCGCGCAAAATAATAAAATTGAATAAACCATTAAATTCGTAAAAATGCAGACGGGAAGAATAAAAATCATGCAACTTCGTACAAAAGTTTATGGCGCACAACGAATTATACTCTACCTATCTACTAATCATGTATCTGGACCGAATGCTGTTTTAACACATTACTTCGTATCTTTCTTTAATAGTTATTGAATATCGGAACCCTTTCAACTGTATTCAAAAAACCTCCTCTATAAGTGCATTATATCATCAATTAGAAGAAGAAGAATAATCATATTTATTTAGAGTATGTATACGTCAAGAGAAATACTAGAGAAAAGTTGCCAAAATCGTACTACCTAAGCGATATTTTGTTCAATTTATAGCCTTACAACAGGTGAATTAGAAATGATTTTGAGACATGTTGTTCAAATATGGATGAAAGTTGCAAGTTTTCAACCTTGGGGGGTAGGGGGGTCCCCGTGACCCGCCATCTTGAACGAAATGTACAAAAAAATAGTATTTATGAAATAATTCGGTAACAGTAGATCCAATCAGAAAATATGTTCAGCTCAAAGTTATAGCTGATAAAATTTCCCACAATTTTTGTACATATATTCTTAACGTAAGTCTAATAGGGTACAAGATACAGTGGCGACAAGATTTGTCAATTTTTTTAGCAAAATTTCATCTTGTCACCACTGTATCTCGTACCTAATTAGACTTACGTTAAAAATGTATAAACAAATTTTGTTGAAAATTTTATCAGCTTTGACTTTATACTGATCATGTTTTCTCATTGAATCTACTGTTACCGAGTTATTTCGTAAAAACTATTTTTTTGTAGCTTTCATTCAAGATGGTGGCTCACGCGAAACCTCCCCAAGGTCAACTTTATTTTTCATCAAGGTCACTATTTGAACAACATATCTACCCCATCTTTTGCACGCTAAATGCCTTTTTATCCCCCTAGTGAATGGACTATTATTATTCTACGTGATTTTGTACGAAAATTAGTATTTGTGTTTGTTGTGTTTTATGTTTTATGACATTTTTTTTTACTTGACTAGTCTTTTTAGCTCGCCGCACGAAGGTATACAGAAGAGGTAAAGCATTCGGTCGTCAAAAGCATCAAAACATTTATTTAACAAAATATTCTGGTCTCCTACATACATACATACTTACTTACACACACATACATCTGAGTGTTTAAATATATAATCTCTTTTAATATCACCATTCGTCATTTGATAAACAGATCGTTAATTTTTTCTGTAGAAATAAACGGTGGTTATAAGTAAAAGCTGTTTTAAATATCTATGACTTCGGGTGTTTAAGTTTAACGTGGTGTTACAATCGTAAATTCTTTAATTGTACATGTGAACGATTACCGATGAGTTATTAAGTAAAAATGAGGTAAAAACCACTATACTTTTGGCAATGGATTGATATATTAACATATTAAGCGTTCTGTAATGACCAATTTGAGTGGAATCAAAAGATTTACGTATACATCGCGTGATCAGGTCCCATTTGATTTTAAAATTGCTGGGATGTAAAATCGATGCCAGCAGCTACAAATTAATAGTCACCGTATTTGGCAAAACCTATAATTTCATATAAAAAACCCCCCAACTATTTACTACATACAAGAACGAACGTAGAGCTTCGCGTACAGACGCCGAACATTGTTATTACATATGCTGTTCTCTTGTTTCTTTATTGTTTATGGCGTCCAGCGCTGCTGCTGATGTTGGTGGCGATTTTATTAAATGTCCATGATTATTTTATGCGAACGGCGTGTCTAACGCGTAATAAAATCATTTTCTTATATCTGATACCTTTGCCAAGGTAATACCGAACAGAATTTATGTCTTCTTGTCTTATATGTTGGGGATGTTTTATTCTTTATGCAATATTTTTTAAATTTACATTATTATTATTATTAGTATATCGATGAATAATATATACGCGATTCGCAATAGTATCCGAATAGTCAGAGTACTCATTTAGTGCCACTCAAGTGAACGAATACAAAGTAACGAGTACTCTACCTAAAAGTAACGAGTAGTTACAAGTACTCAAAAGTAACGAACTTTGCACTAATCTGGACCTGCAGTAAAGAGAAAATAGGATTTTAGGTAATTGGACCGTTCCAAGGTATAATTTCGGAACTGGTCCAAAGGTAAATTTCATTTATACGCCAATATAAATTATACATACATATAAAAACAAACTGGACTTGTACGTATAACACACACACACGCATACAGTATTAAGGGGTTCCTAATTTTGAGGCCCTTTACTCGGAAAGTATACAGGTAATTGGATATAAACTGCGAACGGATCCAAATAGAACACCAAATAATATGTGTAAATAACCAAATTTGGTTCAAATCGCTTCGGTACCTTCAGAAGAGTAGAGGGCACAAATTTGGTCTTACATATGCGCGAGCGACGACTTACATCCAAGTTATATATATTTTTGGATTCAGGGCGACGAAACAAACACTTTTGTTTATGTCTATTTTAGCTTTTCAGTACGAACTAATAAATACTTGTTTTTAAAGCGTCGGACGATTACGTATATCAATACTATAATTCGTTTTCTTTTGTACTGCATGATTACAATCTATGTATTTAAAGTGATCTTGATTTCGATGCTAATTAGCGATTTAGTAATCATGCTGAAGTGACACGTGGACGATTGTGTCTAACTAACACCACTTGGTGTTTGATGCACTTGGCCTATTGCCTATTGTGTTACAGCAGATAGCCGTCTGCTGCTTGTTGCTATGTAGTATCATTGTACACATTTGTATCTATATGTAACGTACACAGTCCTAAGGTGTATATTCACAGCGAAACAATTAGTAATTAAGTACGGAAATTACAAGTAATAATTCCAGTTTGTTGTATGGCATACAATGTTAACGTTCGCATCAACAAAATGTATAATTGTGTTTATTTTGTTGCTTAGAATAATAATAGCATTACAAGAATCGTTTTTTAGCAGTACCGAAGAAGCTAAAGCATTCTGTCGTGTGTCTGTAGCATTCACGGATCAAAAAAATTCATTAGCAAAAAGTGTTTGTCTCGCTGCCCTGAATCCAAATATATATATATATATATATATATAACTTATATACTTCGATGTTAGTCGTCGCTCGGTCTTAAGACCAAATTTGTGCCCTCTACTCCTCTGAAGGTACCAGAGCGATTCACACCAAATTTGATACACATATTATATGGCATCCCATTTGAATCCGCTCGCAATTTAAATTCAATCGCCCGTATATTTCCCGAGTTATAGGGCCCCAACATTTGGAACCCCTCTTAATGCTGCCCTTAAGAAAATAATTAAAACACTCAAAAATTCTACAATATATTTTATTTCCACAAGATTTTTTATCAAATTATTAAAATTAAAACTGTTACTAAAACTTTAAAAGTGCATCTCTTGAATTAACGGTTTGAAAGTTTGTGCAAATGGTTCAGAAAAAACTATAAGTCCAATTAGCTTCTAGTTTTGAACATTCTATTTGAAATTGTTTCTTTTACGCATTGAACTTTTAAAAGTGCATTATTAATAAAATTTCGATTTTTGGCACGCGATTTAAATCGAAGATTTTAACGGTTATCTCCACTTTCTTTTTTAATAGAGCGCCAAATATGGGCATTTCGATAAAAAATTCACCTTAGAGGTTCAGTCCACAGTATTTTAATGTATCTTTAAAATCCCGTTTACATTTTTTTTTCAAACGATCCAGGCAATTTTTTTAAAAGTTGATTCATTGAACTTAAACATGGTATAATTCAATTTTATATAAACAATAAAGATTTCGAAAAAAATAAGAATGAACCTTGTTTTTACCAATACAAACTAGTATATTATTTGTAATTTTTTAAGCTTAATTACTATTTGCTGTGCTGTGAATAGACATTTTGAAATTATTCGGTTTAATTTCATATCATTAAGGATTGTTCACAGCTAAAGAATTAGCAATTAAGCTTAGAAAGTATAAGTATGACATACAAAATATACGTTCACAGCAACAAAATGTATCATACATTGTGTTAATTTTGTGGCTTGGAATGCTAACATTGCTTGTTATAATACAAACTAGATTGCTAATTGTAATTTTCTAAGCTTAATTACTGATTGTTTCGCTGTGAACAATCCTTTAACCGATACAAAGTGTATTTTTAGCTCGCACATTTAGACCATATCTTAAGTTTGTAGTTTCACAATTTTACGTTCAACTGTTTTGGCTCTAAAGCGTTCACAGGCAGGCATTATAAAAACAGTGACATTCGATTCAGGTAGGGTCCAAAACATAAGTTTCTGTTAAATTATATAATTGATCATGATTACAATACTTAATTTTAGACTTCATCTAGGAAAGTAAAAAACAAGCATACTCTTAATTTTCGTGTAAAATAATCGTATAAAATATTTGCATAATGCAGCAAATGTCAATGTTATAAAACAAGATGTTGTAGGAAAAGATAACAGCAGCAACAACGGTAAATGCAATACGAATTGTGTGAAGTAACGTTTGTAGGGAAGCAAGTAACTATAGACAACGAGGGAGTCATACTTTAAGGAAGGACGTCTTTGTCAGGATGAGGATGAGGACCAGCAACAGCCATAAACAAACTGTGTATTCGTGTGTGTGTGTTAGTGTGTCTCGTATATGGGGATGGGGCTAGACATCAAGTAAAGATGTGACTTTTTGATAACATTGAGTACATCCTCGAAGCACCGTCTTCCAAGATTGCTCACAGCAAATAAGTGTCTCGGCCCGTGCTTCTCGGACAGATTACGCTTAGGACAATGCGCATCTTGAATACCCAATGAACTGAATTAGTACTTGCACCTTTTCTTATTTATTTTCACTGTTCTTAAAATCTTGTCAAGAACGTGACAAATTACTGAATAACACACACCTTTCAAACTGTATCATGCCAGTTGCACACTTCAAATATCATCTTTGCTAAATCAGCTATAATATCTAGATTATTATCACAATAGTAGTATAGAAGACAATTAGGAATATAAATATTTATGTAGCACAACTGAATAATTTAACTTGCGTTCTTTAAAGTTGTATTCACAACGAACCAAATAGTAATTAAGATTAGACAACAGGCATGTGGCAAGCTTTTGCTGTGGAGAAAATGACATCTTAATTTAGAACCCTTTTAATTACTATAACCGGTACTAATTTATTTAATAATACTTATTCAATATTGAAATTTGTAACTAGATTTTCAATTTTTAGAACCAGATTTTTGTATTCCCTCCACTTTATAGTAATAATGTTGCATGTAATGCACAATTTTGAAATACGTGAGGCTATGTCCACTTTTGGCAAATTGTCTGATTGTGCTTTCACATAACCAATATCACTCATATTTAACAATAATGTACACTTGTAACACTAACCTTTCGAAAATAAATTAATAAAAAGGCTTGCCACTTGCATATTAAAAAGAACATATGACTAAAAGTGGCCAGATAACATTTTTCGGACAGCTAACAGCGTTGCCGAATCTACTTATGAAATCAACTAAAATTTATTACCAACTGAATGGTAATAGCCCCACTCCAAATAAGATTATATGCGTAGTACCGTCATAGGCCCATAAGGCGCGAAACTTAAATAATTCGTATCTTCTGTAATATGAAGAATTCAGATTTATTTATTACGTAAAAGAAAATAAAAATTGGAGTTCTTGTTATGGCATAGATGTTTCAGTAAGTGTAAAACTGTTAATAAATTTATCTCGCCAGTTAGCTAAGCAGTGAAAGAAAGTCAGGTGAACGTAATTGCAATGATCGAACAACTTGAGTTGGAGAAAATTTTATCCGATGTTTCCTGTTGCCGAGCCACGGTGAGAAAATGGGAGGTCTGTCTTAGTCAGCTCATTCATTTGTATGCATTCTATACCATCGCCATTTTAAAATATATTTTTACGATCGACGGTCGCGAAATCGTAAATATGCGAAAGGTTTTCTGTATTTATATCATGCTATGTACATACTTCCAGCACTCGTATTGGAAACCAATGACACAATATTCGTCTTATAAATTTATTAAGGTTCTACAAAATCACCACCACAGTTTCATACGAATTTTGTCTGACTTACGTTTTTTTTTAAATATACCTATACTATTTATTGAGAAATGCTTTATGAAAATGATTATTTTATATTTGTTACTATTTGTTTCCCTAGTTATTTATATTGATTTTGTTTCATTGCAATAGTAGCGTGGATTTTAAACCAAATATAGCATGATTATAAGTACTGATAAGGACATGGAAGTCGAGTGAAGTGCACTCCAGCGTTTTTCTTTTGACTTTTGATTTATTTTATAATGGTTCTTGGGAGTAGCGTGACACAATTTTTTTTACTTCTTCATAATAACCGACTTTCAATCTATTTGTAGTTTATGTTCCATTTTTGCACAACACGTGTATTAAATTACGTTTTAAGTGTCGGTGGAATTCCATTGAAACGAGTACTTAATACGAAAAAAAAGTCGCAAAAACAGGAATTGAAACAATATTGTATTAACATTGGTATATACCTGGAAAA
Organism: Leistus spinibarbis; assembly: GCA_933228885.1. Classification (NCBI taxonomy): domain Eukaryota; kingdom Metazoa; phylum Arthropoda; class Insecta; order Coleoptera; family Carabidae; genus Leistus; species Leistus spinibarbis. Next base: position 3,079,992 of record OW121802.1, read on the forward strand.
TGAACCTCGTACTTTTGAAAATATGTCAACCTGAATATCTTGTTTTCTCGTGTGATTTTTCGTATATCCCGAAAACGACACGACTTAAAGAAAAAGTGCATTTTATTAAAGTTAAAGCTATTAAAATTTCTGGGAACTTTAGTTTGATTTTTTTTTTAGAAAATTGTACCATTTGCTGAAAAATAGTTACATTTACGTTTCCCATATTGATATTGTTTCACGACAATAAATAAAGCAATTATATATGTGTGTGTTTCTGGGAATGTATGTGTAGAACACTTTTAATTATATATTTCTATGGTTATTACCTGCAGGGTTTCCACGCATTCACTATTTCCACTTTTATTCACTTTTTCCGAAGTCGATTACTTATAGTCACTATTTTAAAATTTTATTTACTATATTCATGTCATAAATGTATGAAAAGTATTAAAGACGCTAAAAGGTCGTCAAAAAGTTCTAACTTCGCTGACTAAAATTCAATTTTTTTTCCGGTGAAAGCTTATAGAAAAGTTCTCCATAGGTAAGAAGGTTTGCTTTTTATTTTTTCAATTGTCAATTAGAAAATAAGTGTTTTTACTTTCTTTTACGAAGTAATAAATAAGTCGAACTCTTCAACGGATATACACGTTTTGACCTTCCCTGAATCAAATGTAACAATTCTATCTGTGAACGCTCTAGAGCAAATACTGTCAAATGTTAAATTGTGAAACTTCAAACTTAAGAAACCGGAAGTGCATGTTCACTCTATGCACTTTTTGTTCTATTTCTAATATCACTAGAAGGGCTGAATGGCAAAAATAGTTATATTCATAATGATAGATATTAATATTTCACACAATTTTGGTTTTAAAAGTTTTTTCAAAAAATGTACCAGTTGCGAGAAAACTCCTACGGTAAATCAAATAACTTATTTATGTTGCCATCTATTTGCTTATAGTTTAATCAATCATATTATGATTTGTGTCTGTCAATATTGTGATTTTTTCTAGTAAAAACTTCGTAAAAGAAAGTCGAGTGCAGGCCACTCCAGCTTTATTAATACACTCTTAATTAAAATATGTATAACTCTTTTATTTATTTAAACAATTGCCTGAAATTTGGTACAACAAGGTTTTTGGGGTCGAAGATTACGAATCTGGTATCAAAATTGGTCTAAAAACAATATGGCGTCTACAAAATGAATATTTTATTCACTATTATTTACTTTTCACAGTTATTTCACTTTTATCCTTTAAAAACTACACTATTTCACTTTTTTGTATACAAAATTGCTGTGGAAGCCCTGTACCAATGACGGGGTCAGGTTACTGTAATATTTTGAAAACTGACCTTTTTGTATTTTAGCAAATAGCAATTCATTACTTTATTAAAATGCATTGATACTGTAAAATTCAAAATCTAACCTCGCCACTGATTCATTATTAAAACGCCAAAATTACGAAATTTTTAAGTAAAAATAGTTATTGTGAATGAGGTAATTCATGTGCTTTGAATAATCTATTCGTATTAGAAAGTAAAAATAAGTTTGTACTCACCAACATTTATGTTTATTTGCAGATGTTCTGATAACAAAAAAAAAAAGATTAATTGTTTAATAATGCTAACATAAGAATTACTAATTAATTTACAAATTTTGTCTATTTCACTTACACTGGTTTAATTATGTAATTTATTTATTATAATGCATTAAACATGTCATGCTGATTTTATGCACCTTTTCTGAATTTGTTATGCCCCGGGTGTCAGCTGTTGTCTTGTACAGAGCCGTACTCATAACTAGTGGCACGTGTTAGAGATTAACACACGTGGTAGAGTTGATATTGTTCCAAAAGAAAAATCGTAATTTAACTGGGCACGATTGGGCTATCAATAAATTCGCACGCAATTATATTTAAGCACAAGCACTTGCTTTAAATTGTAACATTTCATGTTGGTCTAAATATAACTACATGTATAAATTCAAGCGCGCTAAGATTTATAGGTTTGTTATCTTTAGTAACACATTCGAATTGGCCACGCGTTAATATTTAATAAATATGCTTTATATTTGGGTTAAATAATTTATTTATAAGATATATATACGTAATTTAATAATAAATCATCACGCAGTCTCAATACAATGATTCGAGATACAGCTTCCTTAAAAGCGATATTTTTAGCTTTTTAGTGTGTCTGTATTATTCTCGGATACAAAATTTCGTATACAAAATGTATATAATTCTTATAACTTGGATGATAGTCACTACTCGCTCGTAAGACCAAATTTTTACCCTTTACTACTCTGAAGGTATCGGAGCGATTTGAACCAAATTTGCTACACATATTCTTGCGTATTCTATTTGAATCCGCTCGCAGGTTAAACCCAATCGTCTTTATACTTCCAGAGTTATAGGACCACAAAATTTTGAGTCCCCTGAATACCACTAAGAATACATTTTAATTTATCAAATTATTCGAGGTCTAAAAGAAAATTTTATCATGAAAGTTATCGAAATGATGTTGGTGTGTTTCTATGTATGTGTGTGTGAACGCTCTAGAGCCAAAATTATTGAAGGAAGACTTGTATATACGTCCTATTTTTGAAAATAATATCTTGACCGGAAGTAACAGTTTGTTTTTATTTTTTCATTATCTCGGTAACGGCATGAGTTAGCAGGAAAATTATTCATGTATAAGTTGAAGATATTAAAATTTCTAGCAACTTTTATTGAAAAAGTATTTTTGTAATACGTATCAATTATTGAAAAATCGCACTTGAAAATGGTTATTGTATATTTACAGTTTTATGATAAATAGGGAAAGGACAAGAAAGTGGAGGGTTGACCTCGCCACCTTTTTTTTTTTAAAGTTAATTTCATGAGTTTGTAATTTTTCATGATTATAATATTTCTTTTGTAGACTAAAGTTTAAGAAAGTAAAATCAATTTGTAGAAATGTATATAGGTGCATGCTTATAAATTAAATAGCAAATTGCCCTTGATGGAGTATGAAGAACAAATCAACACTGCTTGGTTAGTTTGTAAAACCAGTCCCATTTCGTTCTTTCTCTCTTTCTTGGCGATGCGATGCGATGCGATGGTGTTTTAACGGTTTTACAAAACAGGTAGGTATCGGTATGTCTACATAGCACGATTTACGCCCGCCCGGAGCGTTCCAAAATTTGCATACGGTTATTTATGCACGTTTAATTTCATTGTCTTAATTTACGTACATACAGGTACATTTTATTATTATTTTATATTGGAATGTTATTGAAAAACTTTAGTTGTATTGAAGAAAAAAAAAATTGATAGTTTCTTGAGAAAAGCAGTCGTATTATTTTATTAATTAATTAATTTTATTTAACTATACGTTTCGGCATCTCTTATGCCATTTTCAGGAGTTTGAAATTGTCAGAATTTAAAAATACGGTACATACAACGCATCGATGCGTCCAGCTCGCCTTTAGGTAAGATATGCGATGCGAGCAGTGGGTTTTAATAACTATGGCCTTTTGGTTAACAATTTCAAAAAATGTTATTAATATAAAAAGTCATACAATTTTTTTTTTGATATAAAAATAATATTTAAATTTTTTTTTCGGGCTTTGAGTTAACAGTATGTAAAAATCTTGTAGATATAAAATATCTTAGAATTTTTTGTTTTAATTTTTTTTTATATGTAAGACATTAAGGGGGATTCATGTACATCATTAATTTTCTCGAACACCTGAAGATGGCATAAAGGATGCCGAAGCCAAGGGTTGAATAAAATTAATTATTAAAAAAATCGACTGCTTTTCCCAAGAACCTATCAATTTTTTTTTCTTTCATCACAAATCCAGTCAATAAAATACACCAGTCCACTTTAATATTATTATCAGGTTTAGCAATTGATGATGCGAATTACAGGAAATCATTAAATAAGTTTACAAAACTTTTAGTAATCATATTGAGCTATTATAATTTCCTTCATTTATCATATATTTCTATTTGTCTTATACAAAAAACCTTTATTGATATGTTTACTTCCTGGATGATATTGAAAATCTAAAAGATACTTCTAGTTCGAAAAAATCTGGGTTATTTATTTAGGCGGCACCATCTTTCATTCATTAAACAGTCATGATTTGATGGAATATCATTACGATTAGCGTTAAAATGGCATATTTCAATTGCTTTTAAGCATATTTGCAGTTCTGGTCTCGTCGCCCTGTACCCAAAAATGTGTATAACTCATTTATTATAGTCGTCGCTCGCTCGGTCGTAAGACAAATTTGTGTCCTCTACGCCTCTGATTGTGGGTATCGGAACGATTTGAACCATATATGCTATAGTAGTCGCCGGATTCGATAATATTTTTATAAAGAAAGGTTCGGCTTGCCAGGGACGTACTTAATTTTTTACTTTCTCTTACGAAGCAATAAGTATGTCATGTAATCATGAAAAATTTCAAACTCGAGATTTTAACGGATATACAAGTTTTGACTCTTACTGAATCAAATGACGTCTCTGTGTGTGTGTGTGTCTGTGAACGCTCTAGAGTCAAAACTGTCGAACGTAGCATTGTGAAACTTCAAACTTAAGCCATAGATTTTAGAAAAGAATATTCAAATTGGAAGTGCATGTTTACGCTATGTATTTTTGTTCTATCTCCAATATCACTAGAACGGCTGCACTTATGGCAAAAATAGTTATGTACATAATGCAAGACATTAATATTTCGCACAATTTTTGTTTGCAAAGTTTCTTCAAAAAATGTACCAGTTACGAGATAATTACTACAAAAAATCATAAATATCTTGTTTATGCTGCCAAGGAATCGCATGTAGCGCAATAATTTGCGCTTGTCAATATTTTGACAGGAAAACCAAATAACGTTTACGTAATGGAAATTCGAGTGCAAGCCACTCCAGATACTTATAGATTGTTAACACAAAGGCCATAATAATTAAATATAATTATGCTGTTACTATATACTTCTTATAAGGCGAGCTGAAGGCATGGGTGCCTGTATCAATGCTTGTTTTTCGTGCAAAAGATATAAATCCGTACGTTAAATTAAGCGTGTCTGGTTCTGTGCTGGCACGAAGCAATGTGGATGCTGCTAAAGTAACTAGCGCCAATTCGGTATTCATCATGTTGAATAAGATAAATCGATATGACATTACGCCAATAATAGAGCAAATAATCAATCACAAAACATCTGAGATGCAAGTTCGTTAGTCCTTTGGTCATGATGCGCGTACTTAGTTGTGCTATAATTAGCGTAAATAGAATTATTGTGTGTGCGCTATAAGAACGATCACCTTACTACTACGGTTGATGCTTATATTTAGATATGCAGGTATTAATTTTGTTTGTTAAATTTAGATAGATAGTGATATAAAATAAGCAAACACAAATCTCTACTTTGCCAAGGCGGCCGTTCAACGTGTTTACATCAAACTAAACAGGTATGCATAACTAATTACTCTCGCGATGTGAATATATCAACACTCTTGACAACTATTTTCATTTTAACTTACTGTTAGTTTATCTAATATTTTACGTTTGCAGATCACTTGAGTACAATGTACAAATGTACATTTTTAGCTTGTCGCATACGCTGTGCAAATACCATTTGCTCGCCACATAATATATTTGGTAGAATTTTATATTTTTAGCTCGCCGTACGAAGTACCGAAGAAGTTAAAGCAGTCGGTCGTGTATTTGTAGCATTCTCGGATCAAAAAATTTCATTAACAAAAAGTGTTTGTTTCGTCGCTCTGAATCCAAAAATATATATAACTTATATACTTGGATGTTAGTTGTCGCTCGCTCGTAAGACCAAATTTGTGCCCGCTACTCTTCTGAAGGTACCGGAGCAATTAACACCAAATTTAGTACATATATTACTTGGCATCCCATTTGAATCCACTAGCAGTTTAAATCCAATCGCCCGTATACTTTCCGAGTTATAGGGCCACAAAATTTGGAGCCCCCCTTAATACTACCCTTATAAAAATAATTAAAACACTCAAATATTCTACTATGAATTCTAAGATGTTTTATTTCTTCAAGATTTTTTGATATTGTTAACCCAAAGCTCGAAAAAAAAATTATTAAATATTATAATTTTGCATTTTAAAATATGCACAAAAAATATTTTTTTTTTATCAAAGTAATCTACAAAAAATTGTAATTTATATCTATAACATTTTATTATTATTATTATTGTTAACCATAATAATTAAAAAGCACTGCTCGCAACGCAAATCTTACCTAAAAGCGAGCTCTACGCGTTGTTGCGTTTTACGTGTAGCAAATCTTGTTTTAATAATGCAAATAAAAATAAATTAAACCACTGATGCTTTTAAAGAGGAAATCTATTTATAAATGCAATAAAACATTAATGAAAATTAAACAATTGTTATTGATTGATTGTCAAACATGGAATCAGAATCCATTGTTGCAATCATGCAAACAATCAACATTTTAATTTCAAACTTATTATTTTTAATATTTTTTCTGGCCTGTGTTGTGTTTACAATTCGAAAAAACGTTATAAATATAGAAACAATTGTAATGTTTATAAAAATAAATGATATAATTTTATTTTACGAAGTAATAAGTAAGTATTACTGATATTTACTTGTTTATGACAAAAATTAATGTCACAAACAAGAAAAAACCAATTACAGTTAACTATATATTGTACATATTCCATGGTAGTAATTTTATATTATTTTATATCCTGTATTTCTATAACGAATACATATTTATGGATCATAGTTCATTATTACAAAATAATGATTTGCAAATCGATAAAAATAGTCTAAGCAATTTGAATTCTTGTAATTTAGTAGACGTAAAATGATTTAGAATATTTTGATGTATTCAACGATAACTTCTTGGGCACTCCAATTATGTTTATTCCATATTATGTGGCCCGGTATAAATACACAGGAGATGCGGTCACAAACTCAGATCTTACGACCGAGCGAACGAGCGCTTGAGATACATTCATTCAAGTTTAAGAGTTATTTATTTTTAGATTCTAAATGACGAAACAAATATTCTTTGTAAATGACATTTTTTGATTCGAGCATGTTACAAACACACAACCAAACACTGTAGCTCTATGACTTCCGTACGACGAACTTAAATCCGGAAAAACATGGAAGGTTATAGATATATAAATATATATTTCTTATAAGTTTTTATTTGATTTTTTTTCAAAAATGTGCCGCTTATTGTTAAGTCGCTTATAAAATTAGAATATTTAATTGTTGTATCAATGAATTTTATAAAAAATGAATTTTCAACGAATAACAATAATTTAATCAATACTCACTCTGTAATAAAATAATATAAAATAGTAATCTCTGTAATTTATTTAAATAAAATTAATTATTACAATCGAATACAAATATTATTGGTGCATCTAGTAGCAGTATAATTAGTATATTATTTTTTGAAAATTTCATGATTTTCTTATTAAAATTATTCGTTTGATATTGGAGTTCCACTGTATTACGAAAAAAGGTTTATTTTTTGTGGAGATTAATTAAGCTCTTCGTTGCTTGTTTTTCCATGTTATGATCATTTATTATAAACGTCCAGGGCGAGCTAGAAGCATTGATGCTCGTAGCAATGCTTGTTCAAGTACGAAACGCCTCATTAGTTTCGTCGTCGGAGCTAGAATAGACACAACTGTTATATTGTAATGAAACGTATCAACTTTATGCGTTAGTCGCGTCGCGAATACGTTTATAAACCCATGGAGGTATATCTTGTCGTTACGTCTGGCAGTGAGATTTGATATAATTTCGGATAAAGCTCCAATATTAATGGCGTAAGATATAACACTAATTTTAATTAATTAATTGTCAAAACAAGTTATTTCTGTATCAAAAGGAAATGAAAACGAAATCAATGATTCGTCTCACAATGTGATAAGTATCCAAGTATCATTTCTTTTTGAAAGATAAAATTAGCTGAATTGGCTACTTTTATTTGGGTCTATTCACGGTTAAATAAAATATACAATTTAAATGAAAATAAAGCCATATAATATATTGTAACAGTATAAATACGTTGAGTGAAGGTCACTCCAGCTTTTTTGTTGTATGTAGACGCCATTTTTGTTTTTTTGTTCGCTGTTCCGACCTGCCCTCTATATTCAAGTGACGTCGCGAATTACGATGTTGGTTATGGTAAAAAAAATATGCCGCAACAGTAATGTGAAACCACAAATAACATTTAAAATACGTTGTTGCTAGTAGTAATATTTTTTTAATGACTTTCAAACGAACACTCGTTTGAAATCATACACAAAGGAGAACAATTTCGAGGTTTATGAGAATGTGTTTTAATTAAGTCTGTGGAGAATCGTACAAAGGGTCTAGCTAGTTTGTTATGGACAATTTTCATTATTTTTATTGTTTCTTTTTGTCGGTTACTTTATTAGGATACAGTATAACCGTATACAAAAGTATAGGGTGTTTTTGTATAGCTATCGCTGGCTATACCGAATTTAAATATATTGTGTGAAACCTAATGTAGCGACACTATGTTTACTATTTTCTTATACGTAATAAATAAAAGAAAGTCTTGTGATCATATTCATATTCATTATTTACTCAACTACGTGTGTGTGTCTGTACAGCCAATACAACAAATTATGATGTTGTGGATTTAAGATTTATATATCTCGGGGAAGAATATTGCAACCGGAAGTTCTTCTATGGTGTATTGTGTGTGACAATAATAAAAAATTATTATTATTAATTTGTAGGGAAATATTTAAAAATATATGCTTATTTACTCATGGTAATTTTTGCTTATCTCGAAAACGATACGAGTTAGAGTAAAAATCATACTTATATAAGATAAAGGTATTAAAATTTCTAGCAACTTTTGTTTGAACAGTTTTTTTCAAAAATGTACCAATTACTGATAATACAAGCTTAGATACAACGCACCTATGCGTCCTGCTCGCCTTTTGAGTAATATATGCGATGCAAGCAGCGGTTTTTAATTATTATGGACTTTTGGTTAACAATTTGAAAAAATGTCTTACAATTTTTTGTAGATTACTTTGATAAAATAATTTATAATTTTAGTGCATATTTTAAAATTCCAAATTATAATGTTTAATAATTTTTTTCGGGCTCTGGATTAATAATATGAAATAATCTTGTAGATATAAAATATCTTATATTTCTTAGTAGAATTTTTGGGTGTTTTAATTATTTTTCTAAGGGCAGTATTAAGGGAGACTCTAAATTTTGGGGCTCTAAAACTCGGGAAGTATACGAGCGATTGGATTTAAACTGCGAGCGAATTCAAATGGGATGCCAAATAGTATGTGTAGTACATTTGGTGTAAATTGCTCTGGTACCTTCAGAGCAATAGAGGGCACAAATTTGGTCTTACGAGTGACGACTAACATCCAGTTATATATATTTTTGGATTCAGGGCGACGAGACAAACACTTTTTGTTTAGGATTTTTTTTGTTCCGAGAATGCTACAGACACACGACCAATAGCTTTGGCTTCTTCGGTACTTCGTACAACGAGCTAATTACAGATATGTTTAATATTCCCGTCAAAAGGAATATTCAAAAATTTCGTTATCGCATGCATGTTTCAGCAAGTGTAGAACCGGAAGCACTTGTCGGCTAGAGCAAATATTGGCCTACTTTTAAGTGTTCCCGGTCACACAGGGGGCAACAATATTTGTTTCAATGTCTTTAGGATTGAATGTGATTTGGTTGCTCATTTGAAGATTGCAATTTATCTTATTCAATTACAACATGGCCATAGTGACAGTGAACAGATGATATGGTCCAGTATGTAACATCTCAACAAGATAGTTACAGGTGCAATGTTGCCAGTTGATGTTTGCACAGTTTGATCTTTGATGGAACAACTGTTGTGCCGTTCGGCCTTCGGTATTAAATCACTTTGTAAATATGATTCGGCTTGTAATTAAATAGTTTTGGATCAACGATGTGTGACTATATAATTTATTATTTTCTTCCACAGGAATAAACAAAACTATTATTTATTTCAAAGTAATTGTACCAACTTAATAAAAGTTTAATGCTGAGATAATTATTGATGGAAGACAAAATGATCGAATTAATTCCATATTTTGTTGTTATCTTAATTATGATAGATGGTGACATTTGACTTTTGAAAGAATGAAATCTATAAACATGCAGACATTCGCTGTAATAAATAATTCAAATGGTTGGTAACTTTTATGTGATTTTGTAATTAGCGGAATTAATTATATTATCGCTGCTTCTGTTGAAACAATACGTTGTCTATACTTAGTGCATAATAGCACCACACATACTCGTCGTTTAATACGAGATTTTAAAATCGTAATTATTTTAGAACAATTATTAATTATATATAATTCATTAGAATTTCAACGGCATTATGTATTCATATATTAATGCACATGTGAGAACCAATTATGTTTCATAGAATTGTTTTTAATATTATATACATTTATGGTAATATTTTATGAGAATTAGTTTTATAGTCTGCTGATATTTCATTTATTATAAATGCAGATAAAGGACAATAATTATATTTTATTTGATTTCAAGAATTATTATTCGCTTTTGTACCTTAGTTCTAAATTGGGAAGATTTTATTTTTGTTCCGGCCCACGTCATGTTACGTAACTTTCATTTGGCCCGCTGGCGAAAAAAGTTCTTCATTCCTGCATTAGGGCCTTTACAGAGTTTATAGGGTAAACACCAAAACACTTTAAATACAAATTTACAGTACAATTTAATATTACATGTCCAAACTACAGATAAATACATCAAATTAGGTATAATAAAACAATTTAGTAAAAACGGCAACTATAAGACATCAAAATATGACAAATTTACCAATTTAAAAGCAATTTTCTAGTAAATGGTACGTTTGTTTGACTTTATAAAAAGTCTTATATCTGATATGCTTACATCAGCATTTCTGCGCCCATGGGTCCCCAAACTATTACGAGATTATACCTTTCTGGGTTTCTTGAGCTCACGAGACTTCTTAGTCCCATTAGCTCAATTTAGGTTGCTCCTAGCAAAATATAAAAAATGCTGATTTATATGATCAACGTTTCTTTAAACTGTGCTATATTTAAGATAGTTAAAAAGTAGCATAATTGAACCTTTACTACCAACTTAGATGTTGTTTACAAAAATGAGTTTTCTTTGCATGCACCTTTAGGGTATGTTGCCTCTTCAGCGTGTTGTTTGGGTGCCTATGTAGGTTAAATATAAAGAATTTGTTTAATAGGTGATGTTAATTATTTTAAACAATACTGTAAATTATTGTCGATTTTTAGGGTTTCACATGCCTTACGTTTAAGTCAGACGAATAATGCATAGATAAATTAAAGAGCATAATTTTCATCATTTAAAGTTTCATATATTGTTTTACAGAATTATGTTGTAATGTACAGTCAACCCTCCTATAACGCGATTAATTCGTACCGCGGTTAATGGAGCTAATATTATTCTCTGTTTGCAACTATATATCAATATTTGCTATAAATTTGACAAAATACTCATTATTTACGTAAAATAGCGACAGATTTGGTGGCTTTTAAATAATTTTATACCAACAATTGTACCTTCCTGTATGAGAGCGTATATGTGTATGGCTATGTAAAAAATAATTATATTTTTCTGAGAAATGTCCTAAAACCACGAACGCTATTTGAAACGATTATGTCTACGAGTAAAATGTCAGATGTTTATCTGCACTACACTGTCATTATGGCATCTGGTTACTTATGTTGTTATGTGTTTCTTCTTTTTTCTTTTGACAATGTTTTATTTAACTTACAGTGTTATCAGTTTTGTATTCCAAATTACAGTGATTAGTGCAAATATACAATCAGCATTGACGATTGATTCTTTTAAAGGATAAAACAGTATAATTTAAATTTTGATTATTATTGCGCATACAGTTTGATCAACACATGAAGGTTTTGTGGTAACATTAAGCTGCATTCACATTGAGACAATTAGTAATTAAGATTAGAAATCAAAATTATTAATTCAATTTACGCATTCAATATGAATTTTGTTACTGTGAACACATTATTTGTCATAATACAAACTGGGTAATTAATTATGATTTCTAATTGGCCGCTGTAAATGAACCTTTGATATGACCCATTTCTCAATTTAATAATTTCACTAAAACGTTTTTGAATCATGCATAAAAATCTCCTTTTGTTCAACTTTACGATTCCATAATTCGAATACTTAATATTTCTGTCGACCTTTAAGGATTGTTCACAGCTAAAGAATTAGAAATTAAGCATAGAAATTATAAGTAATAATTCAAGTTTGTTATATGACATACAAGGTTAACATTCACAGCAACAAGATTTATCATACAATGTGTTAATTTTGTTGCTTGGAATGTTAGCCTTGTTTGTCATAATACAAACTAAATTATTATTTGTAAGTTTCTAATCTTAATTACTATTTGGTTCGCTCTGTACACGCCTTTAGTATACAATATTTGACTAGTGATTTATCTCTCGATGGTTGTATTGTTGGCAAATCTACCGCCGTCCTCTACCGATTTGTTTGGTTACCGAAAACTCTGAATAAAAATCTACATCGTCCATCAGTCATATCATAAACAACGTTGTAAAAGGCACCCCTGCGACTTCGAACAAGCGAGCACGATTGTAACACAGGCCAGTCTCAATATTTTATGAGCATACCATAGCAAACACTTAGTCGACTATAGACCATGTGACGTGTCCGACCAAGACAAGAGTCTTGTGTGATCTCCGCACTGGTAAAGGCACTAAAATGACGTCATCATGTGCAGAATAGTGAAAAAATATATGCTATAAAAGTTGTCGCATACATGAATTTACATTTACAAGCGAACATAGAAAGCGTAAATTGTTATTTTAATGCGCGACTATTCATTGTTGTTTTTGTTTCGTTTTCCATATACGCGATATATATTATATATATATTACTTTGAAATTACGATATTAGAGAGAGAGATAGAGTGCGAATGAGAGATTATGTTTGCACACATCGTATATTTTGTAATGACACTTTATGTCTCAGTGATTTATTCATTTTTAACCCTTAAATACTAAGCATAAATATTGTGTCACAATTTTCAAACCAATACAATTTATTGTCTTGTATATATCTGCTAAACATCGAAGATTGATTGTTTTGTTAAATATTTATTACACTTTTGAGTTATTCATGAGTTAACGAAATGCCACCTATTTGGAATTGAAGTATCCTTCAGCATGTATCATTATTCTTGACAGGGTTAAACTGTGTCCATATCATATACAGGCCATTCTTAATCAATATAATAATAATAGTATTGTAAATTTTAATTCTAATATTATGAAACAATTGTGGTTTTACTACATTTTGTAGGATATAATTACTATTTAGACTTTTGAATACAATTCATACCCGTATGACATTTTTAAAGATAGGCTTACAGTGTTCTGGGCAATATCAAAACTGGTTATAGTATTTTCTCGGAAGTCAAGACGTGACCAAGACCAAGTTGGTATATTTTTTTCTTTGTCCAAAATTAAATCTTGGTTAAATGAACATCTAGACTGAATAAAGACAAAGCCAAGACTAGTCTCGTTTTGGTATCGTCGTGTCCGAAGCTCGACAGTGTTTTCTAAAATGTTCTCCTAAGCTGATTATAATTGCCTGTTTCTGCAATCTGAATTAGAAGGGAATGAAAAGGAACTAAATAAGAGATTTCAGTTTAAACCCTGATTCATTTTCCGACGTAGGAATTGAATAATCGAAATACCAATTCTATGGGTTGGTCGCAGAAGGGAGTAATACCTAAGTACTAAATTTACAAAAGAAAAAACATATTTTAATTTTTTAATAAGATTTTATTAAATATTAAACCAACTTTTCCAATTCTTTAGAGGCTATTGCTTATTATTCACATACTTTCGGAAAGTAATGAATTCTGACACGTGTTGACGGGTATACTTACTATTTTGTGGGATGGAGCAATATTATTCGGATTATTTATATATATATATATATATATATATATATATATATATATATATATATATATATATATATATATATATATATATTCCATTTTTTAACAAACAAACCGTTAATACAGACAATTATTTTTATTTCACGGCAATTTAGATGAAAATAGTGTTACGTCTTGTGGCACCAATATTAGATCTCCATGCCAAATGTTACTAAATGGCATCGCCAGATGTTTGTCACAATGCCTGAAGTGAATTGTAAAAGACATTTGCATTAACTGCATTATATGCTAACTACTGTACTACTGAAGATTTAACATATAATATATAATTTTTAAGAAAACAAGCATAGCTACAGGCATCTAATATCCAAGTAATTGATTTATATATATATATATATATATATATATATATATATATATATATATATATATATATATATATATATATATATATATTGTATTCTGCGCAACGAGACAACTATTTCTTATCATCATTTTTTGATCTGAGATTGTTACAAACACAACACTGAATGTTTTAACTCTTCTGTACTTCGTACGGCAAGTTAATTATGATATATAGTGCAGGAAATGTAATACTGATGATTTAAATGTAGTTGATATTCCAATAGTATAACGCAAGCAAATAGTTTACTTTATTGCGCGAGAGAAAAGCCCACTCAGTAAGTTACGTAATCGTTTCGACCACCTTAGCTGGGAAGGTGAATTAATGAAATGATACATACATACATTCGTATAAATTACTACAAACACATGTAATTTGCGTGTTTATTCGTGTGATTCTTGTGGCCATAAGCGAAACAGTAATAATACACTTACCAAATAAGCTTGTTTGTAATGCTATTTGTTTTCTACATTGTCTTCCAACCTACCAATAATCTCGTTCATGGCTCTGCCAACCACGGCGAGAAACGGAAACATGTTTACAACTTACATTTTTAACAATACCACACTTTTATAACTAAATTAAATATGCAAAATTAATATATTTATTACATAATAGTTATTTACGTATTTAGTTTTAAAAGTGTCCTTTTATTTTGGGAATTGTAGCGTAGCCGAATCGAACAACCCTCCGAACAAAATATAATCACTTTTAACACTATTAACACCGCTGCAAACACACTAAATAAATATTTTTAGTAAGTTTTTTCGAAAAACGTACGATTTACTATAAAATTACCTTTGTAAATTGTATTGTTTGATTAACGTTTCCTTAGTTACACTACATATTGTTTTTGTTTCATAGTAATCGTAGGGTGAATTATTGTAAATACAGATATGTTTCTTTCGAAATGTAGATGCTGTATATCATTTCTCTTTCTGGAATTGTGACATGTGTGAGATGCATTCTTGCGCGCTTGGAATCGTGGTGTTTTCAAAATATGAAAAATAATTCAAGAACGTTGTAATTTGCGCGATTGGGTGTATTGTATATATATGTATACGTTAGTCTGTGGCCGCAGCGAGCAGCGCCATCGCCACGAGCAAAAGGCTTCCGACACGAACCATCGAAATAAATTACAGTGTCGATCGATTCTGCGTTATTATATATAATATACAACAACCACTGAGATACAATTTAATTTTTATCTGATGCATTCTTTTCGCAAAGCGTGCGAAAACGTTTCGGAAGCAACTGCAATTTGCAATTTTTCGCTAACTCTCTTGTAATAGTATTTAGTGTAGTAATGAAATGCAGTGACCAATGCAACGCAACGTAACGCAACGCAACGATTTCTTTACCGTATCCGTTTCATAAATGCCTTGCGGATAAAGTGATAAATTTTCAAGCCATTATTGTTCCAGTTTGTTTTCTGTTCGTTTTATTCAAATTTCAATAGTAATTGCAATGTTCGGTGTTGATATTTACAAAAATTGCAAGGTTCCTGGCATCATTAAGAGCTTAATATCAGGCTATGATGGCGACGCTATGTTATTTTGTCAGTTCATAAACTGAACGTTTATACGCTGATGTGTGTCTTCTATACTTAATTTCTTCAACAGGATATTATTTATTGCTGTTATTATTTATGGCTCCCAAACACTGCTACTTGATGTATATCTCTCTGTGTGTGTGTGTGTGTGTATATTAAATAGAAAATATTTTGTAGCTCCCTGACGAATTCATTTAATGCATTAAAAACGGTATTCTTGTAGGAAATAAATCATCTGATTTTGAACGGGATTTCTTATTTATTATTTATCGAAAATCACTAACACATTTGCTTAACCATTGAAAAGAAAATTGTGTACAAATATTTATACCTTTCTCAAAATGATCAATTTTAAAGAGTATAGTATTATTTATGGAAATATATGTTAAACAAGCATGGGTGCAAGCACCAATGTCTTCTAATGATCTTATATTCAAATATACCTTGTATATTTAATCAAAGGTTAAATACATATAAATATTGATATTTTGGGTTATATTTAAACACATTTATAACAAAGATTCACAGAAAGGGACAATTAGAGACAGCGTAAGAGAGACGGAGTGAAAATATAACGGCAGTAGAGAGAGAGCGATAGGGTGAGAGAAAGAATAACAGAGAGAATTAAAGAAACACAGAAGGAGAGTAAGAGAATAAGAGAAGGGAAAAGAAAGTTAACGAAGAAGAGCGTAAGAGAAAATGAGAGTATGAGATAGAGAGAGTAAGGGATAAAGTAGGAGACTGGGATAGTAAGAAATAGAGATTAACTTGTGAAGGATATTTATTGTAATAGTAATAGCTGAAAGTATTTAAAAAATAATCTATTTATATTATTAATGACAATTCAATAAACCTATACCATATATTATAGAAATAGGTTCGTTATTCTAATCTAAAATTGTTGTCATATTTATTCGAATTCGTTTTTTCTTTTAACTAATAAATCATTTTCTGTTTGGATTTGGCACATATAAGTGAAACAAAATACGGTTTTAATATCATTTTGTAATGAAATAAAAATTAAATAAATGTGCCAAATTTAAAATAACGTATTTACTAATCCATATAAACGAATCTTTGACCAGTTATTGAATTAAGTCGGTAGAAGTCATTTTTATGTACTCATTTTACGATTAGGATATTTAGAAAATAATAGAATGTACTAAATTTTGACAAATTAGTAGGTGCAAGGTTTTCAAATGCATTTAGTAGCAAGTTTGATCTTGCCTTTTATGACTGTATTTCGATTTGGAAAATTTTGGATCGACTTAAAATCGTAAAAACAACTTTATGACATGAGTTTAACTGTTTTATTACATTTTGCCGTCTATAATTTATTGGTTGTAAAAAAATAATCACAAAAACGTAAATTCATATTACCGTAGGTACTATTTATTGTCTGCAAGCTGGGTTGGCCAGTGCGAAGGAAAATAAGTAAATGGATCATTCGAATGTTTCTTAAATGACTCGTAAAATAATTTACAATTTATTTTCACATGTCAGGATTCTTTGCAGTTTGCGGTTTTACAATGCATCGATTTTGGCAATCATTATTTTTACTAGGTTAATCCGATTGCACCATGTGCCCATATCATATACAGTCTATCTTTTATCGATATAATAGTAATAATTCTGACATCTCAGGATTGTAGGACAGTTTTCTTGATTACAACTGTATTCTCGTTGGCTCTGAGGTAGCCTGCTTGTCTAGCATACTTGAAGTTATTGGTTCGAACCCGCACTATACCAGTTAGTATTTTTATTAATAATGCGTTGCACATATACATTCACATACACAAACATCTGGGTGTTTGAAATATAATTAGAATAAAAATAGCAACCTCACATTTCTCCTTTTACATTCTTCTAATCAATTCTGACGGAAAATTAACCATTTTAATATTACTTAATAATGTTATGAAGATTTTTTGAACCATTTTTCAATTTGTAATATATGTGTCTCAGTTATGTTACTCAATAATTTGAAATAAAATTTAAACTGGTGGCTTCTGTTTTAATATTTCGAAAACGGTACGAATTAGTGAAAAAAATTACATATTTTGTTACAAAGGTTTTCTCAAAAAACGTATTGTTTTATAATTTCTTAAAATGTATATTTTCAACAATTTTTACTGCAGAACGTTCACGAACAGACAGACACTTACACACAGGAGTGATCTCGAATATAATCAATATATTAACTTAAATACCGTTATCTTGAATTCAAAAATGTTCGAATACATAAAAAGTACTTCATTTTAGACTTCGTTTAAGAGTATAAAATATATTTCGTATTTCAGAAAATAATATACTTGGGGCTGATTCGTTGTCTGACTATTGGATACCATATGTAAACAAATTATAATTATATACATATATATATATATATATATATATATATATATATATATATATATATATATATATATATATATATATATATATATATATATATATAATATATGTTTATTAATAATCAAGGGTATTGACACAAATTGTATGATTCTGATAATAATGTGCTGACAGTGAATTCCTTACGGATTAAATGTAATAATGATTGATTACTATATAAATATCCGCAGTGTTCGCACTATTAATAAATATAATAATAAATAATAATAAACAACTTTACATAATCCTGAATATATTACGCGACTAGTGTTGTTGAATTTCTCGTCTTGTCGCTAAAATTTTATTCTCTTGTGAACCCTCTGTTTACATATTTATAAGCCTCAACAAGATGGATCTTGTTGAGGCTTATTTGGATTTGAGATTGCGTGATATTTTATACCCTCAATATAAATCCCCAATGCAGTTACTCTTTTCTTATTTCAATTTCAATTATACATCAAACACTGTATAATATACATATTATGTGTCCATATCATTCTTAGAATCAACATTTTAACATATAGATATTAGTTTTTATGAACGAGATGTTGATATACCGTCGGTCGCGTCTAATACAAAAAGTTGTTGCCTCGAATTTGAAGATGCCGCATCGATTTTAACAAAATTACCTTAAATATGAGTATCCGTTTTTGCTATTAATATAAATGATTCAATCAGTCATTCTTTGTAATCAAGCCAAGTACCAGGGGCACATAAATAGGAAGAGATCGCGCACGCGTCTGTCAACATTTCGAGAGCGCCGTGTGGGCTGAACACGCATGCGCTTTAAGTGAAAATTAGAGCCTATTTCGATTATACAGAGTTGCCAAGTGGAGGGAAATTTTGGGTATTTTATAATATATATCTGACAAACGGGGGAGCGACGCCCACACGTTAAATTTCAATACTTATTTATGTACTTGTACTTTTGGATATACGTATACGTAAATCCAGTTAAGAGCCCTATACATATTTTTTTAATTTGAAATATTAAACTATTTAAAATCCAATCCCTGTTTTCTGATTTGTTTATTATTAACTTTAGGTATTCATTGTTAGTTGCATCTTATATTAATGTATTCCTACCTATAATCATGGTTAACCGAATGTCTTCATTTAGAATAAATTATAAAAGTTTCTTTTTTTATTTGTATTTCGCGAGGTTTTAGAAACCGTAATTATAAGTTCCTTGTGAATTGAATTATATACGGATGTTCAGAATACAGAATTATTAATATTCTGATGAGAAAGAAAATTACTGGATCACTATTACAGGAACCCTGGGTAGGCGTTATTTGTAGCGCCACAGTCGTTGGGTGTACCAAGAAAAACTGACTGGTGATTTGTTGAAGGCAATCAAGATATTATTTTATTTTTATTTTTTAACTTGCAGTAATATTTTTATTTGTTGTGGTCAATGCTAAAATGAGTTAGTGACTTTTAAAAATAATTGCTGTGTCTATACACTGAACATTTTTGTATGTATTCATTATACGTATTAGTATATTTATTTTATTTTATTACTAAAATAGTGGCAATGGATATCCCGATAAAACTATCATAATATTTATTTATATATTTTATACAAACAACAAATGTCTTTTGTTTAAAATTGATACTGTTCACAAAGTAAACGAACTTTATTTTTTAAACTTTATTATTACTTTTACAGATTATTGTTTGGGAGCATTGCGTTGCGCATAACCTTCTCTGTAACCACATGTTCTTGAATTGTTAATATCTCGTTTAGTTTTCGTGATATTGTTATTTGAGTGCAACGTGTTTAAGTGTGAGTAACGATTTTTGAAATGTGCGATTTTCTGGAACAATGATGCAACGGAAAATTTTGCATGAAACTGGGGAAGATTTTTACGAAAACGTTTCAACTTTTAAAGCAAACTTACGGAGAAAAATAAATTATGTGAAAATATCCGCAAAAAGAGACCAGAGTTGTGGCGATTCAGCTGAGTTTGCGGGCGTATTGTCGTGGTGCAAGAACCATGAGTTGTCTCGCCTCAACTCTGGTCTAATTTTACGAATTTTTTCACGTATCTATTTTTCTCCGTAAGCTTGTTTTAAAAGTTGAATAGCTTCTATAAAACTTTTCCCCAGTTTCACACAAAATTTGAAGTTGCATCGTTGTTTCAGAAAATAGCACATTTCAAAAATCGTCACTCACTGAAACACGTTGCACTCAGATAACAATATCACGAAAACTAAACGTGATATCAACAATTCAAGAACATGTGGTTACAGAGGTGGTTATGCGCAACGCAATGCTGCCAAACAATAATCTGTAAAAGTAATAACAAAATTAAAAAAAATAAAGTTCTGTTATTTTCTGAACAGACCTCGTATATACAAGATAGGTATATATTTACTTATATATATATATATATATATATATATATATATATATATATATATATATATATATATATATATATATATATATATTATAATAATAAAATTAAAGTAAACCGAACATTTTCTCTTTAAAGAATAAAAATTTCGCCATAGTAATGTTACTGTTAAAAACATCATTTGATACACTATTTCTCATTTAAGTTGCATAATTATAAATTTAGCGCCCAACGCATAAACACTTTTCACTTTATGTGGGCATGTATAAAATATTTAATTATCCGCTGTAGTGGAAGCTGGACGAATTTGAGCCAATGCTTGTTGATATGAATATTATTATAAAAATGTAGAAAAGTTTTTGCGAAAGGTGTATAAAAGTAGGTAAAGGTGCTTTAGAAATTACAGACAAATTTAAAGAAAATAACATTTTATGATTGTTATGAAATTTCATTGCATGTCGTAACAAAGCGTGTTCTTTTTCATGGTATGGTACATATTTTTCTACACAATCATATATGTTAGGATGTATTTTGTATTCTGTGTATGTGAAACAACATTTTGTAAACTTTATTTCCTTTTTCGCTGGAATATGTTCGTCAAAGAAAATCTTGATAATTCAAGAGTGTAAAACTAAAAGGTTTTTGTTTAAGCAATTTCAACAGTTTTATTATTATTTTAATTACTTGTTTCTTCTGATGCGTAGTTACGCCATTGTGAGTTTTAGTGTTACTGACACCACATACATAAAAATTGCAAAATACCATGTATGTCTGATGCACGTACTTCAAATAACGCCATACACTTTATTGCTTTTCGCCATGTTCTTGATATGAATACTATAAAATGCATCTATCTAGGATTAGAAATGTTGTACATATATTATTATTGTCGTTACAAGGAAACATTACAAATTATATTGACAAATTCGTTTTATTTTTAAGTGGTCTACTATGACTTTTCATATCTTACGCATTTAAGGTCAAACATCCAGCTCGGAAAAAATAAAAGCTATAATAAATGACCTCTTTTGGAGTATTTTATTTTTATCTCCGAAATTGTAAATTCAAAAAGAAAAACATTTTTACCCGGCATTATTTATGCAATTACGAATCTACTGTTTTTTTTTTTATAAAGATCGAGTATGAGTTTTTTTGCGTTATCGAAGTTTGTTTAATAATAATAGGTTTTGAGTACTTTTATGTAATTTAGTAATATAACATTGATCAAAATTGTAACAATGTGTCCGCCTTTATATTCAATAAACAGTCATTATTCGATGGAATATCTTTGATTGTAGCGTAAAAATAGCTATTTTCTAATACTGTACGAATGTTTGTTTGAATATTCGAAGTTGATGGTAGCGCCACCATCTGAAATAGCCGAGAGCGGAGCGGAATTATTTCGAACTAGATGGACCTGATGGTTCGTTCTTTTAGCTTTTCCACAAGACTAGCGTAACTCTTGGGCACCATGTGCCCATATAATACTGTCCATTCTACACCGATATAATAAACTAAATAATACAAACAATATTAAATATATTTCTTACCCGTTCATTAAGACAGTTTCCATGAATTATATTGTTACATTTTATTCTGCATTGTTTGCCAATGACAAGGAATCAATAACATAATTTTATCTCTTCAAAAATAAGGATTATAAATTTACTTAAAATTATTTTCTAATTGAATCGATTATTCAAAAAATATGACGCTACATATTTTGAAATTTGCACCAAATATGACATCAACCCTTGCTCGTCAAATATCTTTAAAAAAAAACTCGTTGACTCGACTAATCAGATTCAGTTTACGAACGCGAAGAGACCCATCTGACTGCATTTACGAACGTCTACATGTTGATCCGAGCAGTCTGAAGTACTTTTCGTAAACCATTAGAAAATTTGTTATTTTACAATACAAAATATGTTTATATCGGTTTTTGATCTGTTATTTTAACACATGTGCTTAACAGACACAATTATTGAAGAAAATTAAACAAAGTACAATATTATTTACCGGGAAATTACGAATTGTAAATTTGTACCATATTGTGGAACGATGATACCAACTAGTGCTGTAAATATTTGATAAAAGTGGTATTCGAATATTCGTGACGCATAGTAATCGAATATTCGAACTATTCAAACTATGCGAACTATTCAAACTATTCGAACTATTCTAATTATTTTAATTTTTCAAACTATTCGAATACTCGAATATTGGAACTATTAGAATAATCAAATATTAACACTTTTCGCATATATAAATGATCCGTAACGTTTTTCCCCAAAGATTAATGATTCAATATTTAATCAGGTTGTTAATAAATAATGATTTAATATTTAACCAGGTTGTTATTAAAGCTATACGGTTGCAGTATGTCGAGAATACCCGTGTTCTAATACTGGATTTATACAGAATTTTTTTAATTAAGGCTTTTAAAGGCCAACACACGTGTGCACAAACCCGAATATATTGCTATAAAATCGTAATCTTGTTTATACACATGCGTTAAATAATAAATACTTTAAAGAAATGTCTTTGGATATTCGAAATATTTGAACTATTCAAATGAATTATTCGTACTATTCGAATATTAGCTGAATCAATATTAGAATATTCAAATATTCGAACTACTCGAATACTATACTATTCGAATATTTTCTACTGTCCAATTTAAAATTTCTTTATTGACACAATTCACAATTAGCTGTATGGAGTCCATTTCAGTCTATCTCTATAATCTATTTTATTATTTACACAACTCGATAAGCAACAAACTATTGACTTTTTGATATTCATACAATATATTATACGTATCCGTCCTAAATATTAAGCGAAAGGTTCCTCAGAATTAGGAGGCTTCCAATAGCAATCCGCTATAGGCAATTCATCCGTTTAGAATTTGCGCAAGAGAGTAATAAATGGCAGTAAATCAATAATGAAAATGATAAACAAATAACAGTTTATCCACCATTTGTAAATCTGCTAGATCATTAAAGCAGCATAAAAAATCCGGTGGACAAGCAACTTCCTAAGCTAGGGATATGTGTAATGGTGGCCTTTCTCTTTATATGCAACAACGAGGAGCAAACAAACAAACAAACAAACAAACAGACAGAAAAAAAGCATTGTATACAATTGAATATGAGCATGGCAGGCATACACAAGAAGAATACCTTTATGATTATCTCTTTCCGTATTCGTGAAACAAGTTCTCTTTGCGCTCTCGCTCAAACCATCAAACCAATGCAATGGTGAGAACGGTCCGTTGGCTCCGCCTATTTAGAACCGCTCCGGCAGTCTGGTTGGCCGACATAAATTTGTTCGTATGTGATTAATGATCGTTTTTCTTTATCGTCGCATCTACAACTACTTACTAACATCTAATTATCTGTTTGTTCCGCTTCGTTGATTTTGATTCATGATTGAAAGGTGCTGGTATATTCATTTGCCTCGCAAATTAATCATCTTTGCTCTATACTTATAGTACAATGCGATACTACTTTCAACCTAGCTGATACCTATCACTTATGACTCTGATATATAACGTATAATTATAAAGAAAAGGATTGGTAAAGTGATTCACCGAAACGCCACCAGGTGTCACATTTACTCTCCTTCTGTTCGGCCATTTTGTAAAACTATGTATTATGACACATAAATAAAGTATTCAATATATATTTTCAATAATCAATACGCTCGAAACACGTTCTCAGTCGATCTATTTGTGATAATCGATTTCAATGACAAATATCAAATAATTTGAGTTTACTGTGTTTCCTTGTCAACATATTGACCGATTAATTAAAAATAATCCCTATTATTGCTTATCTATGGCAACAAGCAAAGAACATTTAAGATTTTCCGTAGCAGTTTTCTCGTAACTGGCTCATTTCTGATGAGACTTTCCAAACAAAAGTTGTGCAAAATATTAATATCTTTCATTATGAACATAACTATTTTTGCCATAAGTGCAACCGTTCTAGTGATATTAGGGAAAGGATATAAAATACATAGAGTAAACATGCACTTCTGGTTTGAATATTCTTTTCAAAAATAGAAGATCATATACTTAAATGTTTCACAATTTTAGTAGTAAGTTCATGTGCTTTGGCAGAAAGAAAAAAATAACACAACATCGGTAGTTTTGTTTGCTCGATACGCTACAGATACTGAACGTGTGTTGAAAGAGTCTTTTTTTTTTTTTGTAGGTCAAGGCACCGAACTTCTGGACGATTGTCAAAAACTGCTAGACAGATTCAAGTATCCGTGGGAGATGATGCCTTTAATGTACGTAATCCTTAAAGACGCACAAGCAGACATCGAGGAAGCCACCCGACGGATTGATGAAGGTAAACGAATACCCAACAATTTCTATCTTATCCACATTTTACACGTCCATAGGTCGTTATATTTTCTGTATACGATTTGTGATGTTCTTCATTTCAGATACTAAATTAGTTTGGGTTTTGTAAGAATTGCTACACTTTTTGCAACTGTATTGGGAATTCTCCAAGTTTCACCGCTTGTTCATTTTTTCTAGCAATTATCGAACCTAATTGCATGTGGCCGAATATTTTAATTATTTTATTATCAAAACATTCTAACGTTACAATTAATATCAACTAAATGTTGCATTTATTTAAAGTATAAATAGTTCAGTATTTAAGAAGTTCCTGTAAAATCTAAATAATAATTCGTTTTTGTCTGCAATTAATTAACAAATACTTCAATCGGTTTTAGTTCACATATGCATGATATAAATCTATCTTTATATTGGTACCGGTAAAGTCATTTTAGTAAGTTCCCCCACGTACCACAAATTAAGGAAATTCCTGGGTCATTTATTACTAAATATTGTTTCAATCCCTGATTTTCTCATAATTGCAGTAAAATTTCCATATTTTGCTGTGGATTCATAATACTCTGGAGAATTCCCAATGAATTGATTGGTATGACAAGTGTATTGAAAATAGCAAGCAGTTGACCTCGCAGGTAACCGCTTGGTATCTTCATGTGCTAATTGTTGATCATACGCACTTCTTGCAGAACCAAATCTGGTTATGTATATGAGTGTGGCAGGACGATTGAAGTAATTAATGCTTTTCTTGCGTAGGAAAGCGTGTAGTGAACGAATATTCAAGGATACACAACCTAAATATGTACGATGGCATTGAATTAAGAAATTCCACTCGTCAGTATGGATGATTAAAAAGTTAATTTTGTTGTCTTTATTTTAGGTTTAGTAATATTTGAGTCAGTCATTTTACTTTTAAATATAATTCGTGCTGTTTCATTCATTTTGTTTTTGTAATTAACATTCAATCTAAATTCCAAGGAGGGGTAATCACATCAGACTACAACACAACTTCATACTGTACGAGACGACATGACTTTTTCATACTTTATGCTCACTTAATGCATATACCGTCCAAAAGTTTGGAAATGATTCATATGAATATTTAACCTACTTTTAAGCTTAGCTTTATTCATTACTTGAATAAGCGCAGTTAATGTTCCAAACATTTCGACGGTTGCTGCATGCTGACTTCACTAAGACTGAATCATGACTCTGTGAGACTACTGACTACACTGTACGACCTTGGTTTCACACTGACTAGAGATAAGACTCCATATTTCACTCGACTCATATCATATGCACTACATAGCTAGTATACAACAGACACCGAAAGCAGAGTACAGTTATAGTACTCTACTTCCAATAATTCCAGAAGAGATTGCATAAGATATTCCAGAATTAAAACACGGCAAAATACCCGACGGCGGTCCAATTCCTTAAAATCATCAATTTAGTCTAATCATAGACTCATGTTTACTTCCAAAACTGTAGAAGATATATCAAACTATTTTCCAATCAAGATATATATCTATATATAACGTTCATCAATGTAGATGACTCAGCAAATACTGGAATTCGACCACTGGATCAAGTGGAATTTTGAAAGCCATTCTCCACTTTAGACCAGCTTCTAGAAATATTTATAGAATTACATTGACCGACTACGGAAAGGCATTTGACTGCATTAAACATACATTTGCCTTGATGGAGCTTAATAAATTAAGTGTCTATTCTAAATATATACAAATATATATATATATATATGATATATATGATGATTGTCAAAGTAATAAGGAGAACACTGGTCATTATATCCAATTTCTAATTGCGTCGTAGAAAAAATCTTCAAAAGTTTATACTGGAGAAACGTAGATAATACTTCAATGATTAAAGATTTACAGATAATACAATATTGTTGGGTTGTGCAAGTAATGAACTAGAATATATGATGTAACAACAGCACCCAAGTATGATAACCAGCATAAAAATCTATCAAAGAATAATATAGTAACTACCATTTCCAATATGCAACAACCAACTAATCCTAAGAATAAAAGAAGACACCTTGATCAAATATTCGAATTGGTTCAGATCTGAGCAAACTACTTCATCCTGGAAAATCTCAGTCTCACCCAAGACAGACACATCCGATTAACCTGCTGACTACGACGTGGCCTAAAGTCGTATGAAGCACTAATAACATCAAAATATAGTTTTGGGAGGAAAAGGATATATTTGGTCATCTTGAACATCCATTGGTCGCTTCTTTTGACAAACCCAGGTACTGCTAGAGAATTCTAACTCCGCGCTAAGGGCTTATCACTTAAACATAATGTACCAGAAACAAATCTTCGCTCCAAAAGAACAAAATTAAAACTCTAATATGATTCAGAAACAAGGACATAAATATCTAACGATGACAATGTTTTGGGAATACTACTAGTATGAAGAATTATAAGGAAATATATGGATCAATTCAAGGAACCTGTAGAGGATATAACCAAGAATTAGATGATTAGTTTAAAGCATTAAACATTTGTTGAGTAAGGCATATGGAGAAACGCGGACGATTTATCGGATTAGAAACGAGACTAATATTTTTTTTAAAGGACATTTTTGATCCGAGAATGCTACTGGCACACGACCGATTGCTTTAGTTTCTTCGGTGCTTCGTACGGCGTGCTAAAAAGGAAGATAGGGTAGACCAGATGAAAGATTTTCGCAGAGTTGGTGTCAGAAACTGGAAAGTAGTTGTGAAACTACGGTTTTAGTTGAAGGAAATTGGAAGCCAAAGTACATAATCCGTAAACCAGTATTGTCGTATGGAAGTCTTACGTACTTTTTAAATATAAATCGAGTAAATATTGCAAGTATGTCAACGTGCAATGGAAAGAGAAAATAAAGTTGCAATATTTGCATATGACTAACTGAAAACATCGAAAACAAAGTGGAATCGGGAAGACACAAATCGCAATTTACAAATGGAAGACAATTACTACTCAACTACAGACAAATACAGAATAGATTGGATTACCTCTGCGATTTTTTGTTTGTTTCATTATTATTATTATGTATAATGTATGCGTTACTTTAATTATGAAAGAAGAACATGAAGATATCAAGAAAGAAAATCAAGAATTTTTAAATATTTAATACAAATAATAATAATAATAATAATTAATACATTATTTTGGCCAATTTTATCTACTGCATTTAACGTTAAGCTAAATTCAAAAATATTCAAAATTCTAATTTTGTTGTTGTTGCTGAAGTACAACTAAACTCCGCTTATAGTTAAGTGCTAGTTAGTAATTTGGCTAATCAAAACAAAGATATAATAAGTTTAAACATCGGTTTTAATAAATATATTTCGTTAAAAATATATTTAAATATCCCTTATATTTTTAATAGTAAAAAATTGTAAATAACTATATATATATATATATATTAGGTGAACCTATGGGCACCATGTGCCCATATCATATACAATACACTCACCGATTTTATAATAATGTAAATTTTTATAATATAAACACCTAGATGCGGGTCTAAGTATCTAGATATCTATCCGGAACAATTTGTAAACTTTTCGAACTAAAATACATAAAAACTTGTTTAATTTTGTTTCAAATTTAACATTCGGTAAAAATACGATTTTTTTTTTGTAAACATTAACCATGAATTGATGAAATATGTACAGCGCTATTATGAAACAATTTTGTGAATGTAATTATGGATACAACAAATAATGCATTCTACGACATCTACACACACACACACACACACATACGTCTAGGTGTTTATAATATATAAACAAAATTTTAAATAATTCGCGATAAATAAAATGAAACGGTATCAGAAATCAAGATGGCTGGACACTCTAATGGGGAAAACATTGTTTATAATAGGCGTTTTCTTTTCAATGCCTAGATCAGCTCTGAATCGGTCCAAACAGAGTTTAATACATGATCTAGTACGAAATTGTTACTTCCTCTCAGAATTAAACCAAAAATGCACTACTAACCGATCTGATATCAGTATTATTGTTCCAAATTTGCCTGTGAATCAGTATTCGGGCACATCATTTTGTGAAATCAGTTCAGCTCGGATCATTTTACCCTTAAAGGAAACCGCCTAATGTAGCCATGGAGACATTCACGAATTCGTATTGTATTATTAGCAATTAACTCGTCAGCTAGTGAACGATTTTTTGACTATGTATGACATCAGAAGTCGGACATATTTATCTTTTATGTTGATTATACAGCCAAAATAGTTTTAAATGTTATCAAAATTACATTTGATTTAAAAATCCCGGTCGTGCTAATGGCTGTTTGAAATAATAAGAATAGTTCTTCAGCGACATTTTTAGAATATCATTTCAACACCATTACATACTTCAGTTGCTAGTACAATTATTTGTTTTCCCTATTAGAGAGTTGTCGGTCACTTTAATGTCCAGGAATTATCAGAAACTGATTCTGATTTGTGCGAATTAAATTTTTATCAATGATTTTCAATACAGTACGGGCGCGATGATGTTTATTCTGTGCAGATTCTCTAACTGCAAGCGTTATAATTTTTTAATTTTTTTTATTTGTGGAATTGTTACAGAATATGCTACGAATAGCCAATTCTGTCAATCTATAACTATATTTACAAATCATCTGTACAGTATAAATCTGTATAGTTACGGATCGTGAGTAATTGAACATAATCGACTTAAGGATTGTTCACAGCGAAACAATAATTAAGCTTAGAAATTATAAGTAATAATTCCAGTTTGTTGTATGACATACAAAGTTAACGTTCACAGCAACAAAATGTATCATACATTGTGTTAAATTTGTTGCTTGGAATGTTAGCATTGCTTGTCATAATACAAACTAGTTTATTATTTGTAATTTTCTAATCTTAATTACAATTTGGTTCGCTCTGAACACGCCTTTATAATCCTATTTAATTAATACTCGTGGTGATAAATTGTAATTAAGCATCAAACTGATCGTATAAGCATATTTGATAAATAAAACTAATAATATATACCTATAAGTACTATAACCATAATAAAAATAAACTAAAATTGTAAATAAATTTAAATAAACAAGAAAACAATGAAGAGCGAAGACATCACCACTGAAGAACAGAAGAAGATTAACTGAAATGCATTTTGAAACATTACATTTCACGTCTATGTACAAATTAGTAATGCTCAATGTATAAAGGAACGTACGCTATTTTATCTATATAATTATAAGTTATAATTTTAAAAATTAGTCAGTACATGCATGATGTGCCAACATTGAAATTATAGTATTCGGTAAAAGTAAACTTTTTTGCTTCGGGAATATCGCATTTGAGTCGTTTGAAAAAAGAAACATTTTTCCCTGCATATGAATATTTAAAATAAGGTAAGAATCGTCTGTTTATATTTTACTTTCTGGAACGAAGTTAAGAAAGTATTGTAATTGTAACACTATTTAGGATTGATTAACTAAGGCCAAATACTAACTCAAACCGCTGCGATTTAGACGTTCGTAAATGCAGTCAGATGGATCTTTGCGTTCGCAAAGTGAATCTGATCAATCGGCCCGAGCAATCTGTCGGACAAATAAGGTTGCTGTCGTATTTGGATAATTGACTTGATAGAAGTTGAATATTTATTTATTTATATATATATATATATATATATATATATATATATATATATATATTTTTTTTTTTTAATTGAATTGCGGATCGACATCTAAGGTCATTACCGCTTGTAACTGAAGTCCAAATAATATCCAGTTTGAGTTTAAATATACAAAATATATATAAATAGAAATGCTCACATATACGAGAAAAAACGTTGCACAATTTAAAATGTGCAAGCACCACTAAAGAACAGTGCTCTGTGAAGAAAAAATCTGGAGTGGCCTGCACTCAACTTTCTTTTACGTAGTTTTCAATAGATAGATATTAATATATAATGAAAATAACTGGATAATTATACCAATTTATAATGGATCTGAATTTGAAGTACTTATCGTATTCACTCTTAAACAGTCAAATTTCACAGTTAAACTCTGAAATTGTTAATTAATTATGTCAGCAAATATATAATATAAATTGATTCTATAATAATTTACCTGATACAATGTATTCTAATAAGAAATCAATATTTTAAATATTAATTCATACAGATAACTGTCAAAGGAATGCTTGTTTGTTCTCAATAAACAAGAAACAAATGATGTAACTCATGGTTGATTCGTTTTAAAAATAATAAAATTAGTCACAATTGTAGGTATCACCATGGCAACGTAAATAAGATATTTGAGTTTTTTCGTAGCAGTTTTCTCATAACTGGTACAATTTATGAAGAAACTTTTCAAACAAAAGCTGTGCGAAATATTAATATCTTTCATTATGAATATTGCTATTTTTGCCGTAAGTGTAGCCGTTCTAGTGATATTGGAGATAGAACAAAAAATGTATAGAGTAAACATGAACTACCGGTTTGAATATTCTTTTCAAAAATAGGAGGTGCACATCTAGGGTATATACAAGTCTTAAGTTTGAAGTTTCATAATTTTTCGTTCGACAGTTTTGGCCCTAGAGCGTTCACAGACACACACACACACACACACACACACACACACACACACACACACACACACACACACACACACACACACACACACACACACAGACGTCATGCCGAAAATAGTCACATTCGATTCAGGGAAGGTCAAAACATGTATATCCGTTGAAATCTCGAGTTCGAAATTTTTCATGATTACAATACTTACTTATTACTCTGTAAAAGAAAGTAAAAACGAAAATATCAGCTTTATCATAAATAAAGCGTAAAGAAAGATGTTATACTTCCTCATATGTAGAAGACTATTGCACAGTTGGCATGTGCAGAAACCAGTCTAGAACTGAGGTTTTTTATAAAAACCACAAAAACTACAGCCTCGTATGCTAAATGGTGCGGAATAATAATAAATAAATAAAAATGAAATGGTAATTGGAATATTTACTTCAAATTTGCGCAAACAAATCAGCTGCTCTCAGAAATGAGAGCACTTTACCAATGCTTGTTGCATTATTGCATAAGAAAATCTCCATGGGACCCTCAATACCAGCATTGCGACGATGCAAATTGTAAGTAGGACAATGCTGGAATATATGTTCGGGAGTGAGCCTGGAGTTACAATTTGAGCAGAGCGGTGGTTGTTCTCCCAGTAACAAATACAAGTGTGTGAGACAAGTATGGCCTAATCTCAGACGAGAGATGACCACTTGCTCACGCCTTGTTAGGCGGAGCGGTGATATCCACCGCTCCACTGACAACTTTACACGTCGCAGTTTACTCGTGGATAAATTCCACTCCTCCTGCCATAACTTAAGACAATGCACAGTCACAGACCTCAACACATCATCAGTGCGCAATGGATGACGAACAACGTAGTTGCCGTTGGCTGCTCCAAGAGCAGCTCGGTCGGCGCAGTGATTACCGGGTATCCCAGCATGTCCAGGTATCCACATTAGTACGACATCTCTCTCTAGCTCCCGTAACCTATCGATTTCTTCGTGGATGTCCAAAACGGTTGGATCAGTGGAAAATCTGCTACCGATGCCTAAGATGGAACTCAGGGAGTCGGTGCAGATGAGCAGGTGACGATGCTCATCGATAGATTGACGGGAGTGTCGAAGAGAGTAGAGAATACCATATAACTCGGCAGTGTACACTGAGCATATGGGTGACAGTGTGAACGACTGAGACACGCCGTCAGTCACAAAAGCGCAGCCTGTACCGGAGTCTGTCTTGGAACCATCAGTATATGTGTGTTGAAAGTCTGTGTACTGTTGCAATTTAATGAAGAATTCAATCAAGTATATGGCATTAGGAGTAGAATCTTTTGGCAAGTTGGTCAGCTCTAGGTTTGTCATTAAAGCAGGGGATGCCCATGGAGGGATGTTGTTAAAAATTCTTTATATATATATATATAATATATATATATATATATATATATATATATATATATATATATATATATATATATATATATATAAATATTCAACTTCTATCAAGTCAATTATCCAAATACGACAGCAACCTTATTTGGATAATTGACTTGATAGAAGTTGAATATTTATTTATATATATATATATATATATATATATATATATATATATATATATATATATATATTTATATATATATATATATATATATATATATATATATATATTATATATATATATATATATATATATATATATAAATATTCAACTTCTATCAAGTCAATTATCCAAATACGACAGCAAACTTATTTGGATAATTGACTTGATAGAAGTTGAATATTTATATATATATATATATATATATATATAAATAAATAAATAAATAAATAATATCTCAAATCCATAACGTTCCAATGAATTTATTAAGATTAACATTCTGTAGAACGATGTCGTATTAAAATATGTTTTCAACCACCTACACAATAGGATATACATCTTTCATTGTTTATGTTATATATATATATATATATATATATATATATATATATATATATATATATATATATATATATATATATATATATATATATATATATAGATATATATATATAATTTAGCAGGTTCAAATCTAAAGGCATGGTTTTGTTTCACAGTTTTAAAAATTATGAAAGTGCTATCAAAGTATCCGAAAGTAAATAGGTACCATAACAGCAAGTTCTACATTACAATACAATACATTATTTTTTTCAAGGCCGCCATTTTGTCAAATATATATTATTTACGCCAAATGTTGGTATAAGCTACAGAGAATTTTATACGCTTTTAGAATCTAACATTAAAATTGAATTCAGATGACCTGTTGATGAGATACGACTGCGCCCGTTCAGTGGTAACCTAGACATATTCTCCGCGTTATTAGTGGCACCACACTAATTTAACTACGAATATCTCTATAATAGTTTTTTTTTTAAATGCGAATAGAACATTTTGGGCACTCATGTATATACAATTTCGTTAAAGCCGGCTTGGTACCTTGAAGATATTGCTCTGCAGAGGAACGATTTGAATCCTTGTATATGACCTATAAATAATATTGGAATCAAGAATTTCCTAGATACATTGAATTAATTAAAATATGATTTATATAAAAATGCTAGTATATTTTATGCATTAAACTAAAGTTCACAAAAAAATTGTAATTCTGTATATGTATATAACTAGATCATTACTAGACAAATGAGATATTTTCAAAACCCACATATTGCAAAATCGAATAAAGTGCTTATAACTCATTTGAAATTAGCTTACGTTTTTCATCTGGGGAAGGTAAACATATGATTATAATTAAATTTTACTTGATTTTATTTTCTTATAAGTCCTGTATAAAAGAAAATATTGTGAAATATCCGTTTTGAGGTTTCTTGAATCCCAAAAATATTGGAAAACAAAACAATTAAAGTAATTGTTTTAATGATTTAAATTCCAAAATTAATTTCTTATACGAATGTATTTAAGAAAGTATTGTAATCACGAAAGGTTTCGAACTCAATATTTAAAATTTTGTTTTGAATTTAATCCCGGACAGAAAACGTCCTATTTTTAATAAAATATTTTAACCAGATATGAAGTACTTGTTTACTCCTATCATTTGTTGAATATCTTTGATAACGACACAGAGAAAAAGTAAATGTTATAACAATTAAAGATATTGAAATGTCTAGCAACTTCTGTATGGAATATTTTTTCTTTCGAAATATGAACCATTTATTGAATAATCACTTTTAAAACTAAGCCATGTTACATTTACGTTTCCCTAGTTACCACAATTATTTATATTGTTTCTTGGTAATGTTATGAACTTATTTTATATTTGAGTATAAGAATGTCGTGCAGGGGCCACTTCAGATATATTTGCACTATGACTAATGTTGGATTAGTGGTTTACGTGGGCCAAGGTTATTGAAGCAAATAATTTTACTGAGGCTCGTGTTTAATTTAGTGTCGTTATAAAAAACCAAATTTATTACTTGCACGCTAGATAATTTCAATTTCATTTTTTAAATGTATAAATATAATACCTGTTACATATATATGTGCATTCATACATTATATTAATAATAGGTATTTTCGAGCGTTTACTAGTCTATTAAGTCACAATGTTCTGTCTTACAATGATAATAAATATATTTATGTGCATGTGCAGCCCAATTCATCACTGATACGAATTTAATTGACTATTACCAATTTATTTGAGTTAATTTTGTTTACCTGTCAAAATATCGTCAGGCATGGTACATACGATTAACTAAATATTATCTCCATACATGCGTAGCTATGGCAACGTAAATAAAAAAATTATGATTTTTTGTAGCAGTTTTCTCGTAACTGGTACATTTAAAAAAAATATATTTTCAAACAAAAGTTCTGCATTTTTTTTTTATTTTTTATATAAGTGCAGCCTTGCTAGTAATATTGGAGATAGAACAAAAATGCATACAGTAAACATACACTTCCGGTTTGAATATCCTTTTCAAAAATAAATACAAATCAAGTTTGAAGTTTCACAATTATACGTTCAACAATTTTGCCTCTACACTCTAGACTAGAGCGTTAACAGACACACAGATGTCAATGCGAAAAAGGGAGGATTATAACGTGTGTATCCGTTTAAATATCAAGTTCGAAATTTTTCATAATTACTAGACTTACTTATTACTGCGAATTTTGATTTGATATTGTTTATTTTAACGAAGGGATACATTTTAATGGTACACTAAATTATTTTTAACACTTTTATCTTTTGAGTTTACAATATGAAGAAATTTTATAGACATAAAATATCTTAGAATTGTCTGTTCCCATTTTTGTTTTTTTTTTAATTTTTATATAAATACAGTTGTATTAAGGAGGGCTACAAATTTTTGGATATATAATTTTAAATTGTTCGACTTTGTTGTTATATACATTTTAGACTGATAATATATTTTCCGTATTTGTTTTGGCTTGCATTTTATTTATAACCTTTTATTATTAATATCTCCGTATTTTTCATGCATAGTGAGGTTATCAATGTAAATATAAACAAGTCTTTTTTAGAAATTAAATTCCTGTATAAAATTATTAATAGGATTAACTTATATTTAATATTTCGACACATATTGGTAACAGGGTTGTTTAAATCTATTTGTGCTTTTAAACTTGCATGTATTTTTTGGTGTTTGAAAACAAGATAGTTCGAAGAAAATATAACCCTTAGAAAGCACCAGCATAGGTTTAGCTCGCCTTATAAGAAGTATATGGGGTCAGCGTGTCAGTTACGGTTAAATTAAACATTTTGGGTACAACGCACATATGCGTCCAGTTCACCTTATAAGTAATATATGCGATGCGAGCAGCAATTTTTAATTATTATGGACTTTTGGTTAAAAATTTGAAAAAATGTATGTTTAATAATTTTTTATGGGCTATGGATTAACAATATGACAAAATCTTGTAGACATAAAATATCTTAGAATTATTAGTAGAATATTTGGGTGTTTTAATTATTTTTATAAAAGCAGTATTAAGGGGGGCTCCAAATTTTGGGGCCCTATAACTCGGGAAGTATACAGGCGATTGGATTTAAACTGCGAGCGGATTCAAATGAGAATATGTGTAGCAAATTTAGTTGAAATCGGTCCGGTATTTTTAGAGGGTACAAATTTATTCTTACGAGCGAGCGACGACAAACATCCAAGTATATGAGTTATATATATTTTTGGATTCAGGACGACGAAACAAACACTTTTTGATAACAATTTTTTTTTAATCTGAGTATACTTAAGCTCTTCAATACTCCGTATGGCGAGCTATGAATACAATACATTATATTTTATGGTTACAACATTTCTTCAAATTGTAAACCTAAAGCAAAAAAAGAACAAGCTTAGGTTTAAGGTACCTCAGCTCGCCTTATAAGTGCGAGCAGCGGACTTCCCCATCATACTGCATACTTGGCATAGTATTAAAATTTTAAAATATTTGTTTTTAATTATTATGGCCTATGACTTCACAATTTGAATATTTCATATCTAAAATTGGCCTATCCACTAGAAACTGTGTTGTGGTATATAATATGAAATAAGCCAATTTGCAAATATTATTTATGTAATTTGCAAGTTGATGATAATTAATAAATAATAATGTGAATGAATTATGTCAGTCCGACAGTAATTTGAAATGCCTGCGCTGCGCCTATGGTTACAACGCAGACGTTATTAACGTGTCCTTATCATATAATTCGCCTTGACTTTATACAGCTGTTCGTGTAATGTCATTGTCATGGTTAACGTGTGTTTAACACATAGTACATACGTATGTACCTACAGCATGTGTATAGTAATCATTTTCATTTAGCTACATGTCCGTGTTACAAATGCTGTGCAATTGATTTTATTTTAGTTACAAAATAGTTTCCGCTTCCCATAACATATTTTTAAAAACTAAATATATTTATTTCCTTATACGAATATTTAAAAGGAAATATTGAAAGCACAAAAAACAATAACTCGAGTTTTGACATCACCCCTATATTTCTGACTATTTTTGAAATTGTGTAAGTATGTATGTATGTCTGCCTGTCTGTAATCGCTCTAGAGCAAAGACTAAACAAACATTTAGCCTATTTGTGAAAACATTACCATCCATACTGCATATTTTAGAAACGGCAGGAGTTAGAGAAAAAGTAATTGTTATGAAAGTTACAAATATTTAAATTTATTGCTTTTTTTTCTCTTTAGAAAAATGTACCATTAACGTTTCCCTTGTTACGATGTATATTTGATATTGTTTTTAATAGCCATCATACTATAAATTCAGAATGCTTGTTTAAGAATGTTGATTGCAGAACACTCCAGATTTTTAGTTACTGAATTTATATCTTGCTAATATTATGTTTTAGCCGAAGAAAACAAATAGTTTCATGTGAAATATTTTATTATAATTTAATTGAAAAATTTAAAACCATTCGAGTTTTATGAATCACAACGCAGTGCTGCCATCTATGGTGCGCATGTTGAACTACACGGTCGCATATAATAGGAGAAAACAAAATCATTTTGAATGAATTATTCACTTTATTTATAGAATATAGTATTACTAATACTTGTTTTTATGTTTTATACTGGAAATGTATGATTAAATTTGAAATTTATTAATTAATATATCAACATTATTAACTAACAAATTCATTAATGAAATACACAACACATGTGTGAAGAAAATGCAGTAAAAATTTATAAATTCATCAATTGATATTTTTATATTTTTACTTTCTTATTCGAATGTATATAATCATAAAAATATTGCACTCGAGGCACAAGCATGCGCGCATACACACAAACACACGCACAATTACACGCCCAATATCACAACCAAAACCCACACACACGGAAAATATTAAAATTCGATACAGGTTAAATGGGAATTTTCGTTATAATTGTCGTGATTATGATACTTATACGTACGTATAAGATAGTAATGATTTCGTTTTTCCAACTCTCATAATATTGCTCTACTTTTGTTTTAAATTTTGATGTTGATTGATACTGTATATAAGAACTTGTTAATGGTTTAACCATATTTTCATCATACACATTTACTTCATTCAAAAGCGATTTTTTAAGTAAGTAGTACGATTTTAGGGTAACTTTTCTTGGAAAACTTGTAAGAAATATTAATAACTTTATCTTTTATATTTATTCCTTTTCTCTAAATCTGGTCATAATCTTGAAAAAATTCAATTAACCATAAGACTTATATCAACAACGTTTTTACTTTCATATACGCAGTAATAAGTAAGTCATGTAATCATAAAAAAAATCGAACTCTAGTTATCAATGGAAATACACGTTTTGACTGTCCCTGAATCGAAAATGCGTTTCAGAATTACGTCTATCTGTAAATGCTCTAAAGACAAAAATGGTCTAGATGTGTACGACTTATTTTTTAAAAGAATATTCAAACCGGAAGTACATATTGACTTCATGCATTTTTTGTCCTTAAGGACTGTTTATAATTGTTTCAGAGTAAAAATTGGTTATCTGTATCTAACGCACCAATATGGACAACCTGTCCTACTTCCACCAAGTTTAGTGTGCAAGCAGCTTGGTTGTCATTCGTGTGCGCCGGATAAAGATAGCTATTTAACTTACCGTGGAGAAATTCTATTATAAATGCACCCTAACTCCAATATCACTAGAACGGCTGCACTTATGACCAAAAAAAAATGAAAGATATTAATATATCGCGCAACTTTTGTGTTGAAAAGTTTCTTCAATAAATGTACCAGTACGGAAAATCTTATTTCTGTTGTCATAGATACGCTTAAATGAGGATTATATTAATAAATCGTATGAACAATTTCTGACAGGGAAACAAAATGGACATTAATAATTTGATATTTGTCATTTGACGTCATCAATAGATCGAGCATATTCGTATTGAAAATAAATAAAATAATAAGCTAAATCGTAGAATTTCAGTGTGTTACTATGGGGTAATTGGTTGGTTTGACAGTTTGTTTGGGATATATATATATTTCTAGTGAAAATTACCTATACGAAAGTCGGGTGCTTTTTACTCCATATTTTTCAAATTGTAGATGCAGATTAAAAAGGAAAAATTAAATATATTAAACATTGTAGGGTGTACGCATGTGTTAAGTTTAAGGGTTCGCATACATTGCCCCTGTAGTGTCGTCTACGCCTATGATAAAATTGTATATAATATAATAGATATATTATATAAGTCCCCGATATCTCTGGGTTTTGGTTAGCAACATACTTGCATATCTTATCACACATGGGAAAATATATAAATATATACAAAATTTAATGGTAGCCGTCTTTCCCCCCACCCATAATATTGTATCGCAGTTTTTATGCATGCGGAAACTAGTATCGATATGTATTTCCGGCACGTGTCGCCTTTTAGCATATAGAAACGTTTTACGTTGCTAGGTATGCATATCAAAACTTGTATCCAGCCAGTGACATGTATTTCTAAATTTAACCTTGCACTTTGTATGCAATTATAATCTAATGTATTTAATACACGTGTGCGGAATTGGAACTCGTCCGTGTCTTTGAACTTGAAAAAAGTTGTCACTGCCAGCCACCTCTCCGCATTTTTATATTATGTATATATATTTACATGTTGTTTGATTAGAAATTATCTTTCTTTTAACTATTTGCAAATATTTGCACACTTTTTAGACAACAAATAGGTATCGTTTGTTTAAAGCAAATAATTTATATAATTATCTACTCAGTCTAATGTCTTAGTTTAACTATTTCGGTGTTAACCCTTTCATGTTTCCCTTATGTTAAAAAAATATATTTCTTTTAACTATTTAGAAATATACACATTTTTCTTAGACAACAATTATGAATCGCTTGTTTATGGCAAATAATGCATATAATTGTCTAGTCAGTATAGTGATTGAATTTAACTATTTCGGTGTTATACCCTTTAACGTTTCACTTATTATTAGAAATTATCTTTCTTTAAACAATTTGCAAATATTTGCACTTTTTTTTTAGACTACAATTAAGAAACCTTTGTTTATAGCAAATATTGCATATGATTTAATTTAAATATTTCAGTATTATTCCTTTTCCGTTTCCTTTAAGGTTAGATGTTTATAGTTCCACGAAATGTTTCATGAAACTTATGGAAATTAAACAGAAAATTGTTTAGATGGGATTTATGACACAAATTACTAGCATAGATACAGGCAACAGTGCCATCAGCTCACCGTATAATCTATTTAGTGAATTTTTATTTATTTTGAAAAAAAAATTTTGATCAGTGTTTAAATAATAATAAAAATAAACAATATTTATAAACACTAAATTTTGAAGAGATACAATAATGTATGACTTTTATTGATTAATTGTCAACTTATAATTTTTAGTAGCAATTTTCTCGTAACTGGTACATTTCCTGAAGAAACTTTTCAAACAAAAGTTGTGCGAAATATTAATATCTTTGCCGTAAGTGCAGCCGTTCTAGTGATATTGTAGATAGAACAAGAAATGCATAGAGTAAACATGCACTGCCGGTTTGAATATACTTTTCAAAAATAGGAGGTGCCCAACTAGACCATATACAAGTCTTAAGTTTGAAGTGTCATAATTTTACGTTCGACAGTTTCGGCTTTAGAGCGTTCACACACATACCCACACACACACACAAACAGACGTCACTCCAAAAATAGATCACATTAGATTCAGAGAAGTTCAAACGTGTATATCCGTTGAAATCTCGAGTTCGATTTTTTTTGGTGATCCCTATACTTACTTATTACTTCGTAAAAGTAAAAACATTATAAACACTGAATTTTGACGAGATTCAATAATATATGACTAATTGATTAATTGAAACAAAGCAATAAATATTAATATATATATATATATATATATATATATATATATATATATATATATATATATATATATATATATATATATATATATATACATATATATATATATATATATATATATATATATATATATATATATATATATATATATATATATATATGTATATATATATATATTTTATTTTTCTACCATTTCCAAAACCATGAATATGTTTTAAATATATCGCATTATCGCAATCTTATTTTAAATACGTTGCTAATAAGAAAGTAAAAGAAACGGCACTGCAAAAATTGCTTGTAAAAGAGTTGGCGGCATTACATAAACGGTGGCTACACTAATCAAATATCCAACCTGTGCCCTTATTTTTATCCATCTTATATGTCAGCCTAGTTAACCGCATTACATTGTTAACGCCACAAATAGTTTCTTCTAGCGTCCGGAAAATAATAAAATGTAAACAAAATTAAATGTACGTTTAGCTAGGTGGCCGTAAACGAAACCGTTAAAAGTATACGGCAAAATCGAATATATGGTGAAATGTATCTTTTAGCTTTATTCCCAGCTTAGCTCAGATATATTGCAAGGACTCACTGGATTTACGAATATAAGTAAATGGGGCAAGCGCTAGCCTTTAAGAGGGTACACAGCTAGATTGAATTATTATTTTAAGTAGTATTCAGTACTTACGATTTAATTTTCCCCTATACAAAAATTATAGATTTTAGAAACTTATTACTCTCTTGGACGAAGTCTAAAAGGAATTATTGTAAGCAATAGCAACATTTAAAACTAGAAGTTTTAACAGGAATTACAAGTTTTTAACTTCTCTGAGTGTGAAGAAATTGATTATGTTCTAGTTGACTTGAGTGTGAACATGCTAAAGTAAACAAGCTTAGGTGCACCTATGCCTTTAGCTTGTCTTATAAGTAATTTATGCGATGTGAGCAGCGGACTTCCCCGTTCTATTCCAGGCCTGAAATTAAAATTTAAAAATAATATTTCTTAATTATTATAACCTATGGATTCACTATTTAAAAAAAATTATACTTATATAAATTGTCTTGCAATTTTTTTTATAGATTATTTTGATTTACTTAAAATATTTTTGTTCATATTTTTAAACGATTATCTGTGCATTATTAAAATATAATTCTTGATTTTGAGAATGCTACAGACACTATAACTCTGTTAGTGTATAAAAACGAAATGCAATGTATCATCCAGTCCCTACATAGTACACATCATTCGGATTCAGCATGTCGTTGTGATTGATGCAATATAATTAAAATGTATTTTGCCGTGGCCAGTTCGCGTCGCTGGGCGTAACGTGTACCGTAAACTGACCTTTAAGATTCAGGAAAGAGTCCAAACTTGCAATTTCCGCATACTTACCCATTGTTGCTTTAGTTACCCAAATTGGCAAATATTCTGGTGTTTTTTTTTTTTCTTTATGTATCTAGGTTCGACCTATCGAAAAACAAGAAATTGAACAGTGAATAGCATTCGAGAGTTTTGTTTTGTTATATATATTTATATATATATATATATATATATATATATATATATATATATATATATATATATATATATATATAAATATAGTTAATTTAATTTATTTTTGTTTTCGGTAGGTCGAATCACAGAACGTCTGTCCAAATTGTGTCAGACTCTAGGCGAAAAATACCAGTGGACCTGGCAAATGCTACCACTCGTCAGTCTGATACTGCAAAGTCATCATGAAGACCCCGATGAAACCAGTCATCACATTGCAGAAGGTTATTCATTTTTCAATTATATTTCTTTAAAAATATTACTATATCTAACACCTCTTTGGTTAGGCGAACAATAATTCTGGTTAGGCGAAGTATAATTTTATAACAGACGCTTGCCATTTTCATTGTACACTTAACCAAAGTGCGTTATATCGTTTTACAATAGTTGTCAGTTATAATAATCCTTTTACTTTACTAATTTAACTCGTGGGCATCATGTGTCCATATCATATGCATAATACAACCTATTCCTCACCGATCCATCTGTTTATGTATCTATATTTCTATCCGAAAAGCTAAACATATTTTAAAATTAACGTACAGAATAAATGCATAAATGTAAACGGTTTAATAAAGCAATCGGTCGTGTGTCTGTAGCATTCTCGGATAAAAATATTCCCTTAATAAAAAGTGTTTGGCTCGGCGCCCTGATTCCAAAAATAATATATAACTTATATACTTGGATGTTAGTCGTCGCTCGCTCGTAACACCGAATTTGTTCCTCTACTCCTCTGAAGGTACCGGAGCGATTCACACCAAATTTGGTACACATATTATTTGGCATCTCATTTGAATCCGTTCCCAGTTTAAATTCAATCGCCCATATACTTCCCGAGTTATAGGGCCCCAAAATTTGGAGCCCCCCTTAATACTGCCCTAATAAAATCAATTTAAACAACCAAAAATTCTACTAAAAATTCTAAGATATTTTATGTCTACAAAATTTGTTCATATTGTTCACCTAAAGCCCGAAAAAAATAATTATAATTTTGAATTTTAAAATATGCACTAAAAATCTCCAAAAAATTTTAAGATTATAACATTTTCAAAATTGTTTACCCAAAGGCCATAATAATTATATTATCGCATATATACCTAAAGGCGAGCTGGACGCATCTGTGCGTTGTACCGAATCTTGTTTTTTTTTTTTACATTGTTGCTTTTGCGGCTAAGTATATTATGAAACACTGTTTAATTATTTTATATTTTCAAATTACAGTGGTTTTAAATAGGATTTCTTCATTGAACTATATCAGTAGTTAAAAACATGTTTTCTATAAATAAATGAAACCGGTTGTGGCGAACACAATACGTTAAGTATAGTATGTTTATTATAAAAATATAAACGATGTCAAATGACATTAAATTATTTGAATCTATTTTATTTCTGTGTCAAAATTATGACAAGCATAGTTCATATAATTTATTAAATATTTTCCCCATACATTTATATCCATTGGAACATAAATAAGAAATTTAAGATTTTCTGTAGCAGTTTTCTCGTAACGGGTTTATTTGTTATAGAAACTTTGTAAACAAAAGTTGTACGAGATATTAATATCTTTCATTATCAATATAACTATTTTTGCCATAACTACAACCGTTCTAGTGTCATTGGAGAAAGGAAAAGAAATGCATTTCTGGTTTGAATATTCTTTTCTGAAATAAGAG
The DNA here is from genome assembly GCA_933228885.1 of Leistus spinibarbis. Lineage (NCBI taxonomy): Eukaryota > Metazoa > Arthropoda > Insecta > Coleoptera > Carabidae > Leistus > Leistus spinibarbis. Next base: position 3,124,761 of record OW121802.1, read on the forward strand.
GTGCACATCTAGACTATATAACAGTTTTAGCTTTAGAGCTTTCACAGATAGACAGACCTCATTCCGAAAATAGTCTCATTTGACTCAAGGATTGTCAAATCGTGTATATCCGTTGAAAGCTCGAGTTCAAATTTTTTATTACAATACTTATTACTGCGAATAAGAAAGTAAAAATTACTAAATCAATTATAAGAATTGTTTTCTGTTCAACATTAATTAATGGCGTAAGCTACTACGTAAGTCAAACATACTGTATATGTATGTGGTAAGATGTATTAAAGTATGAACGAAAGTATTATTTATATATATAGGTATATTATTTTCACTTATTGCAATTTACTATAAGATAAATATAATGTAAGTGGTATGTTAGAATATATAGTTATTATAATAATTGTAATAGTGTCATAAAACTGTAAGCGTCCAGTCATAGATAAATTATCTACCCACATATTATGTTATTTTTTATTATTATTTAAAAATTATGTTCATCGTAAATTTCAAACTATACTTATATATTTAAAATTGTAATCTACATTTATCACTTGGATAAAGTTAATTTTCCTGTTTCTATTATAATTTAATTATCAAGTATAAAGTATTATAAAGGTTTACATTCTTATACGAATGTATATAAGAAGTATTGTATTCATGAAAAATTTCGAACTCGAGATTTTAACGGAATCACGTGTTTCTCTCTACGTATGTTTGTGTGATTGCTGTTGAAGGTAAAATTATAAAACATTAGACTACTCCGGATATCCACCATCTATTTTCGAAAACAATATTCTGCTACTTTCTCAACATCTCAAATACGGTATAAGTTAGAAAAGGAATACCTATATTAAAAATATAATAATAATAACTTTGTTTTCTTCGAAAAATTTGATATTTATTGAGAAATCACTTTTGTAATAACCATGTGACATTTACGTCTTGTTAGTTACTATACATATATTGATATTGTTTCATAGCAATGAGTAGAAACAAAATAAACGAAAAAAGTATAGGGTAGGTATTTAGGATATTTTGATGTGTGAATATACACTATATAATTTTGATTTCGAACGATGAATGTCCGTCCAGACGACAGACGACACATTCTGCGAATGGGAATGGATTTTTATCAAAATGTATCGCAGCATTCCCCCATTTCCATCCAGTGCGCACCGCATAATGTTTTAAAACAACTGCACAAAGTCGTTAAATTATAATTTACGGCATCCATAAATGCAAGGGGTTATAATATTTTTAGTGTACTATACATATGCCTGTATTTCTCGCACATGCGCGCATATAGAATGTTATTATTAATGTTTCAGCCATATTTTTCATACACATTACGAGAGATTATGGTGGTGTGCGTAAATAGACTACTATAACCATTCGCTGTATTTTCTACACAAAATTGAGATATTCTGCGCTAAATAATTCATAACGCAATACAACTGTTATAACTTGCACCCGCTTAAGGCTATGCTTTGCTTGATTTTGTTCATTTTTAAGTATGTCTGATTTGCGCTTTTAGTTCCCTTGAAAAAGAGTTGATCATTCGAAAAGTGATTGTACCATTTACTCAATAATGGAATTTGAAAATAGTTATATTATATTTACGTTTCCCACAAAAACAAACTTAAACAACTTTAAACAAAATAGGGCATTATTATAAATACAAATAGTGAAAGGATAAGGAAGCCGAGCGAAAGCCACTCCAATTTTTTTTATGCCATGTATATGTATTTGCTATATAATTTCTGGTTCTTCTTGTTTTATTTTTATTTTTCTTGCTCGGGGAATAAAATTAAAAACATCCGCTTTTTACTATTTTATGAAAGATATTTTTCTCAGACGATCTTTATGCAAATACGTATAGCTGACATTTAAAATAATATATAAATACTTGCATTATTGACTTTTTTACTTTAACTTTTCTTAAATAATTAGTTAAATAACAACCTTAAGGGTTTGATTTATTATGTTTAGTCTACAGCTACAGAGTCGAATTTGATTTGTTTAATATATTAATATTATCGAAAATTAAGAATCTATCGACCCTCGTAACCAATTGACGGTCATCGATTAGTTTGATCGATTCATAGCGATCTGTGAATCGACTACCAGTATAAATAAAACCCGTATGAACAGAGGCGCCGTTGCAAGTGCGTTTCGTCACGTTATATTAACCTAAGTTTTATAGCATTTGGCATTTTCATGATGTGTGTGGATATACGTGCAGCTAGAAGCTGCTTGGATGCTCCCAGGCCGGGCGTTCGCTGTGTTCACCTGAAGACGACGTTAACACGTTTTACACACCGCCGACATTACATTTTCATTTTATAGTTTTATTTATGTATATAGTACATACATATTGGAATATTCACGCGATAACATTTTATGTGTGATATGGCACTTTTTATATTTGGATGATAAAAGCTTATAATTATAATCTATTTTTCTTTCTTTATTTCCTTTGTTTGGGATTTACACCTGCTACATGTTACATTTTTAGCTCGTCCTGCGACAGCAGGATCGCCAAAGAACGTGTTTTTTAAAAACAGATATCAATTTAAAATATCTGCTGTGGCATGCACTCGACTTTCTTTTACGCAGTTTCCACTAGATATATTTATATAGATACAAATTGTCAAACTAACCAATACTCTACAGAAATATTCTGAAATGTCATTTATATAATTAAGTCTATTTTGTTTTCCTGTCAAAATTTTGACCGGCGCAGATGATCCGATTTATTAAACTACATGCGAATTCATGGAAACGTAAACAAGATATTTATAATGTTTCGTAGCATTTTTCTCGCAACTGGTACATTTATTGAAGAAAACTTTTCAAACAAAAGTTGTGCGATATATTAATATCTTTCATTATGAACATAACTATTTTTGCCATAAGCATTGAGTAAACATGCACTTCCGGTTTGAATATTCTTTTAAAAAATAGAAGGTACACATCTAGGGCATATAAAAGTCTTATGTTTGAAGTTTCATAATTTTACGTTCGACAGTATTGGCTCTAGAGCATTCACAGACACACAGACAGACAGACCTCATTCCGAAAATAGTCACAATCGACTCAGGGAAGGTCAAAACATGTACATATCCGTTGAAATCTCGATTTACAAGACTTACTAATCACTTCCTAATTGAAAGTAATTACTAAAATCAGAGTAAAATTTATTTTAATATGTTAACAATATAAATGTTATTTAAATAGTTACTTTATTCATTTCAAACTTAAATAATTAACTATTCTCTTATATAACAAAAAAAAAAAAAAAAAATAGATACGGACTTCTTCATAATTAAAACTAGTTTCTTGAAAAAATATGTGAAACATAAACTCAGCGCTGTATTAAGAATAAAGCTATTGATATTTTGACGGGATACGAAACTATTTCAATCTATTGATAATAGTGTGTGTGTGTGTGTCTACCGAGCAAGCGCTAAGCGTAATACTCGTAAGTCGGGGAATTCCCTACGAAAAACTACAGTGGGAGTGTAAACCCGTTTGTTTATGTAATCAGGAATTACGGACAAACCTGTGTTGTTGTTTGTTGGGCGTAAAGATTTTACAGATTCTAGATTTGAAATTATTCAATGTAAAACAATGAATCAACATTAATTTAAAATTAGCTTTTATAAACACCCACACACACACTAATTCCAAAGATGTCAGCTGTGTTTTTCAGGTGGTCATGCAGCTGCGTAAACAATCATTTTGAAAAGAGTGTTGATTTACTACTGCTAAATTTAAAACGAAAAATTACGGATTTAACTTTTTTCAGAATTAGGCTCATGCATTCTTGTTTTCTTCTTGACCGTTAAGCTGTATTCGCAGCGGATAGTAAATAGGATTAGAAAATTATAAATAATAAACTATTTGGTATTATAATTAACACAATTAATTATACGGTTTGTTGCTGTGAACGTTGGCATTGTATGTCATCATACAACAAACTGGAATTATTACTTTTAATTTCACAGCATTATAAAATCTTATATATTTAAAATGTAACAAGAATTGTCATCACTCATCTAGTATTTTAGGCAAATTTTGCTTAAAAATTTCTCAGCTAGATAGGGGCAATTAATCATATCCACGAATACTGGAAATATTAGAATGTCGATTGAAGGTCATTTTTTTACAATATGTAATTTTATTTACAGTGAAATTTTATTGTAAAAAGTATCTATCGTTTTTAGCTACAATAATAAATTTTTGTAGTAAAAAAATATGTCATATTGGCGATATTGTATGGTTCTAGTCACGTTTTACGAATTTATTTATATTAAACTTAGATGTCATAAATTACTAGATTATTGCTACACAGAGAACGAGATATAAACAGGGGAAACTTTTATTGACGTATAAATCTAGGAATAGAACCAGCCAAAAAAATTATCTGCTCCAAACGTAACTAATTTTAATTTCGTAATAACTTATATTAATAATTATTCCATTTGTTCCATAAATAATATGTTCGCATCATCTATATATAAAATAATAACGATTCCGCGGTCAAGGACCGTCCTTCCTGACACAGCAAATATTAATAAGCGATTAATAATGCACATCATCAGCTAATTGTGATTCCACTGTGTCAGCTCATGAGATAGAGTATCTGTATCAACTTATTTTTAGTTCGTTGCACAGCATTTACAAAAGAGATATAGTGTTCGGTCATGTTTCTGTAATATTCTTTTTTTTTAAATAATTTAGCGGAAATAATAGTGATGGGGTACTCGAGTACAAAGAATCGATATGTACTCGATTCTTGAAAATTGTCGCTGTACTCGAGTACGCGTTCCTCAGTATCAATACATTTTGTACTAGTCAACTAGTCCGATGCCAGCTGAAGCTGGTGAGGACGGCTAAACGCGTACTCAGCCGTTCTGTCCGATTCCACTGTACGCGTGTACTCGTACCCGTACTAGTTGAGTATTCGAATACATTTTGTACTCGGTTTTACTATAGAAAATCATAAACTGACCATATTTTTCGAAGATATGAAATTAACAATTCTACGTAAAAATATATGTATGATTTCATTGATTTGCATAAGTTACAAGTTGCGTCCACTACAGTGAACCAATTTAGTCAACGGGTTAATATTGCTAATATTAGGTGTGGCGGGGGGAGGGGGTTCTCTGTGTCTTTATCGTGTATCTGTATTCATCAGAGTACTCATGTACTCGGATATGTATTCGATTCTTGAAAGTAATCGAATACAGATTGTTCGATTCTTAAAAGTATTCGATTCTGCCCATCACTAGGAAGTAATACTTCAACAAATTGGTATAATTTTACAGTCATTCATTAATTTATGGTGAGCTTCGTTTCTGTTGAAAAACTTCTATGACCAGAGGTTTTGCTAAATTGATATATCGACCCTCATTTCCTCAATTTTATTTCTCTGCACTTAGAAATAGTAGATTGATGGGGTTTACTGCATTAAAATTGGTATATATCAAAGTTCTTTCAGAATTTTTTTTATTGAAAAATAATAACTTAATGTTTTTCACTTCGTTCTCCAGAGGCAGCTCAAAGAAGAGGTAGCGTCATGGTTATGGATGTAACGCAGGTTGTAATAATCTGATACAATTTTTTGTTTGTTTTTATCTTAATCTATTTAGATGTTATTTTAGTTGTACGTAGGAAAATAATTTTTTTTTTGCGAAATAGTGGACATTTGAAAAAAACTACCTATTTTGTGCCCCACTATTTTGTCCGAAAAAGATACTTAATGTGCGCGTCAAAGGAAAATGCGGTGTACCTTTGTTATTTGTACGAATTTCAGCATAATATTTTAGGGAAATATTCTAAAAGATACATTCTTTAAATTTATATAAAAAACGATTTTTTTAAACCGTCACGGTGTTGTTCCCCCTTAATTCCCATTGTGTTGTATTAAAAGAATGAGGCTAAAATAGTTTTCAATAAATTTACATAAGAGATCCCTTGTAAGTAAGAGAGCAAAATTTCCTGAACAGTAATTAAAATTTTCGAATTTCGCGGCCGAATATAGAAATGCACTTTTGTTCCCTATATTAATAATGTTAGGCCAAGTGCCAAACACGCCTTCAATTAACTTAAGTTAGCATTTGTTTCATCTTTTGTTTGTTGACTTTTCTTGCATAAAATAGAGTAGCTTAAAAATTGGCCGAGTGCGCGCTGAGTTATCAATCACGTCAGTGAAAATTATGGATATATGTCAGTGTCATCGTATATAAACTCAACACTTCCTGTATAAATGATATGTTTACACATGAGTTAATGATGTTTAAAACTACGGAATATATATGTATAAGTGATGCTATTTCATAATATTGTATCACACATTCGCTGATACCTACGGCATGTTTCGTTTATTTTGACTGCCACGTGCTTGGCTTCGAACACCTACATATGTACCAGTCCGAATGCAATTTAACTTATAGAAAATATATAATACAGTCATACGAATAATTTGGCCTCCAGCCAAAAACATATATTTTCTGATCTCAACTACATTCACTATATCGTGAATTATTATGTTAGTAATTGTTGTAACTTTGGCAAGCTTATTCATTTTACTTTTCTCATTCAATGTCTTTTTCGATGACATTTCGCCAACACTTCATTGGCGACGTGATGTCTCACAGGTGTACCTTATATATTACATGCAATTACTTTTGTTTGGATAAATCGTTCATATCAAGATATTTAGCTCCTTGTACAACAATACAAATGAGCTATAGTCTTTAGTCGTCTGTCAGAGTCTCGGAATCAATATAATTGTTGCACAGAAATTCGCCTAACTCTGTCTTGTCACCCTGAATTCAAAAATATACATAACTTATATACCTGGATGTTAGTCGTCGCTCGCTCGTAAGGCCAAATTTGTGCTCTCTACTCCTCTGAAGGTACCGGAGCGAATCACACCAAATTTGGTACACATATTATTTGGCATCCCATTTGAATCCGCTTGCAGTTTAAATCTAATCGCACGTATACTTCTCGAATTACAGGGCCCCAAAATTTAGAACCTTCCTTAATACTACCCTTATACAAATAATTAAAACACCCAAAATTCTACTAAAAATTCTAAGATATTTTATATCTACAATATTTATTAATATTTATTAATATTGTTAACCCAAAGTCCGAAAAAAAAAATGATTAAAAATTATAATTTTGCACTTTAATTTTTTTTTACGAGGTAATAAGTAAGTACGGATCACCAAAAAAATTGAACTAGAGATTTCAACAAATATACACGTTTTAAGTTTCCCTGAATCGAATGTGACTATTTTCGCAGTTCGGTTGTGTGTGTGTGTGTGTGTCTCTATGTGTGTGTGTGGGTGTGTGTATGTGTGGGTGTGTGTGAACGCTCTAGAGCCGAAACTGTCGAACGTAAAATTATAAAACTTCAAACTTAAGACTTATATTTGCTTTAGATGTGCATTTCCTATTTTTATAATATTGAAACCGGCAGTGCATGTTTACTCTATGCATTTATTGTTCTATCTCCAAAATCACTAGAACGGCTGCACTTACGGCAAAAATAGTTTTGTTCATAATGAAAGATATTACAATTTCGCACAACTTTTGTTTGAAAAGTTTCTTCAATAAATGTACCAGTTACGAGAAAATTGCTACAAAATATCATAAGTAACTTGTTTACGTTGTCATGGATTCGAATGTAGCTTAATTAATCGGATCATCTGCGTTTGTCAATATTTCGACAAAAAAACAAAGTAGACTGAATTAAATAAATGACATTTCAGAGTATTGGTTAGTTGTGATAGCTGGTACTTTAAAACCATTACAAATTGGTATTGGTATAATTTTCCACCCATTCTTTTATATAAGGTAAGCTTGGCTTTCATATTGTTTCTGTTGGATTATCATTTCCTAATATTATATTTTTATAATCAATAGATATTGATACAATATTTGATAACATAATAAAATAATAAGATAATTGGTACAATTTCAGTGAATTACTGTGAAATATTGGTATTTTTTAACAGTTAACCACTGCTCGCAACGAATATCTTACCTAAAGGCGAGCACAACGCATTTGTGCGTTGTACGTGTACCAAATCATGTTTTACTTCTAAAATATGCTGTACGCTGCAAAATTTAATGTTTAGCCTCACCACTGGCTATTTATTTGATAAAATATACAAAAACGAATCAAACGTCAAAACAAATGTCAAAATAAATAATATTATTGTGAAAAATTTATTCAAATAATAATTTAAAGATTTGATGTGTGTTGTGTAGTAGTATAATATCTGATATATTAATATTGTATTCCAATGACAAATATATTAGCAAAACTTGCATGCGCTACAATACAAACGATTTACGGCGAAAATTCAAAACCGTGCTCACGGAAAAACCGTGTAAGAGAAATGCACACAGGCACATTCGCGCAGACACATACAAGCGAGACATGCACACTCACACACAGACATATTTTAAAAATAATCAGGTATGGTCAGGTATGGTATTTCCGTTAAAATATCTAGTTTGAAATTTTTCATGTTTACAATACTTCGTCTTAGACATCGTCTAAGAAAGTAAATACATTCTTTTGAAATTTTGATGTACGTATATATTAGGATTTCTCAGTTTACGACCGAGTTTAGTTTTAATAACAATGAGTTTCATTATAATTCGATACATAACGAACAATAAGATTTATTAACGACATTAAGAAATACCTAATGAATTGTTATACCGAATATGTTAGCAAATCGAGCATTCGTTGCTTGTGCACACGTGTATGTCTAATCAATAATAGTGGATAAGTAGAAGAATTAGGTTGAGAACAAAACAACTGAATAAATACAGCTGGTTAACATTGTAAAATAAATTCGTATAATAACGGTGCCAGCATATAAAATATTACAGAGCAGTTAAAGCGCGCAAGTCACACAAAAACACACACGTGTGCGACTGGTGCGCTGCCTATCGTCAACTTTCATCAATAAACGCTGTTCAAATAACCCTCTTAAAAGATTGATTCCGAAATGGAAGCTTGTGCAAATGTCGTCAAGTTAGTTCAGTTTTGCGTCACCGTCACGCCATTCGCCACGAAATAAATGAAACATACATTTATGTCCGCATAGTTTTTAAGTGTAAAAAGGAACAAGCAGGCCAGCGCGCACCTGGGGAGTCAGTATTGTGAACCGTTTTATATTTAACGACCAATGTTTCCGGCACAGGAACACATTCGCGAAACAGGAAAATTACTACACGGTTTGTTGCTGCTTGATAAATATATATACATATATATATTTATTGGCAAACCAGCTTTGTTTACCTATTGATATTACCGAGGTATAAACATACTCTGAAACAGGAATTATAAACCTATCAACAACCTAATGTTTTAAATATATTATTTGTACTATTAATTTATTTTTATACTTTTGATTTAAAATATACTACGAATATTGACCGATGCGGATAGCGTATTTCGTTTATCCGGCGTAGCACCTTTCGCACTGCAGTTTAATATGCCAATTTCGATACGAATATTCTCAGACAATAACTATTGTGATAATTATATTATTTTGATTAAATAAAAGTAGGTGAATATTAAGTTATGTAATTAAGTGTGCCTAGTTTATTGGATTAGTAAAGAAAAATGAAAAGTGGTCTGCACTCGACTTTCTTTTACGTAGTTTTTATTAGAAATATCCCAAATAAAATGTCAAACCAACCAATACTCAACAGTAATACCTTGAAATTGCATAATTTAGCTTATTATTTTATCAATATAAAATAAAAAGTGTTTCTTTAATATTTACTTTATCAATATATTCAAATATAATATAAGATATGTACTGTTTTCCAATATTTATTTTCAATAATCAATACGATAGAAACACGTTCTCAGTAGATGTATTTATGTCAAATGCAAGGTCAATTGACATATATCAAATTATTTAAGTCTATTTCGAAACATATATGTTGATTTTTTAAAATTCACCTAATTAATATATAAATATAATTTGAAATACGTACTGTTTTTCAAAATTTATTTCAATATTTATCTGTAATATCCATTACGCTGAGACACGTTCTCAGTCGATCTATTTGTGTTAACCGGTGCAAAATGACATTTATTTCTGTCAAAATATTTTCAGGTTTTGTTCATACGATTTGTTATTTTATATATTTAAGATTAATTAAGCTAAATGCGAATCCATGGCAACGTAAACAAGATATTTATAAAGTTTTGTAGCATTTTTTTCGCAACTGGTACATTTTTCAAAGAAAATTTTCAAACAAAAGTTATGCGAAATATTAATATCTTTCATTATGAACCTTACGATTTTTGTCATAAGTGCAGCCGTTCTAGTGATAATGTAGAAATAACAAAAACGTTCAAAGGACAAAAAATGCATAGAGTAAACATGCACTTTTGGTTTGAATATTCTTTTCGAAAATAGATGTACCTCTAGACCATATACAAGCCTAAAGTTTGAAATCTCATAATTTTACGTTCGGCAGTTTAGGCTCTAGTAGTCTAGAGCGTTTACAGACACACAGACGTTATTTCGAAAATAGTTATATTCGATTCTGGCAAGGTCAAAACGTATATATTCGATGAAATCTCGAGTTCGAAATTCTTTATGATTACATAACTCACTTATTATTTCGTAAAGAAAGTAAATAATTAAATAATTTAGGAAAGGTTCAAATTTAGGGGCCCATTAACTCTGGACCTGTATAGACGATTGTATTTAAAATGCGATGGGAATTTTATGGGGACGGACATTATATGTATATCAAATTTCATTAATATTGACTCGGTACCTTCAAAGAAAATATATCCATAAAGTTGATCTTACGGACGAGCGAACGACATAATCCAAGTATATAAGTTATATACATTTTCGTAATCAGGGTGACGAGATTTTTTATTACGAACATTTTTTTATGCGAGAATGTTACAGACATATAACCAAACACTATAGCTGTCTTATACTATCGTACGACAAGCTGAAAAGGAGTTTCTAATAACTAAGGTACAATGTAAAATAATTGATTATTTAAAAGATAATCATTTTAAATATGTAGTTACATGGGCATCGTGGGCACTCATATTACATGTGTACCTAATTTGCATGTAAATTATTTTAATACCAAGAGAATGTTATAAATGATTTGATGTATTTTTAGCTAATTCGTTCATGAATTTTGCATTATATGATACAGATTTAATTTGTTGGTGAGTTTTGTGCCAAGTGAATATATTTATGTTTCAGTTTACTGAATCATTCCTTCTCTACTTCTTATAATCTGACAGACACCAAACAAACAACAACAATTAGTGCTAGATTTAGTACCTGTAGCAAAATAGGCAAATGATTCGCGTAGATTACGCACAGTCGGATATTCAGTTGCTCGTATCGGGCAGAAAATTTTATATCTGATCCTAATGCCGCTTGTCGCAACTTTCTATTGTTTTGCGCTTAAGAGAAAATTCAAAATTTAGCCAAAAACTGTTAAATTACTCAATCTCAAAATATTTTGTATTTAACTTAACTTTACTTATTTCCTTTTTGGATTTTTTTGAGAGAAAAGTAACGTTGATATATTTCGACCAATATATGATTTTCTTCAGAGATTCAGATGATTGGTGATGATGTGACTATATTACATATGCAAGGAAAACTAAGTATAAGACAGTCGGGTGAAGGCCACTCCAGCTTTATTTTAATACTGTGGTGTATGTTTCAAACATTTTTGTAATTATTTAGTTACATTTCCGTACTGTTTAACAGCTTTTGAATGGCACATTACTGGTCTCTATATGTAGCACATTAAATATTTAACGATTCTTACGCCCGGCTTCATAAAACTTTGTTAAATTTAATATCGTTGCTAAAGCGCAAATATCCACTCGAAATTTTGACATTAATATAGACCTTTTCTGAACGCTAAATTTAACTAACTACTAGTTTTCAATATTTATATAAATAAGATACTTTAGTTCAGGTCGCACGCATATAATAGTTTGTGGTTTTTACTTTCCATTAAAATAAATATTTTTTAACCAAATGAGATTTATTATTTTGTGTTCTTCAACACAGCTGTTTTTTGTAGAGGCACCAATTTACAAGTGCGAATTTATAGTAAGTTGATCTACAAATGTAGATGTATTGGAAAATACAAAGCAGGGGATATTTGCTGTATTATATTAAAACTAGCGACACCTGTGGGCACCATGTGCCCATATGGTATACAGAACATAGGTCAGTTTTGACGGGTGGCAAATTTTCATGTAATTTAATAATAATTACACGGTTTTCCTTCAGTTTGTATCATTTTACAAACAACTAACCTACACAAATTTAAATAATAATAATTTGAAATATTTTTGCCAGCCAATCACGGGTCTAAATATGTGTGGATTAACTCTTCAAGATTTTGTTTATTACATTATTAATAATATGGTAACCCGTGGGCACCGTGTGCCCATATTGTATTCAGAATATGGTTTACTTTTGACGGGTGGTGAATTTTCTTGAAATATTTTTGTAAATCATGGTTACAATATTTAAATAACATTAGTACGCGTGCAATAAGACAGCTTCCGATTATAATTTTCCGCCTTCGAAATTCAAATCAACTGACAACTGACAACTTCTGTATAGTTTTGACCTACCTGACTTTAAAGATGATTAAAAGACTTTCAAAATGTTGTTTTTTGATGATATTTAGCGTTACTTGCAAAGGAGATGTGACCGAAATAAGGAGCGCGGTAGGAATTTTTCTAGTAAATTACGATATTGGTCGTTTGGCGGTAAAATCTCACAATATATAAAATTATAAAAGCATAATCTTAATTTTAATACTATTTTGATATTAACCCACATTGCTTAAGTCGTTGGACATGTATTTAATTGTGTAAGAGTGAAATACAAAGTTATATTGGCACAATTTTCATTATTGTCAAAAACAAGATCTTTTTACTAGTTCCTTTTTTTGCCTCAGATTTATTTGATTAAGGAAATTACGATTATTGATGTAGTGTGTGTGTGTTTATAGAAGTTATTGATTGAACTTTCACGTTTTTAACTTGGTGCAGTTAAATTTTATCGCTGTCGATTCAGCAAAGTTGCATTTTAAAGTGGACGTCATAAAAGTGGACAAGAATGAGATCCGCTCACGTGTTTCCCAGTCCACTTAGTCCCGCAGATTCACGAAACTATTGATTATTATCTTTAGGCTATAAAAGCAAACTGGATTTGTTGTATTTATTATATATACGTATTGTATACTATATCTGAAATGACTTACTTTTCGAAATTGTCTCTCTCGCTCGACAAACCGATTGTGTGTTTCTTTTTAAAGATAGATATATCTATGTAGGAGGTTTATTTATTTGTAGGAATTGTTATATCTTTTTTTAACACTTTACTTGTATATCTGTAGGTTTTATTTACTTTTATAACAACTTGTCATTAAACTGCATTGTGTTATGATATGATAAAATTTGTTCGAGGCTTGTATAGATCTTTTATCTCCTATATCTTATTGCATAGTTTCTATCTGTTGTTATTTTACTTTCTATACGAATTTTTATAGGGAAATATTGTTATATGGAAAAATTTTGAACTCTAGATTTGAACAATGCACGTATTGATCTTCCAGAATCAAATCTGACTATTTTCGAAAAGATTTCTGTGTGTTTGTCTGTCTATAATCCTTCTAGAGCAAAAACTGTTGTAGCAAAATTATGAAACTTTAAACTTCGGTCGTGTGTTTGTAGCATTCCCTGTTCAAAGAAATTCCCGCCTCGATCGCTCGCAAGACCAAATTTGTGCCCTCTACTCCCTGAAGGTACCGGAACGATTCAAACCAAATTTGCTACACATATTCTTTGGTATCCCATTTGAATGTTTGCAGTTAAAGTTTAGTTCGCTGCTCGCATCGTATATATATATATATATACATATATATATATATATATATATATATATATATATATATATATATATATATATATATATATATATAAGGCAAGCTGAAGATATAGGTGCCTGTACAAGCTTGTTCTTAAAGGATTGTTCACAGCGAAACAATCAGTAATTAAGCTTAGAAATTATAAGTAATAATTTCAGTTTGTTGTATGACATACAAAGTTAACGTTCACAGTAACAAAATTTATCATAAATTGTGTTGCTTGGAATGTTAACATTGGTTGTCATAATACAAACTAGATTGTTATTTGTAATTTTCTAAGCTTAATTACTGATTGTTTCGCTGTGAACAATCCTTAAGGCAATTAATATACATGTAAGACGGAGTAAATCTTACAAAAAAAAATTAAATTTCGGAAACTGCTTGAGTTAGAAAGAAGTGATTGTTATAAAAATTATAGATATTAAAATGTCTAACAACACTTGTTTGTTTAGTTTTTTCGAAAAATGCGTTGTCAGCGTTTCGTCCAAATTTGGTACGAGTGCTGGAAGTCCTCAACAACTGTTGTTGAGATGATAATATTGTGTTCATTTAAATATAGGAATTATTAAAGAAATTATTCGCGAAATTCTAATGGAAATATCTATTTCGAGAGTCGCTATAAATCAATCAATTTTTATATCCCGAGAAAGTAAAATTTTTATTTTTGAAAAATATATTTCAACCGGAAGGAACACCTTTTGCACATCTCGAAACGGATGCGAGTTAGGGTAAAAGTTTATATTTAAATAGAGTTGATAATTTCTAACAACTTATGTTTGTAAAGGTTTTTTTTTCGAAAAAAAAAGTACTATTTAGTGATAATCGCCTTTGAAAATAGCCATATAACATTTACGTTATCCTAATTTAAAGACTATAAGTGTATAAGTCGGGTGAAGGGCACATCAGATTTTATAAATATAATATCTATATAATATTATTATTATTATATTACATTCGTAGGTAAGATGTAACATATAAATATATACACCGAAATGTATATTGGTATGTATGTATATATCCGGAACGTTTTATTTACTATGTCCAATAATGTACAATAATTGCAGCGTCAAAATTTGTAACAAATTTAAATAATTATGTGACGTTTGCTTATAATGAATGCATTTATTTTATTTTTGTGTATGTTCGTAAGATTTACATTGCGTTCCGGATAGAAAGCTAGAATAGAATTGGTCGATTTTCTAATTTAGTAAGCGATAATTACGCATAGGTACGTTGTATCTAAGCTTGTTTTTAAATACAAATTCGATTTTAATCGAGTACTCTAGTTCTTACAAAGACATATGTATCTGGGAATTATTATTTATATTATTATTATATAAATAACTGGTTTATAGTATGTATAAGAAATGGACACTACCCACGTGGTTGCTTTAGTATATAAATATGTTTCGATACAAAAATATGAAATTTTGCGAACAAATTCTCAAAAGTAATTTCCTTAGTCGTATACTAGTTTTACTACACAATATAGAATACGCAAAACGAGTGAAACATATTGAAAGTTGAATATTTGTTAGTGTGCATATGCAGTTAGCATATTCTTGTTCACGCATTATGCAACACATTAAAAAATAGTTAGACTTTACATTGTTTATCCGTAACGAAGCACGTTCGAATTTCACGCTTATTGAAATCAAGCATGCTACGTACTAGGTACGTACGTACATATACACTATTTAAAATACTTCTCTGAATTTTCACTTCTGCTACCAAAATAGATTCTTTTAAATACCGGTTTCCTGTATATGTTTTGAAATTGCCCGTCAAACTATTACTTATTTTACTATCAGATATTGGCAAAGTATTATTAATACGAATATCATTGTAAAATTTATACTACTACTCGGCATATATTATTATAAAGTTATGTCTTTCATCTATTGAATTAATTTGAGATTTTTAACTCGCCGTACGAAGTACCGAAGAAGTTTAAGCATTCGGTAGGGTGCCTGTAGCATTCTCAAAAAAATTACCAACATACAATCCTTAACAAAAAGTGTTTGTTTCGTCGCCCTGATACCAAAAATATATATAACTCATATACTTGAATGTTGGTCGTCGTCCGTAAGACCAAATTTGTGCACTCTACTTCTCTGAAGGTATCGAGGCGATTTTAAGCAAATTTGTTACACATATTATTTGGCATCCCATTTGAATCCGTTCGCAGTTCAAAATCAATGGTTCATATACTTCAGGAGTTATATATATATATATATATATATATATATATATATATATATATATATATATATATATATATATATAATGTTTGAACCCCCTTAATACTGCCCTTAGAAAAATAATTAATACACTCAAAAATTCTACACAATTGCAATAAATACAATACTAAATGCGATAGTAATTTAAGTATACGAAATCAATCAACAACATTTTAAATTTCAATATTATTATTTTTTAAATATTTTTTTGACTCAAGTTCACAATCTGTAATAACATTATAAATATAAAATGTCTTTTAATATTTTGAAGATTTTTTGATATAATAAAAGAAGGACCCCCTAGGCTTACATTTTGGAAAAACTTTGTCGACATAAAATATCTTAGAATTTTTAGTAAAAAAATGTAAAAACTTAAAAGTTGACTGAGGGCAGTATTTAGGAGGGCTGTAAATTTTGGAGCCCTATAACTCCGGACCTGTACAGACGCTTGGATTTAAAATACGAGTGGAACTTCACGGGTACGGAAATTATATGTATATAAAATTTCATTAAAATCGGCTCGGTACCTTAAGAGAAGATGGGTCCACAATGTTGGTCTTACGACTAAGCGAGCGTTATAATCTAATGATATAAGTTATATACATTTTCGTAATCAGGGTGACGAGACAAACACTTTTTCTTAATCATTTCTTTTTAATCGAGAATGTTACTGGACACTACGACTGTCTTGTAATAAAAGAAATTGTATGATTTGTTATATCACATTTTTGCAAATTTTAAGCGCTGAAACCATATCAAATTTGAATAAATTTACTAGGTATAAAATATCTTAGAAAATAGTTTAGTATTTTCAGATATTTTGTAAGGGCAGTATTAAGGAGGGCTCTAAATTTTGGGTCCCTATAACTCTGCCACGAGAACTTCTTGGGCACTCGTATTATATGTATATGAATATTTTGCTAAAATTGACCCGGTACCTTCAGAGAAAATGCGATTACAAACTTATGTCTTACAACTGAGCGAGCACAATACAATAATATTAATTATACATATTTTTGGATGCAAGCCAATGAGTTAAGAACTTATTATAAACGACAATTTTTAATCCAAGCATGTTACAGATACCCAACTAAATACTGTCTTGTATATTCGTACGATGAGCTAAAAATTATGTATTTATATACATAATAATAAATATGTATCTTGTAAAAAACGAAAGCTATGCATTGAATAAATTCTAATTGAGTGTAAATAATGTTGTAGCTGTGCTACAAATTCGTGCGTGGGCAGCGGTGGAATCCGCGAAATACGCATACCAACATACAATCCCATACCACTGGTACTACTCGAATATGGCCTGCCCGCTGCCGACAATCTATTCGACACCGCCGAATCTTAACAAGTGTGCGCCGGTCTTGTCCATGCGAAGCCACCAGAGTACGCGGCCAGCGTAAACACTTCAACCCCCCCGTTCAGAAGAGGCATTTGAGGAGCGCTACTTGTGAGTATTTCTTTACTTTATAAATCAACTTTTAATTGTTTTATACTATGTTCGTTGGGGCACCTCCACCCAAAAATGATTTTTATACACTTGTGGCTTTCTAAATTAAAACAATTTCTTTCATTTGTTTTATATTTGTGCAACGATTACTTTAAAACTTTAGCTGCATATACAGCTGGGTGGAGTAAAAATATGAAAGATGGAGGTTGTAGTTGGCTTGGTGGAAAATTGGTATTCTATGATTATTTTTAATTTGTGGTATAATTTAAGATTTCTATCTCAATGTCTACCACAGGGGCGCCTCAATTAATGTTGAAAAAAATTGCATTCATTATTTAACTTTCTTAATTGATAGTTATACATTTATTTATGTATTTTATTGAGTATATCATACAAAAAAGAAATTAAACTATTTAAATAATAGGGTGAGGTCATTGTGGAAGCATTTGTTGTTAACATATTATGTAGATAAGATATTTATGAAAAAATATAGACGAAATTAATTACAGTTTCTATAACAATCAAATTAAATATTTTATTTATTTTTTCAATATTACGTATGTTGTTTTTACAATATTTGTTACATTTTCTTAATTTTCAAATTTATGTCTCAATAATAACGAAATAAATTACGGTTTCAACAACAATCGAATTAAATATTTAATTTATTTTCTTCAATATTGCGCATACGTTGTTTTTGCAATATTTGCTACAATTTCTCAATTTTCAATCACATGGTGGCAGTAATATCAATATTTGTGGCTAATATTTTGAAATATATGTTTTTATATATGATAATTGGCTACAAAAGTCTTCAGACCGATCCGAGTGGTCCGAACTATTTATTTGTTTTTGAAAACAAATAATTAACAGATAATCACAATTATTGGGAAAATTAAATTATATTATTATAATCCACTATATTATTTACACAACTCGTAATGCATTTTGCTATCCACATAATATATTTATATTGAAATTTAAGAATTATTCTGACGTATAACCTAAAGCTTTTATTTTTACAGTAGGACAGATTTCTTGATTAGAAATTCATTTATTGCTGTTGTGTAGAGTTTTATTTTCAATATGGACTAATTAATTATATATATATATATATATATATATATATATATATATATATATATATATATGTATGTATATATATATTTTTTTAATTGTCGCCATGGCATGGTGGTAAAGACTCACGTCTTTCACCGTTGAGATCGTTGGTTCAATTCCTGCCCATGTTAGTTTCCATTTTTACAATAAAGATAAAACGTTCTATACATATAAACTCACATAGATACATACTGACACTCACATACACACAAATACAACTGAGTGTTTTTAGCTCGCTGTCCGAAGTACCGAAGAGGCTAAAGCATTCTATCTTGTGTCTGTAGCATTGTCGGATTAAAAAATATTAACAAAAAGTGTTTGTCTCGTCGCCCTGAATCCAAAATCTTATATACTTGGATGTAAGTCGTCGCTCGCTCGGTCCCTCGTAAGATTTAAAAAATAATAATTTTAAAGATGCTCGTCCCTAATGTATAGCCATTAAAGAAATGTAAATGTGAAATAGCAAATTTCAAATGAATATATTTTTAAAAATAACTTTTTATACATATATTGCTATTATATGAATAACGACACGTGTATCATGTCGATTACAATACAATATACATTCGTAAATAAATATAAAAACATCCTGGATTAAACAATAGGTGAAAAATTAATTTATCATATCATAATCATAATCAGCATATTTGTAATGTAAATGTTGAATATTGTATATTTAATAGTAATTACTATTGTTCTTAAAATTATTTATTAATATCATTCAATTATGAAAGAAATGCAAATCTAATGTATTATGTGCATAAAGTAATAGCGCTATATTTGATACATTAATATTTAAATAAATGGATTTATTTTACACGTGTAGCACAAGAATGTCTGGTTTTTTTTTTTTTTTTTTTTTTTCCATTTATTTATGGGTACTTCAATTTCATAGATCACTAGCACCCTGGTACAGTATTTGTTACAGTTCGTAGTTTTATTTATTTATAGTTTATTTATAATTTATTTATAATATTGGTTTCTGTGAGGAATTGTATTACATTTTTGCTGGTGTTCGGGTTATTGGCAAGTGCTTCAGTTAGTGTGTTAGGTATGTGGTATTTCTGTCTCTCTCTTGTATATTTCCTGCAGTCTATAATAATATGCTGTACAGTTATTGGGGTGTTACAAGTCGCACATATTTCTTGGTTGGTTCTCTCGAGTATGTGTTTATGGGTGAGTAGTGAATGTCCAATTCTAAGTCTTGTGAGTGCGATTTGGTGTTTTCTATTTGTGTTAGTCTGCCATTTTGTTGTGTCTTCTTTTATAGTTCTCAGCTTGTTATTTGTGGTTTGGATCCATTGTGTGTTCCATTCTTCTTTTATCTTCGTTTTTATGTGGGTTTTGAAATCATTTTTTGGTATTGGACTATTTGTTTCTCTTCTACCGGTTGCATCTTTCGCCGCCTTGTCTGCTTCTTCGTTGCCCGCTATGCCACAGTGTGATGGTATCCACATGAAAATTATTTGCTTATTTTGGTTGTTTGTTATATGGTGTAGGATTTCTTGGGTTTTTTGGATCAGAGGATCACTGGTGTATATTTTTTTAATGTTTTGGAGGACGCTGAGTGAGTCTGTGCATATCATGCATTTATTTAGTTGTGGGTTGGAGTATATGTGTTGTAGGGCTTTAAGAATGCTGAATGCTTCAGCTGTGTAGGAGCTGGTAAGATTTGGGAGACGATATTGGAATTTGTTTTGTCTGATGACGATGGCTGCACCAGTTTTGTTTTCGATTCGGGATGTCTGGTTTTGTTCCGGTCTTTGTTTGTTAATTAGTAATATACGTATTATACATAAATCAAACTCATTGATCCCTAATGAAATCCATTAATATTTTCTATTATACCGGATGTTTACTTTGTTTTGTAATTGATATAGGAAATACAATGGTATAAATGTTTATTTGGCAATATCTCTTTATCTATTACTCACGGAGCAAAAAGAATAAATAGAAAAATTTAATTTAAAAGGCGAGCTCAACGCATTGGTGCGTTTTACGCGTACCAAATCTTGTTCATGTTGACAATAGGACAAATATGTTACTATCATGTTGCTCCATTTAAAAAGAGCCAAATTATGTGGTTCAGTAAAAATATACTGTGAATATATTTACATAAAATGTATAACAAGAGTATAGTTATGAAATATGTAAAAAGATGAAATTGGAGTGTATTTAAATGGTGAGCTGTGTGTGTGTGTAATAATAAAGTACGAATTTGAAATTTCATTAATGATATTGTGGCGAATACATACGAGGCTATATGTGTGTTCATAGCTGCTATATGCAAATTCTGAAGCGCATATATTAAAGTCTGGCCCTGTTTATGTTGTAATTACAAATTTTATGGTGAAGTATCTTAGTATAAACCATTTCCTTTCATGCAATTAAAATGTAATTTAAAAAATAGAAAAATAAACAGGATAATGGCAGTTTATGTCCTGCAAACGTGGCCACTGCTTTTCGAATTTTAAGCGCTACTTGATTTTAAATGGATAGAAAGTTGATTAGAGCGATCGTAAAGGAGCGCACATTCATAAAACCAATGCGATTTCAACCATAAAACATTCATCATTTTATTCTTCAATTATTTATTCTCAATTTCACACAGTTTGTTCTGTCGGATTACGTTGCATACTATTCAATTCCATTAATTTACATGTTTGTTCCACTTTGATGCGAATTTATTACTACTTTCAACTATACGGATATTTACAGTTAAATACCTTATGTAGAGAAAGAAAATTGTTATTAAAACATTGGATATATTTCGTATTTCCGTATGATACATTTTTAGATCGTCGTTAGATATTACAAGACGGCTATAGTGTTTGGTTGTGTGTTCTTGAATTTTCGCCTTGAATCCAAAAATATGTATTACTCATAATTTGGATGTAAGTATCTCGCTCGGTCGTAAGATCTGAGTTTATGTCCGCAACTCCTCTGAGCCGATTTTACTAAAATTTAGTATTCATAAAATTTAAAGGAAGTTTTCGTCGCATTTTAAATACAATCATCTGTACAGGTTCAGAGTAATACAGCTCCAATATTGAGAGTCCCCCTTAATACTGCTCTTAGGAAAAAATGAAAATATTGATAAATAAATATATTAAAAAAAAAAAACTATTTTGAAAATAACAAGATTTGGTACGCATAAAACAATTACTATTTTCGGGCTTTGGGTTAACAATATGAAAAAAACTTGTAGACATAAAATATCTTTTTGTTAATTATATTTTTTGATCCGAGAATGCTACAGACACACGACCGAATGCTTTAGCTTTTTCGGTACTTCGTACGGCGAGTTAAAAAATAAATCTTTTTAAATTATATTCTTCGAACATTTATAAGTCATTTTATATAAACTATATTTCAGTATATGAACCAAAAGACCAGAAAAACAACACGAAAATGCTATTGTTGCAACCAATAAGTAACTTTATAATTTTCTACATTATATATTTTCAAAAGTGATTATAAATAAATTTTCTTCTATAATAATTAAAACACCCACTGAATAGATATTGCGGCGAGCTTTAGGCATTAGTGCCTGCCACCTATGCTTGTTTTTTATATCTCAAAAAGAGATTAAAGAAATTATGACATTTTATATTTATAACGTTTTAAATAGATTGTGAACCTGAAGGCCAAAAAATAATAATAATATTGAAATTTAAAATGTTGTTGATTAATTGATTGTTGTTTGATTGCAACAATAAATTTTGTATTCAAACAATTGCTATCTCTTTCATTATAGTTTTTATCATATTATTTGTTCACAAATATGCATTTATAATTAGGTTTTCCGCCTTATTACATAAGTTAAAGAAAACCAGCGTTATTTTTCGACAAACACCACTGGTTATTTACGTAGATACGTTCGCGCTTTATTCTATACGAGAAAGAAAAATTATGTGCAATGATGTATCATGTGCGACAATTTAAGGTTGTTTATAATTGAAAATTTAGTGAAATAACTTAATGATTTAATTTTAAGCTCTATATAGATTGATACCGTATATAATTTCACTGGCGGCAGATTTTATACTAATAAAATTTATATCCTATTCTATACTGTTTTGTTAAAATATGGACAATTAATCTATCTAATATGTATAGAAAATATGTATTTAAATTCAGTTTATAATTTTGACGATTACATAAACATAATCTTATTATTATATTACCGCGCAGCTTGTTAACGCCGAAGAAGACCTTGTATATGATTGGCTGAATTTTAGGAAATAATTTAGAAAGGTTGAACATAATCATCTTTAGCGTTATTTGCATTAAATCATGTTTAATCACTACTATTAATATTTATCTTTACTAAATTACAACATCAAATTACTTCACTAAATTTTCAATTATAAACCAGCTTTTATGGTCTCTTTGTTAGAACTTATACATTAAAGTGGTACATGATAGATACATAATTTTGATTTTAAATGATTGATTGCTTTATTTTGAGTAAGTACGTAACAGTCGTTAAATTTCGGAGATAAGTTGATCATAAATTCGTTTGAGCTTGGCAGACATACCTAGCAATAATAGTAATTCACAAGTGTTGGTAAAATATCTCGATGTATACGAACCAACGAACGAAGGAACGAACGAACGAACGATATAAGTGTAGGCGCAAGAATGTTTGTTTTCTTCATGGCTCCTAAATGTCACGATATTCATACTTCTTATAGGTTCGTGAAATTATTATGTGAAGGAGAGACACGTATTTACGGTTCGTTACTTTATACCAACTGTTTCGCATTACTTGCACCCATGCGCTTTTGATTTATGTCGACTTGCCTAAAATATACGCGCCACGACTCTCTATAAATACATGCAAACATTTGTTTTATGCATATTACATTATAGTGTCAGTATTATTATTATTAACTCAAGTTGAGATGTTTTTCAAATGTACTAATTGATCAAGATGAATAGTATTTTCGGTTTTTTCAATTTCCCTTAAAATATAACTTGAGTTTTCTGTCGACGTTACGGAAATTTATTATTCCGTCATCAGGAATTCAGCATCAAAGCATCATACAAAATTTGTCGATTTATTTTCATATTACATAAATACAACCATATTATATTTCACTTTCAAACATATCCTAAGGCGTATTTATGTGGGGTTTCATCCCTTCTTCCATGAAGTAGGTTTAATACACCCAAAACTCTAACCATAATATATACAAAATATGGTTAAGCCATTGAAAAGAAAATCCAAACGCATGACATGACATCCAAGCTTTAATAAAATGGGAACCGTAAATATAATACCATTTTTGAATAACCAGTTAATATCCAGAACTTAGGAAGAACTGCAAAACGTAATCGGTTATATTGTCTTCCAAGTTTTTAGCAGTCCTAATCAAAACCAAGATTCATGTTGTCATCATTCCGAATCCAAAGCATCACGACGCAAGTATAACCAATAAAAGCAATTGTGAAGTGTGCATGACACAGTTTATCGTCGTGACATGAAGATGTGTAACACTCTGGCCATCACATTTAATAAAGCTTGCTGCATCAACCGTGAAGTGAGCCACAGTCGACAGCTAGTGACACACACACACACACACAGAGTGAAACTCGTCGCAAGACAATTGCCCGGCGGTGGCGGCAGGGATGGTTACGTCGTCTTTCATTGCACTTTTCCACGACAAAATAAAACTGAGTGACAGTTCCGAATGTTACCGCCAGAGCTACTCAACCGCCTCTTTACGACCGGTTTATTTTTTATCGTTCTCGTCGGACGGCGGAGTATACGGCTCAACGAGTCCTACTGCCGTTCGCTCTAGCGAATTATATCAACGTTCTGACGTAGTTTCTTGATCATTTCATTGTTTGCATTCGTAATTTAATGCTTCACCATGTTCAACTCGGACTTATTGCCGGATTCTTCTTATTTCATATAGTGTATGTTCATATTTTATGTATACTCCATCAAAATCCTCAATTAATTCAGGGGATTATACTAGGCAACACATTATGAAATACCATCTCTTACGTACGTTCTTGATCAAGGGAATCCAACAGAAATTACACCAATTTTGTTTATGGATATTTAGAAAATTAAATGCTTCTAACTTATACTGACAATGAATACATTTTCACAAATATCTACGACACCAAAAGAACATTTTGGTACATATGCACAAGTGCCCAAGCCGTGGTTCTTCACAAACTCCCGAGATTCTCTCGTCATTACTCTGGTTTGCGACTACAATGATTCAGATTCGTTACTCAAGTCACGAGGAAGCAAATATAAAACCGAAGATTCAAAACACAATACTTTGCAATAGTGTAACTCACTTTAAGAAATATACATACGATTGACTACATTATCACCAACAAAATATTTTATAAATATAAAAATATGATTAACATTAAAACAAGTTTCAACAAAACATAATAATTATTCTTACGAATCCTTACATCACATCTATATATTTTGAAACTTTCTAGTGCCATTTTATTTTGCTTATATCATCTTTGTGATTCGTTTTATAGCATTTCCCTTTGTAAAACCGATCCTACATTCTCTATTGGATAATCATTCTCAAAAAATGTTGACCAATAATACCTATCATCTACAGCATGAGTGTATCTAGAAGGTGGCAAGGAGAAGTGCTTGATCGTTCCTGGATTTTAAATTAATAACCTCTTCCTCCCATTTTTATTTTCTTATACGCAAAATAATTAATTTAGAACTCGGGATTTCAACGGATACACATTTCGCCACTATATAGGCATATATAATAAGCACATTTCCATCTTCATACCTATAGTATTTTCTTTTGACCTTTTGCTGAATCCACAAATAAAAATAGAATGTATCCGGTGTACTATGATGCGGAACATATTTGTTTTTTTTTAACACTTTCAAACAAAAAAATCAGGACAGTCGAGACCGCACGAACCATCATGTCATGGTTATTCCATTTTGTCACTCAAATAACGAGTTAATAAGGGTTTTAAACTGTATGAAGTCGACACGTATTTTCTGTGGCTGGCTTCCGGACTTGTAAGTGCAACTTTATGTTTAATGCCGAAAAATCCAGAGGATAGAATAGATACATACATATTTTTTAAGGTTATTTTTGACAAATTTTGTTAATTAATGTGGTTCTTAGATCAATAAAGTCATTTCTTGGTTTTATGAGGATAAGGTTAGAAAACGTCGTTGGTATATATCGACCAATATATGGTCTTCTTCGGAGTATTTCAGATGATGGGTGATGAAGTGATGAATGTCTATATAGATATAGACATTCATCATCCATCAACATAAATACTCCGAAGACGACCATATATTGGTCGAAATATACCAACGACCTTTTCTAACCTTTTCCTTATAAAACCAAAAATTTACTTTATTGATTAAAGAATTACATTAAATAAATACTGTGTATTGTTATTGAAACCAAAAAATGGATTTGTTCTAAGACAACTTATTACAAGTTATACCTATAGTTGTAGTATTAAGAAAACGATATAGGTTAAGTAGTTAAGATAAGTTAGCAAGCTAGTAAATAGCAGATGTCGTCTAGCAGCAGCGAAATATAATACCCCATTGAATGCGTTTTCCGCCAATTTTGTAATTCTTGAATATGTAATAAGTCTTTGGTTGAAGTTTATAGTTTGAAGTTACGATATTTGTCAACATGAATAAAAAGGTTGTGTTATCCGAATTTCTGAATGACGATGCAACGTCAAAAATAGTTGTACAACTGGCGACTGTATTCATTTGCAGAATCAAATAACAAATTCTTTATTAATACATAAAAATAATGAAGATGTTTATGTTGGTTTAATAAATAGATGGGTTTTTTTCCATTTCTAATTATTAAAAATAAACAACAATTAAATTGACACTATTGACAGATGTACTCTAACCTTAGTTATAAAATATTTTGCTGCTAGCAGAAGTTTGCGAAAAAATCGGCGCTAGCTTTGCTTATTTATTTGCTTGCACTTATTAATCGAATGAAAACGTATTCGGCTTGTGTGGATTTAGTAGTGTACTGGAGTGTAATTCTTTGTGTATCGGTATGCGTAAAACGGTGTGTATCATCGGGTATCAGATTGATTGAAAGATGCATGAGTTGAGCGAGTAAAAGCCAGTCAGTATAAAAGCGAGATTCATCTTGCAAGCATTATTTTTGTTCCTCATTTCAATGCAATCATGGCGCTGCATAGTCAAGTGCATATATTATAGTTGAAATGCAATATTTTACAAATGCCATAAAATGGATATAAAGGCCAGTTTACGATCAGCCAGTTAATGTTGTGGCATGTATAGAGTAGAGTGGAGGCTGTCGATGGAAACCTTTTGAATCCTGCTGCTGGCTCGTTCTCTGTCACTCTCCGCCATCCGCCATCCACAATACACGACGGTTACTTTAAAATTTATTATTTTTGCATCCGCTATACTTAATTAAACATTGAACCGTTCCACCTCGAATTCTGTTAAAGTGTAACTAAGTACCTAGTGTGAATACTCAAGTAATAATAATATTATTCATTGGTTGCTGGCACACCGTGTGGAATTAGATACTTATATTTACTCGGGATGTGTTTCTTGTTATATCTCTCCGACACGCTCTTTTGTATTCAATAACACTTTGCTCTCTTCTGTTTTATGTCCGTGTATACCTGTGGATATACATGACTTAACATCTATGTATATGTGCTGACTATTCATTGTTTCGAATACATTTTAAAGCCTTTGTGCAATTTGTACTAACATGTTTTTAGTTCAGTACCAACTCTTCTACTTCGGTTTTTCAAATTGAAGCATATAACCCGTTCGCACCATGTACCCATATCATATTCAGAATACAGACTACGTAATTACGCCTACACATTAACAAGAATATACTGTTAATTTAATTGCTGTATTCAATTCCATATAAGAAAGTAAATATTGAAATCGCAAATATATTGTCAATATAACAAAAATTGAAGTTCTGTGTGCTACCATATAGCAGAAAATTTATGCGATGAAAGAAGAGATATCTATCCATCTGACAACATCGCTTCTATAATTCTTTGTTTAATATATATCTTTAGCATCTGCTAGCGATCATATACCTTTATTTTTTCGTGAAGTTGGACATGGACAGACAAGAAGCACGCCCGCTGCAGCCGCCTGTGTGTGTGGTTTTATAGCGACGCAACGTCAAAAGCCACAAACGATCATAAACGTTCGTTAGGCGCATTTTGTTTCACAAATAGTTGCGGTAGGTTGCAGCGCTGTGTTTTATATCGGGGCCAGCGGATTTTAGAGCAATTAAAATACAACGACTTGTGCATAATATAAGTGAAGCGCGGTATCACGTGCCATGAATTATCAAAGATTTAATACTACAGCCATATTGTTATTTTACTACCTTCTATCTACGTCGCCTCTTAACTAAATGTGATTTATATAGATAATATAAGAAATTCAAAGTAACAAATCAACGGACATATTTTTCGCACATTTAATTTATGTCTGTCTGCTAATGAACCACCACAGAATGCGCTCATACGGACATTTTATGATTCTGATATTGCAGTACGAACATTCATACATGTAGAAGTAAAAAAATCGAGGCCAATTTTACAAATTTCAATACATTTAACAACCAAACATATAGCGTGCATAAAATTATCTGAAATATTCATGCAATAAAAATATCTTATATATTCCATTTTACGGGATTATTTTTAACTTATGTTTAAGTAAGTTTAAGTTTAGTTTTGACTAAGTTGTTAATTATTGTGATTATTTTATTAATTTTTTTTTACATTCTAAGTGAAATGTCTTCTACACACATCACATGTTGACTTAGCACATCATCATCAATCATCTAAAACTCTCTGAAAATGACAATAAGTTGGTCGAAATATACCAACGTTTTTTCTCCATTTTTTCCTTACAAATTTCAAAAAAAAAATACTTTATTGATAAAAGATTCATAATAATTAACTTTTAACTCATATTCTACTGAAATTACGACATATCTACAAAACGTCGTATCTTTTATTAAAATATTCAAAAAAGTCTTACAATTTGTGTTACCAATATGAAGAAATCTTGTAGATATAAAATATCTTAGAATATTGTGGGTGTTTTAATAATTTTTCTAAGAGCAGTATTAAGGGGGGCTCTAAATTTTGTGGCCCTATGACTCGGGAAGTATACAAGCGATTGGTTTTAAACTGCGAGTGGATTCAAATGGGATGCCAAATAATATGTGTACCAAATTTGCTGTGAATTGCTCCGGCACCTTCAGTGAAGTAGAGGGCACAAATTTGGTTAGTTATATATATTTTTGGATTCAGGGCGACAAGACAAGTACTTTTTGTTAATGGATTTTTTTGATCCGAGAATGCTGCAGACACACGACCGAATGCTTTAGCTCCTTCGGTACTTCGTACGGCGAGCTCAAAATATGAATTATATATAACAGTTCGTCTTGAATAGTAAACAGCAGCATTCAAATATGAATTCGTATTTTTAATCTAATTCTTGATCAAAAGATTTACAATAAGCCTTTTATGAGTATTGTAATTGTTGTCGTCCATAATGTGAAATAGGTGTGTAAAACGTGAATTTATTTTTACTGATTAACTTTACATTCATTTATATGGTTTTAAGTAAGTTAACGACTTTTGGTAGCCAATAAACATGGTAACAACTATCTTGTAACGATATTAGTATAAGTATAAAAGCGCGAAGGACAGCTGGAAAGTCATGAAAATAAAAGTGGCTACATTTCATTTGCAATGTACGAACACTCGACGGATAAAACATCATTATAAAACCGTATCATATCCAAATCAAGGATTGTATTTATGGATTATAATTATGTGTATATTTCGTTATTAAAGATTAAATTTTATATGTTTGTTAACGATTGCAGAGTTGATTACAAGCACAACTACTAAGATCGGCTGTTTGGCATTTTTCATATCTGATTCAAATTTCTTACAGTCGTATTTATATAAAAGCTTAAAAATGTATATATTTAAAATAGGGGTGATCGGGGCTAGTTGTCCATCTGAGAAAATTGGTATTCTGGTTATATTTGAGCTACGGCCGATAAGTACTTATAATTGTATGTGAAATGAGTGTAATGAAACATTTAAAAAAATATATATATATAACTTTTCACAAATAAAATAAATGATCTAATCGCCAGTATGTTTCTCGAGTTATAGGGTCCCCAAATTGGGAGTCCCCCTTAATACTGCCCTTTGAAAAATAATTAAAATACTCAAAAATTCTACACAATATTCTAAGATATTTTATATCTACAAGATTTCTTCATATTTGTGATCCAAAGGACCTAAAAAATATTAAAAATTATAATTTTGTATTTTAAATTATGCACTAAATATCAAAATAATCTACATAAAATTATAAGACTTTTAAAATCTATAATACTTTTTCAAATTGTTAACCAAAATGGCATAATAATTAAAAATCGCTGCTCACATCGCATATATTACTTATAAGGCGAGCTGGACGAATAAATGCTTTGTACCTAAGCTTGTTTATAACATATTTAAGAGAATTTTGTATTGTAACGATATTGCCCATTTTATTAATTAATTTGTTCAATAATTTTTACTTTCTTATACATTAGAAAATAAAGTGAACACAAATAAAATTAACCTCAAAAATGTAATGAATTTATTCCTGAATCTATTTGGACTATTTACTCGTAACGTCTATGTGTCTCTATCGTGTGCGCGTGTGTGTGTGTGAACGCTCTACATCCAATATCGTTAAATTTAAGAAATATGTTTTTTTGAATTTAAGTATTGTGTATTCCTAGAAAGAATATCGCTTATTTTTGAAGTGTATATTTCAGCCGCATATCATTTTTTGCATAACTTGAAAATGACACAAGTAATTGGAATAGGTGAATCATTTAAAAGTTAAAGTTATAAATATTCTAGCAACTTCGTTTTGAATATACCATTTACTGTCTTTGAAAATAACCGTGTTAAATTTACTTTTATATATATATATATATATATATATATATATATATATATATATATATATATATATATATATATATATATATATATTTATATATTTATATATTACTTCGTTTTAGAGGAGTATAATGTTATCTTGATTAACTCTTCCGTTATAAAGCTATTTTATTCGTAAAATTAATGAGTATCATTAAATCGGTTTGTATTCCGTCGAGATTGACTATAAATCTGCCGTAAGGCAAACTGGAAGCATTGTAGCTTCCACTAATGATTGTTTAATTCAATGATTCAGGGATGGTCAAACCGTATATATCTTTAAAAATCTCGAGTTCGAAGGTTTTCATGATTACAATACTTCCGTATAAGAAAGTAAAAAGGTTTAAAGACAATGAAATTTCAAGTTGATAAAATTATAGATCAACCTGAATATTTTCCAGAAAAAAAAAAAAATGAGGAGAAAATAACAGTGATGCTAAACACTGGCCATAATGTGGCTTGAAATTATGATGTGGCTAGCAGGCACATAACTCTTCACGGATAGTAGGTATATTGTAGTGTGGTGGTACATAAGGTCAACGGTGATGATCGACGATGCCTGTGAGGTACAATAAATTTCAGTTTCTCATGTTGTCCACGCCAAGGTCTCTATCTGGTCGGCATATCTAAATACACACTATTATCGTATCGTAATAGTATTCCGTTGTTAACTGGCATTAAAATCTCAATGAGACCTGTGAAACGTGACTGATTCGTTTGCGATCAGCTTTCAACATTGTACTTTATCGATTACACATGTTACTTTTACAAAACGAAAGCAACGTATATTGAGCCAAAACATTTCGACGAGACCGCATTTATACCTCACCGTACACTTCACTACACTACACAGCGAACATGGTTTCATTGAATAGTGATGACATTTGTTCCATTTCTTTGCTGTATACATACAAATGATGGATCAACCCAAAAGTTATTTGATACAACAATCAAATTATTGTTTGAACTAATTATTGTTTTAGTTGAACCCATTATAATGTTCAATTTTAACATTTCACTTTGATTAATAGACAAAAACGAATCAATCGTCTAAATGAAATGTCAAAGTAAATCCTAATAATATGAAAAATCTATTACAATATAAATTTGAAGATTTGATGTGTATTTAGTGTGTTGTGTAGTTTATAGATAGTGGCATCAGGTAAATGATGTTGATATTGTATGCCTTTGACAAATATAATAGCAAATCATTCACGTGCTTATTTTATACAATAAAAATGTACTTAATTTTATTATTTATACAATGCTGACGATATATGTTAGTCTTAAGAAATATTTTAAAATCTGATCTAGTCGTCGAAAATAATTTAATAATGTAAAATATTACACTCACCGCTTTCGTAAGAATAATTAAATGATCAATTATTCCAGTTAATCTATATTTATCATTTGTTCTCTAAATTATGTCCATTTCGAATTAGGGTAAAATTATCTAGAGATCAGATAAGATATTTAGTTTAGAAATTAGAAGGCTATTTTTTTTGCTAACGTAATATTCAAAGTGTCCTATTTTTATGAATTTTAAAATCCGATCGTTTCTGAAAACGTGGTCTGGTATACGTACGTACGTACCTATGAAGAGTGTGATGGAATAGAAATTGAGTGAAGTTATTTACGATTCCTTGATAAATGCAAACGATAGTATGGCAGGGTATATATCATATAATTTTCATATTTCCATTTGCATTTGAGGACGTCGGTCGTAACTATTGAAATTCAGCTCAAACTAAACTTTGTAACTTTATAACCATGGAATCATAAAGGAATTTAATTAATTTTATTCATAATATAAACCTATTAAATTTGAACATAACGCTGGCTTTATGAGACAATAATTCGAAAATGCACCAGAGAACCGCTCCACCAGCACAAATAGCTTCTAGCATTTATTATGCATAGGTATGCAACTACGATCAAATCCGGATCCGGAAAACCCATGCACAAACTATTGAAATACAAGCCCAATTGCACGCAATGTCTTCAGCTCGCCGAAACACATTATAATCAATAGGGGTTTCCCGCATTTTTTAAAAGAAATTTTAATCGAAATAATGTTTACTGAAGATATGTTTAAAATATGTTTAGTTTTTTTTTTTAATTCATTAATTAAGCTATAATAAATTATTAAAAAACAAAATTTCGTTTCCCGTATGAGAAATTATCATGAGCACAAACTAAATATGACCATAACATATACAATGAATTTTTTTTTGTTTGTTTGTTAATCCGTTGATTAAATTTGTCCACTGTAGTGGACACAACTTGTAACCTATTGATTGCAAACAAATCAATGAAATCATATATGTTTTTTACGTAGAATTGTTAACTTGATATCTTAGAAAAATATGGCCAATTTATGATTTTCTATGGTAATTTAAAATATCTAGCGGTCTTTGTACAGCCAAAAAGAAAACAGAAAAAGCAAATTATGTAAGTTGACTTATATATCTTAGATTTGCGTGTTATTTATAATTCTGGTGAAATAAAAATTCTATCTAGCAAATTAAGAAAGTTAGAGCCAACAGGTTAATAAATCCTTTTATGAATTTCTTTGGAAATCTTTCTTTAATATTACTCAATTTATTTATTATTAATAAACTGGTCTATTAATTACAAGTACATTGTCTATATAAGGTTTCGGTCTTTAATATAATGTAATTTTATTTAATAATAATAATAATAGATTTGCGATTAAATACAGCAAAATATTATATAGCATATTTTACGCAAATATGATTTATTAATAGTAATACCTGGTGCATTTATGTAAAGTTTAATTTACCAAGGTAGCAATATCTTTTAGTATTATATATACTTACTATTGCGCAAGTCCAAACATTCGTGAATTCAATTATAGCTTATACGATTAATAAGATGTATTTATATTGAAGAAAGTTTCTCTGGGATACAGCATTTATTTAATATAACCCTACATTGATTTGGCTCTATTCAAATATGGGATTTATTTAATAGTAGTAAACTATATATATATATATATATATATATATATATATATATATATATATATATATATATATATATATATATATATATATATAATAGCTAGAAGTATATGAAAGTTGAATGCAGGCCAACCCAGTTTCTTTTTTGTTCTTTATATGAAATTAAAAAGTAAGTTAAGCACACGTAATGCGATTGGTTAAAACGTTATCATTTCGAGCTGACAAGTCTGTATTCATCACGTAACATAAGTATGTTAGAGGATACAGGAACTCATCGTATTGTAACAAGTGACATATATGTATAAGTGTTATATGTTTTATTGGCGCATAAATCAGCCAAGAATAACAACAAAGCCTTGCACAATCGCGAACAAAAGGTGTTTGGAGCGCAATGTAGAGAAATGCAATGAATAGCTGATTAAAAAGCATCGCATACAATGGCCGCCGCGCCGCGTCGCACCGCGCCGCGATAGGTTGAACCAAACCTACTGACGACAAACTATCGTTCGTTTTCAAACAAGTCAAGACGAGCAATATAACTTTGAGTATACTCGCCCATATAGTAGTTTCCACAACTATAAACCATCGCCAACTCTGATTCCAAGTTGCGGCCATTTTATGACCATTTGGTAATGGTTACTATCGCGAAATCAGTGCACTACTAAAAATGTTTACGTCGTCACTGGGAACATTTTATTCGGAAATCGTGATAACATTGTTTATGGATGATTTTTCGAAATTAAACTGCACATATACTATTCTGATTCAGACTATTACTAACCTACACTTTAATTCCCTTTAGGCGGCACTTTCAAATTGATACAGACAGATCTATGGTCAGTTTTTAATAGCGACATCCTGAACCGTATTCATAGTCCGTGAAACCTAGTTTAAATTCTGATTATATCGAGTAATATTCCGAGTCATACTGGTGACATGACGAATTGGCAAGCGGTCGGATTGTAAATCATGTGGCCGTCAAAATCAGTCGACTTTTTGGCAAGGAATTTAAATAATTAAAATGCATCTAAACCCGATGTTTGGAAACAGTTTCACACTGAAAAGAATTATTTACTTATTACCACCGAAAGGAAAAATGAACTGTTAAAATTGTATCTTTAGCATATTAACTGTGGCTAATCCGGGAATTTTGCCTCAAAAGGTTGGATCATAAACCGTTTGCCAATTCGTCATGTCACCGTCATACTACAGTGCTCAAAATTTAAACTAGTGTTTAACTGAGTCTATATTTTAATCCCGCTAAGTAATGGTTTTGAAAATTGTATAATTCCAGTTTCGATGAAATATTAGAGGAATTAAATAATTTTCGAGATTACATCAGTAATATTAAAGATAGAGATAATTAAATTAATTATCAGAGGCGAAGAATATGAAAGGGGTATTTGTACAGATTATCAAGAACAATAATGGTAAATTTTTATATTTAAAATATATCTGAAGTGGCCTGCACTCGACTTTCTTTTATGTAGTTTGCAAACCAACTAATACTCAACAGGAATACACTGAAATCTCATTTATCTAATTGAGTCTATTTTGTTTCCCTATCAAAATATTAACAGGCACAGATCCCATGACTATTTAAATTATGGCAACATAAATAAGATAATTATGATTTTCCGTAGCAGTTTTCTCGTAACTGGTACATTTAT
This sequence comes from Leistus spinibarbis, assembly GCA_933228885.1. Classification (NCBI taxonomy): domain Eukaryota; kingdom Metazoa; phylum Arthropoda; class Insecta; order Coleoptera; family Carabidae; genus Leistus; species Leistus spinibarbis. The sequence continues at coordinate 3,160,267 of OW121802.1, forward strand.
TGAAGAAAATTTTTAAATAAAAGTTGTGCGAAATATTTATATCTTTCATTATGAACATAACTATTTTTGCCATAAGTGCAGCCGTTCTAGTGATATTGGAAATAGAATAAAAAATTGCACTTCCGGTTTCAATATACTTTTCAAATAGGGTTTAGTTTGAAGTTGCACAATTTTACGTTCGACAGTTTTGGCTCTAGAGCGTTCATAGACACACACAGACGTCATTCGGAAAATAGTTACATTCGATTCAGGGAAGATTAAAACGTGTGTATGGATTTTAAAATATTATATATTTTTTGTGTATCAAAAATATATAAAATAATGTAATATTTTAATCTTAATATTCTTTCAAATTGTGAAACCAAAGAACAAATTAGAAATTAATATATATTTTATATGTATAATATTGTCATCGGTGGCACAGCGTTATCACACGGCTAGTGTAGTGCTCAGTTGGTATTTACAATGGTTATATTGGTTTTACGAGCGAGCCAACGACATACATCCAAGTAAATGAGTTAAACACATTTTCAGAATTACATAGATGAGATGTAAACCGAATTGCTGTGCAAAGAAAATAAGTGTTCTGAGACTATTACATACATATAATATTATAGCATTTTTGACACAGTTTTATTTAGAGCACTTCTTTTTTTATATCGAATGGTAACTTTGATGACGCATAATATAAGTGTTATAAATGAATCGTCAGTGTAAAATTAGCCGCGAAATAGTTTAAATGAGAAGGAGTTGGTATTTGAAAAATGCCCGCTATACTATAGTAAGTATAAAAAATAAATTAGATATCTCGTTTTTAATTAACGTATTTTAATTAATGACAACATAAATTTGAAGCGACAGATAAAAGAGTGGTTTGGTGCGGTGTTTCCGTGGTCCGGTCGGTCGGCAGATATTCCGCGATCGTAAAACCGACGCAGGACGGCAGTCTCTAAATAAAGCCACAAACTGCCATGTAAATTTAAACAATTGCCCATTTTTGCCTCCACTTAGCCGTCTTCACAAACATGATTGTTATTATACATATATGAACACGGAATTATAACACTTAAAATGATTTACTTATATGCCATTTTTATAACGTGCTTAAAGATATTAAACAACAAATTTTGGTAATGAGAATTCGAATCATCTCATTATCTCTATATTTATATCAGATTAAAATAACTTAATTTCAGCTGGTAGCTGGTTATATGAAAGTAACGCATTTATCTTTTACTGGTCGTTCATCTAATTTTTATTTCGGTACGTAATAACTTGCACGAAGTCAAGAGATATATAGTGTAGAAACTCATGGTCAGTATGTGCCCAATTCATATACAGAATAGTCTACTCCTCACCGATCTATCTGTCGGGTGGCAATGTTTCAAGATTCCCTATTAATTTAATATCCGATATTTTAAAATTATGTTTTTAGTTTAATATAAAGTAGTTCATTTATGATACTATAAACATATGAGTGTTGAAATATTAAAGACTCTGTATCAATATTATTTCGTATGCGAATCGTTGAAACGATGAATCATAATATTTGGAATTGGGCATATCACGTAATGACGTGATCCAGAGTGTGTGTGTGTTTTTTATTTTTGTTTTGGTTGTAACAGTAGCGACTTAATGTAATTTGGCATCATCGTCGGCGGTCCTAAGTCGCATCACAGTTAAAACGTTTTGTCTGTCCTAATAGAACGGCGAGCGCGCGGAGTAAACAAAAATAAATAATAAAAATGCCGGTTTAAACGTATAAATGTCAGGGTGTCACCGAACACATATATTACAAAGTTTATATGGGTTAGATTTAGTCGCAGACGCGAACGGAACATTTGACTGAGCCGACCCGACACACACACACTCGGAGAAACCAACTTATAACCCGTCCCACTGTGTATTTGCACCCAGCACTCTATTCTGATACACACATTTGAGGTTAAATTCACTGTTATTTATTAGCTAGTCGTACGAAGTACCGAAAAAATTAAAGCATTCGGTCGTGTGTCTGTAGCATTCTCGGATCAAAAAATTTCATAAACGAAAAGTGTTTGTCTCGTCGCCCTGAATCCAAAAATATATATAACTTATATACTTGGATGTTAGTCGTCGCTCGTTCGTAACACCAAATGGTGCCCTCTACTCCTCTGAAGGTACCGGAGAGATTTACACCAAATTTGGTACACATATTATTTAGCATCCCATTTGAATCCGTTCGCAGTTTAAATCTAATCGCCCATATACTTCCCGAGTTATAGGGCCACAAAATTTGAAACCCCTCTTAATACTGCTCTTATAAAAATAATTAAAATACTCAAATATTCTACTAGAATTTCTAAGATATTTTATGTCTACAAGATTATTTCATATTGTTAACCCAAAGCCCGAAAATAATTATTAAATATTATTATTTTGAATTTTAAAATATGCACTAATTTTTTTTAAAGAATATAATCTACAAATAATTGTAAGACTTTTTATATTTATAACATATTTTCAAATTGTTAACCAAAAGGCCATAATAATTAAGAACCACAGCTCGCAATCTTACCTAAAGGCGAGCTCTACGCATTGATGCGTTTTACGCGTACCAAATCTTGTTTCAATTGTTACAAAGTATGATTACAATTATTTTCAATCTTGATTACATATTTCATCCCTAGAGCATATAGGGGACATGTCCTTAATAATTATGCAAGTTTTCAACATTTTAAAATGATACGTATTGGCCCCATTGTAGATTTTTCATAATTATGATTTTAACAATTTGATTCGTAAAGGACAAAGAATAACCTAACTTTTCCAGTGGACGTGGTTAAAAATGGGGGACAGTGGGTGGATGGGTTTGTGTGCTGCAAATGTATCGTGGCATCGATTATAGGGCGAAGCCGTTAAACAGAGAACCGAAAACAAAACAAAGGTGAAAAATTTTAACTGCACGTAAAAAGTCCCAGCCAAAAAGCCAATCGTAAAACGCTGACTACGAGAATTATGAGTTGGGAACTATAAAACACAAAACTCTCGAGAGTTTAAAGTTGGATTTCAAACTTAAACAGTACTTGTTGACCGTTTTAAATTTATAGACGAACGGCGGATGGATGGATAGATGGATGAATGAATGATTGAATGGAGAAAGACGTAGAAGAATTTAATCAATAAACGTATATGTTTATGTGAATGTATGTATGTATGTATATACAAATGCAATGTGCAACCATGTGCATGCATTTCAATGTTATTCCTTTAATTAAATTCTCGTTTTTACGTGTCATTTCCAGAATTAAACTCGAGCTGTCGTTACGTTCTCTTCTTCATCTTCTCTTATAAGATCTGTATTTGCGTTCTTTGCTGGCCCAGAATACAATTCACCAATAGAGTATGTCTATTTTTCGCATAATTCCTTTTTAATTTCTTGGACGAAGTCTAAAGCAAGTATTATAAGCATGATTTTAGCGGAAATACACTATCCCTGAATTGAATATGACTATTTCCGGAATGACTTCTGTGTCTAAAAGCTCTGGAACCAAAACTATTGAAAGTAAAAATACATTAAAATTATGCCTTGTATATATCCTGGGTGTGCACCTTCTATTCTTGAAAATATGATTCAAACCAAAAATAAAGGTTTACTTTGGATACTTTTAGCATATCTCAAATTCAACACGAGTGTAAGAGATTCTTAAAAATGTTGAAGATATGAACATTTCTATCCATTTATGATTTTTGGATTTAAATCAAAATATGGCATTATTATTAAGACAGATGCAGAATAGACAATTAATGGTGGAATTCTGAACTAATCTGTTAGTCTTTAAGGATATTCTATATATATATTTAACCGCTTATAGTTTCAAAATGATTATATTTTGCAGAAAATTTTGTAGATAAATCAGACAATGTTGTTCAGTTTTATTTTTTAAATTCATAAAACTGTTATAACGTTGTCAATAAATTTTAGATATCTCTATAGATTTATAGATTAACTTAGAATTCCACTATAAGTGGAGTGAAGGCCACTCCACCAATTTGAACATTTATTAATTTCACCGATTCAGTGACATTCTGACAATCAAAATAAGAACGAGTAATAAGTGTAGGCACCAATGCAGTTTTCACTCGATTTTCTTATACTTCCATTATCTATTTGTTATTATATTGCTTTTATAATAAATGGTAACTTATTCGAGAAAATAATTTCTATCTCATATCGTATACGAGATATTGAAAAAGCAACAAGAGTAAATCGTTAGTTTCAGTTGAAATAGTCTAGCTGATGTCTTTGAATAAATAGTCTAAATGAATGCCGGGACCGTCAATACGGATATTTCCTTTAAACTTCAATAAAAAAATAATTTGGGTTCACAACAATCTATTTTATAAATTTGTATAAGGAGTAAACATTTAAAGAATCATTTTTATACTAACAGATGATTTTAATGATGATAAATGTTTTATAATCTCTGGTTTTTGTGTTGTAACAAATTTGATTAGCGAGCATAAATTCTTTCAAAATAATCATAAAAGCATTGGTTTTATTGAATATATGAAATTTCTAAATTATTATGTTTATGTTTCGATATTTTTCGGGTTTAATCTGAAGAGATCTTACAAAGTACAAGTTTTTTATTTATTCAAAAAAATTCTAAGAGACATATTTAGTTTCTAAAACCCATTAATTCCGCAAATATAAAGGGCAGTGGATTTAAATCCATGTATGTAATTCAGAGGTTAAATGTATGAAGAGCTGAATTTGGTTAAATTTGATCCAGTATCTTCAGACTAGAAGCTTTCATAAAGTTGGTCTTACGAGCCATTAGCGACATATACATCCAATTATAGTAATATATATTTTTGGAATTAGAATGACGTAAAACAAATTTCATTGCTTTTGGTCCGATTTTGGACACACGACCGAATACAACAGCTCTTTTGTATGAGGGGGTAAAAACTAAAGAAACAGAGTCAATTTAGAATGTTTTAGCAAATCCATGAGTGAATCCGAGTGTTTCGCTTACATCTCTTTAGAAGCATCGCAACGGCCATTCGTAACTATTGGTGTAAAAGTCATCTTTCTCGAGTTTTATGTGGAACACACTGTAAATTTTCATGTTTTACTATATTTTATGTGTTCTGCACTATGCAAAGAAACTTATAAATATATGAAAACTTTTACACCCTAGATTTTTCGCTTGTGTGTGTGCATTGGTAAACATTATAGGTGGTAATACCTTTGCGTAGATGGAATGCATTACACATTGTATACCCACCTATACGGTTTTACGAATGATTATGTTTGCTATGTTTCATACTTTTTCGCACTAAACTATAACTCATTTTTACTCCCTTGCTCTACTCCCATTCTCACTTTTATTAGTGTGTGTTGTTAAGTCGCTCTAACTGAAAAATCATTGAGCAAGTACGCATTCTTTGAAGGTGTTCGTGGAAATCAAAGAATTTAATAAAGAACTAGATTAACCCGTGGGCTCCATAGGTATAGTCATATATAGTCCATTCATCGTTATAATAATAATAATGTTCATTTGAATTCATATTTGTATATATGTCAGTGACGTAATTACAGACGTACATTTAAATAATAGCAGATTTACGCAATGTGTTGTATTATTTAAATTCTGTATACTATTCACTTGACTTTTACAACTAATAATCTTTTTTTTTTTACTGTTTTATTAGGCCAAACAGTATAATTTTACCTGTTCAAAAATGAGGATTAAAAATTTACTTACTGCTTCTATTTTTGTAATTTTAAGTAGCGTATCATTTTTCATTTTTTCCAATATTTGTTATTATTCACTAATAATAACAAATTTCGGAAAAGGTTAATACCTTTGGTCATAAATATACTTCTTTATTCCATAAAACTACTTTAAATCTAAAACGAGAAAAGCGTTTTTTTTTTTAGCAGAACGGGTTCTTTTTAGCTCGCCGTACGTAGTACCGAAGAGGCTTAAGCATTCGGTCGTGTGTCTGTAGCATTCTCGGATCAAAAAATTTCATTAAGAAAAAGTGTTCGTCTCGTCGCCCTGAATCCAAAAATGTATATAACTTATATACTTGGATGTTAGTCATCGCTCGCTTACTCGCTCGGTCGCTCGTAAGACCAAATTTGTGCCCTCTACTTCTCTGAAGGTACCGGAGCGATTCACACCAAATTTGGTACACATATTATTTGGCACCCCAATTGAATCCGCTCTGCGCGTTAGTTGCAGATTTTTATAATTTATCTACCAAATATGAAAAAAGAAATTGATATTAAATATATATTAAATTCAATACATCATATTCAATGTAAATGGTTGTATAATACACACACACACGCATACACACACACACAGTCATTGAAAAAAATAGTTAAAATGGATTCAGGGACCTTTAAAATTGATATTTCCATCAGAAATTTCGAAGTCGTAAACATAAATTCAAAATGGACGAAATTAAAGATTTATACTATTTTTGTCTGAAATATTTTATAAATAGTAACCGTTTATAAGAAAAGACATTTGAATTTCATAGACGTTTTCATATCAATCATATACGTATATATTTACCTGTTTTAGGATAACTATCTTTCGGAATGTAAAACAAAAGCACTTGACAATTGCATAATTATATATTTGACATTTCCAAATATTTTACATGAATTTATAACAGTTTTTATAAAAACAAATATGATTTAAAATGAATTCAAACCACAAATAACCAGTAACTTCGGTCACGTTTTGGAACATAATATAAATTTGCTATTTCTAATCATTATCTTTAGTTTAGACAACATTTTCTTTTTCTAATAATTCACGGCACTTGGCTCTACTGAACCAGTGAGAATACAACTACCTTGCTCTATTCTCACTGACTGAACTTAGTTTAGATTGGCAAACAACGAACAGATTCAGCCCAGTATTCATTTAACAGTTCAATACCACGGAAACCAATTAAAATTTAATTAAGGAAACACATAAAACATTTCTTAAATCCAGGCAAATGGTACAAGACAGATGCAGAGAAACATGTTCCCATCCACACATTCGAAATACATTTGTATGTTGCTTGCTTGCTTGCTTGCTAGCTGCTAGCGACTGTAATTGGCAAGCGGAGAAGAAGAGATTTGTTGGGTAACCATATCGACATTACCGCCTCACAAAAGGTACAATGAAAACTGTATTAAACGCAAGTTCAGATCGTAAAACCCATCAGAAATAGAACTACAAAATATATACCATAACCTCACTGCTCTGTTATGCGCTCTCCCAGCTGTAATAACAACTACGGCCACAAACTATGCTTCATTGCACATATATGTTTGACGCAAGGACTCATGTGAGAAACTACTACGGACTACTCGAAAAAGAATTGTTATGTCAAATTTCGTGAGTTTGTAATAGAAATGGGAACGAATAAGTTTTCTTTTATATTCATGGATAATGGTATTAAGACATTTTTACTATCTCCGAAACGACACCAGTTAGAGAAAAGGTGATTAATATAAAAATTTAATTTAATGTAATTTGCCAGTAAATGTTTTCTCAAAAAGTGAACCATTAACTGGAAAATTGCTTTTGAATGTATGTTTACTTGCTTGGGCAAAGTCTAAGCAGAAGTATTATAATCAAAGAAAATTTCGAACTGGAGATTTTAAAGGAAATTCACGATTTGAGATTTTTGAGATGACTTCTGGTTCTTGAAGAATTGGCCCCTATTATACGAAATGAATAATCGATGTAAATTGTTGTTATTCCCTTAATTTGGTTTCTGTTTTTGTCAATTTGGCCCAGATTAGCGGCTGCCCTGGTTAACTGACGACGCAGTTAACCTGTATCGACTGTATTAATTAAATTGTTTCATGATAATCGCAAGATCAATGATTGTCAAATTTATAACAAAAAATTTGATAAATTTATCAAAATATTCTAACTCTCTTTTAAAACTAATAAAATAAAACAATATATACTAAGAAATATCAATATTCTTTTGAATTATTATTGTTTTACGAAAAATTATAAGGAGGAATTGTAATCTCGAAAATTTTCAGACTCGAGTTGTTTACGGAAATACACGTTTTAACCCTCCCTGAATCGTTTATAACTATTTACAGATGCCTGTGTGTGTGCCTGTGTTTTTATTATCGCTCTACAGAACAAACTACTGAGGATAAAATAATTAAACTCTAAACTTAAGACCCTCAAGAAAACCTCTTATTTTTGAAAACAATAGCATAACCAATAGTGGTTTAAAATTGCAACTTTTTTCAATATATCGAAAACCGCATGAGTTAGAGAAATGTGAATATTATAAAAGTTAAAGATATACAAATTCCTAGCAACTTTTGTTTAAAGGTTCTTTCGAATAATCGCTTTTTACTTTCTTTTACGAAGTAATAAGTAAGTCTTGTAATCATAAGAATTCTTATACACATTATAAGAATTTCTAATACGTTAGGGGACCAGAAAACGTTTGGCTGCAGCAAGTTTTTTTATTTTAATTAAATAAAAAAGAATTTAAGTACTAGTTATAAACAAATATTGCAAAACTATCTGTAGGTTATCTATTCATATATACGGTGCATTTAGATGCATCTCGAGTAACTACATGATCTATTAGAGAGTAGATATCAGATCATTTAAATAAATTTAACACATATGCGACGATAATTATCTAAACTCCACATAAAACTAATGGAGTGATGGTTTATTATGTTTGCAATGATCTGAACACGTGACACGAACAAGTTAAGACCGGTATATTCTATATGCAAGAATACATTATTGAGCAACATACTAGAAGCAAGACAACGGATACTAGAGCCCGTGCCAAATAGAAATGTGCACGTCAATCATTTCATGCGCAGCTACTATGAACGAGGTCCCGCCTACAGTGGCCCCAGTGGCGTGAACTTTACAAAATATTTTTCGTTTATGCCTACATTAAATATTACTAGCTTCTTCTTCCATAAACTTTATTACTTTAAACACCAAACAACTACTTTTACTGTTTAAAACCATGTTTACTAACGAGCTTAATAACACACAGTTATTTTCAATACTATTTGAGTAAAATCAATCGCACGTAACTGACTCCAACAAGGCTGAGCGCATTGCATATTATTGGCCCTTTAGGAAAGAAGGAGGAGCAATACTCAAATGTGTCTTTCGCGCATGCACATTTCTATTTGGCACGGGCTCTAGTCTTAAGTATGCAAGCAAGCGCATACTTAAGACTTTTATGATTACTGCAAGTATTCGTTTTCGTAAGTCTATAAAGATCGGTTTAATATTAAAATTTTCTGATTGCAGAATAAATATCCTAGCTTGGAATATAGTTGCAGCTAACATTTTACTTATAATCAGTATTAGAATTTGTTATATACAGAACTGTATGTTAAATAATGTATCTTTACTGTAATAATGCTGTATAAAATAATATATATATTTTATGTCGTATAAAAGAAAACGTTAGGCATGTTTGTCAATGTTACTATGGTGTGGAACAAGCTATAACTTGAAGACGGCTATTCTTTCATTCTTGTATATTCGCACATTAACACAAATGTCTCAATAGAGAACAGTAGTTTTATAGTATTTTTTTGTGTAACATAAGTACCCCGAATAAAATACCATACAAATTCATTATTGTCTACAAGTCGGTAATAAAATTTTCTGCACGTGTTTTTTTTCCTTCTTGATATTTTTATTACAACAGACTAGGGTGCCTTATGCGTTCCCCTCATTTGATGCAAATGAATGTATAAAACTGGGTTACATTTGGGTCCGACAAAGAACATTTAGAACTATGATTTATGATCTATGAAGTTTTATAGATCTGTCGACATACGGCCTTTACATAATAAAACTTGCTTGTCTTTTAATGCCAACTCAAAGAAACCGAAAATAATTTTTTCAATGCTCTTTTTCATACAAGTAATAAAATATTATGAATATATGAAAGTAATATGTTATGATCTTTTATTTTTTATTATTCATGCTTTGTGTACCGTGTTGCGGTAGTCGATACTTTTAGTCACTCGTTTTTATTACGATTTTAAACTATATTTTGACTTTTCTCGCTTGGGGAACAGAGAAATAAATCATTGGATCAACTTAAATTTAAGACAAGTTATAAACTAGAGTAAAACGGACTAATTCAGTCGAGGGGGTGTCTGTTAAGATAATAAAATATGTTTTCCGAATGCGTAGGGTAGACTGGGTACAGTTGTAACAGGGTACGGTTGAAACAAAGTGAATATTTCTCAAAATATTAGCTGTAGAGCGTGGGGATCAAGGAGAAAGAGGAGCGGCTTGCTTGTCCGAACATGTGTACTAGTGTTGTATCGTCGTCTGAGCAAAACAGTGATTACAGCGAACCTTATTGTGTTTTCTCGAGTAAAAGTAAGTATTTTTACTATAGTTTTTTCCCAATTACGCAGCCACTATTAAAAATAGGATGATGAGTGTTTTTATGATTAAAGATAAGCTTTTAGAGATTAGTTAATAGAAGTTAGTTTTTTTGTAGGTTAGTTTGCTTTGTCACTGCGATTTTTTTTTTCCTGAAAAATGGAGTGGGTACAGTTGTAACAGTTTTTGTGGGTACAGTTGTAACATAACTAACTCCGTTGTTTCTCTTTGTAGATGCCTAGACAATGAGCGCGGAAGATGACAAGAAGACAGAATGACATAACACGATACAGAGACGCATACGTAGAAGTAAAAAAATGGTAAATCCATAAGAACTACCGCAGAAATGTATGGCGTTAAATACTACTAGTGCTAGATACTGTTTTATGTGTAATAAATATAATTAAAATAAATATAATTAAAAATATAATTTAAATTAAAGCAATAAATTATAATTATAATTAAAGTAATAAATATAATTAAAAAACCATGAATTGTTCCTTTTTCTATACGTTACAACTAACCCCAACCACTGTTACAACTATCCCCGGTATAGGGGTAAGTTGTAACAAAAATCTACTTTTGTTATAACTATTTCTGTAGGCTAATTATTATATCTAGAGCCCAAGTTTGATTAACAGTCTAAAGACTGATAAATACTCTTCTATTTGACGTATTTAGTTTTAAACTTTTTTGAATAATGACGATGCTATGAACGATTAAAGCTAAATTGTTACAACTGTACCCAGTCTACCCTATGTTAAAAATAATTGGCACACGGTCCAACCTTTTTCGTACAAGCCTCGGATTAGCGGAAAAGGTCTGATAATCCTTAATATGCTAAAAACAAAAATTATGAAATTCAGTCAACTTATTTACTTATGTACTTCGTTCTTATTGAATTTTTTTCAGAGTGAAACTGTCCTAAAATCGTGTTAAGATGAAATTTATCTATTTAAATTTTTGTGCAAAAAATCGAGTGATTTACTATCTGACCGCGTGCCAATTCGCCATGTCACTATCTGCACTCGTATTTCTTATATGTACGTAGTTTTTAATAGTAATATATATCCCAAGTAAGCTGTCAAACCAATCAATCCTCCACAGTAATACTCTGAAATTCTATATGTGTAAATCTGTTAAAATCTCGGGTTTGAAATATTTCATAATTACATGACTGCGTGTAAGAAAGTAAAATTGATAAACTGTCAAAACTGGTGGTCTTCCTTATTTACCAAAATGTTCGATTCGCGATATTATAATGTCAGTGCACATAAATGCAAAATAACATTTTAATTATTGTGTTTTAGTGTTGTAAAATCGTGAATGTATGGTATATGGACATAAAAGCTAAATACTATGTAATGGGATTCATTTGTGTGGTTTAATTTAACATTTAATCGCGTGCGACAGACATTTAAACTTGAGCTTATCCAAACTTCAGCTCGCAAACCAGACTATTAAAGTAAAATCCTTTTAGTATGCACATACGGTTAATACCATATTATTATTATTATTATATATATACCTATACCATCACACAGTGAGGAACATCTATTGCTTTTCCCAATTACGAACTACCAACCTAAGAATATCACATAAAATCACAGTAAATGAATTCTACATGCTATGGGACACTAAATAATGAGGAGTCATTACTTATGGATTTTGTAACAAAGATTTTATACTAAAACGTCATCAAAGTACGTTAGATTTATCACTTAGATTTCGTAAGCCAGTGTTTCTCAAACTTTTTGGTACCCCTTTCGCACTTAAAAATTTCAAAGGATATGGATATGCTCTTTTCATCATAGCAATATTATGCATCATCCCAATAATTAGTATTTTTTTAAAAAACATAGATTTTTTGTGTTTATTGTGAATTTGTGCTTGCAAATTATTATATTTAAACTGGAATATATTATCGTGATTTGTGAGGCGTATCCTTTTCTCCATAGTATTAATCAGAGACTTTCTTACTGGGGTAACTAAATAGTGCGGTTTATTGGATTCATTTAAAATGTTCTAGTCCTGATAAAATGCTGGCATTAGTTGCGTTCGGAGCCGCGAGAGTGCAGTTAAAAGTTGTAGTATTAAAACCTCTGAAATGATAGGCTATAAAAGCCATGTTGCTGTAGGTCGTAAATCATATAACGGCTGAAACATGCTTCGCTTGTTGTATTTCATTCTTTGGATCAGCGAAGCTTGTGCTAATCTTAAATATGTTTTATATTATGTACCACGCATATTCAACTTTATATCATTACAAATAACACTAACTATAGTTGTAGGTATTCGTAATAACATATTAAATATTTATTATATTGCATATATCGTGCAATGTAATCACAAAATATATTTTAAATAAGTTCCACGTATTTTGTGACTTTTAACCCTTTTAATTTAAAGAAAAGAATGAAAGTAATATTCAAGTAGAATAGATTTAATTTCTATTCGTTTTCAATCGAAATTTATGTTTCAGTTTCAAAAGTAAACACAATCACATTTTAATTGCCTCAGAATTCTATTTTGGTTAAACAAATAATTACCCTATTTCAATTATCACTTTTTGGCGGATAGACCTTATGTGAAAGACTCCTATTTTTGAAAAAAATATTCAAACCAAAAGTGCTTAACTTTTGTTTAAAAAGTTTCTTCAAACAAATGTACCACTTACGTGAAATCTTAAATATCATAGTTATGCATTTATGAGATATTTTTTTAAGAAATCTGTTCCAGAATATCTTTTCACAGAAACAAAATAGAAATAATGTATATGTCATTTTGCACCGGTTAACACGATCGACTGAGAACGTGTTTGTAATGGTTATTGCAGATAATTATTGAAATCTATTTTGAAAAACAGTACGTATTCAAAATTATATTTGAATATATTTATAAGGTGCATTTTAAAGAATCAATATCCATGATTCATATTGAAGAAACAATATTTGATAACATCATTAATATAATTACCCAGAAATGTATGTGTTTAAGTGTGTGTAGAACGCTTTTTTTTATAAAAATACAAATTGACATAGACGGGGATCGAACTCACGACCTCCAGGGTGAAAGACAAGGCTCTTAATCTCTGCGCCATGGCGACTGTTAATAATGTTACACAAAATAATCAAATAGTTTATACTGAAGTTCAGTCTGCTTTGAAATAGACAAAAACGAATCAAACGTCAGAATGAAATGTCAAAAAAAGATTTTGTGATAAATCTTCAATTAATTTGATGATTTGAAGTGAATTTGGTGTGTTGTGTACTTTACACAGAGTGGCATCTGCTATATTATATTGATATTCTATGTCAATGAGAAATATAAATAATTGTTAGTTAATAAAATTAAGTTTCATTTATTTTAATTTGAAGTTTGTGAGTCGCTATTAAGCATTTATGTTAAAATGACCGACCAAAGAACAAATATAAATAAAAGTGCTACCACGTGAGCGTCAAAAACAGTATTTCAATGTAAATTAGTGACGTACGAGTTACAGTACCATTGTTTAAGGGGAGTAACATGTTATTATTCAATTTTGGAGTATTTAATATGAAAGAAGTGCATATTTTTGCCTAATTTGCATATATTTTTAGCAAATACGTGTTTTTCTCCATTTATCAGTCAAAACTGACCTATGTACTGCATACCATATGGGCACATGGTGCCCACGGGTGACCCTAGTAATAAAATAAATAGCTAAATGATACAATTTCTGGGTATTACTGTGGAGTATTTGGATATTTTTTGGCCGTTTGTTTGGAATATATATATTTCTAATAAAACTATGTTCTGTGTTGGTACAACCGATTTTTTATTATTGGATTTTCATGGATTCTCCTGACTATTTCCTCAATGATGTCTGTGTGTGTACATTACTTAAAAAATACTAATTGTGAACAGCGTAATTTCGTATTTGAGTCAAAAATATATTTGCGAAGAGTTTTTTAGATTTTGTACATAATCACACAGTTGCAAGGTACTTTACTGTTGTCGTTTTTCCAATATGGCTGCACTTACAGAATAATAATTGAATTCAAACTGAACGAATATAACATTCATTCTATTGATTTGAACAAAGCGTTTATAGTAGCAACCACTCCTTTTCAACTCGTTCGCTCCCATCAAACCATTTTATATTCCAACGTCGAAAAACTTTGAAACCTATAAAACGACATTCACATATTTCAATACAAAATTATTGTAATAAGTATAGTTATTTACGCGTATATAATTTATGGTGATTTTTTTTCCCGACTTGGTCGCAAATCATATTGAATATATTCTTAGATTGCTATTAAAAGTGGCTTGTTCTCTGAAGGGTGTAAGATATGTTAATCCTTTTTTTACGTCGATCTTTTGAGGACGACAACACATGAGTAATTTATGCCGATAATTCAGGGTTCATTCGCAAAATATACGGTCGGTTCTTTTATACCCAGATAGGTATTCTATAGTCGTAAATTATATTTTTATTGTTAATTTTGCTGTGTATTTTCGCCGAAATTGTTATTGCTAATTTAGTTTGACACATTTAATATTTCGTACAATGATATATTTCGGTTTTGCGGCATTGAGTGCCTAAATATTAGTTCTGGTAGACTTTATCAAATGGAAATTATAATGAGTAACATATGCATGTTAAAAAACGTGACCAATTGGACTGAGTATAACCACAATGATCGTTGAGGAACTCAGTTCTGGGATATTCTAGACTTTCCTGTGTGACCACTTGATCCCGAATTCATCGTCATTACTAAGTCCTTATTCTGTATTTATTGTATGGTGCTATATCATAAAATTGTATTTAATTTTATTATCAACAGTTTTTGCTGCAGAGCGATCAAAGACACACACAAATCTTATTCCGAAACTGATCACAAATGATTCAAGGATGGTCAAAATGTAGATTTCCTAGGGAAACGTAAATGTAACAGGTCTTTTATAAAGTAATTAGTAAGTATAGGGTTCACCAAAATAATCGATCTCGAGATTTCAACGGATATACACCTTTCCTGAATCGAATGTGACTAATTTCGGAATAACGTCAGTGTCAACGCTCTAGAGCCGAAACTATCGAACGTAAAAATGTGAAACTTCAAACCTAAGACTTGTAATTTGGTCTGAAAAGAATATTCAAACCAGAAGTGCTGACTCTGTGCATTTTTTGTTCTATCTCCAATATCACTAGAACGGCTGCACTTATGGCAAAAATAGTTATGTTCGTAATGAAATATATTAATATTTCGCACAACTTTTGTCTGAAAAATTTCTTTAAAAAATGTACCAGTTACGAAAGAACCGCTATGGAAAATCTATATATTCTTATTTATGTTGTCAAGGAAATGTATTTGTGAGAAAAAAATTATAGTTATCGTATTAACTATGCCTGAAAACAATTTAACAGATAAACAATACATAAATAATGTATGTTATTATGAAAATTTTGAAGAATTTGTGAAAAATATTAATATTTTTAATAATTTTACATTTCCACAACATAATAATTCGAAACAAAAATAGAAGAAAATAGTGTGTTTTTAATGACATCTACTGGTGAATTTCATAAATTCGTATCAATGACGTCACGCATAATAGTCCTAAACGAATGAGTAGATGTTATCTGCACGTGATATATGCCCCATCATACGTCATCACATATATCACTATCACTAGAAGTTCAACGTCCGTTAACTTAGCAAGACCAATTATAAATTCCAAAGTGAAAACTACATGATAATTTACAGTTAATTACTCACTATCTTACCGTGAAAAACTTAATTTTATAGCTTAGTAAATTTTTGGAATATTCAGTACCAATTCTAGCATCACGTGAGCAAAACCACATGCAAATTATTTCAGAACGTAAAAATGGCGAGACACTCAAGCAGCTCTTAAAATTTACATCTTTTTTCCTGACTTCAGAATATATTAGAAATAAAAAACCTGGGGTGCCCGTACTCTTACTTAATTTCCACTGTATAAGTAACTTTATTGTGTTACAAATAGACAAGCACTTCCGGTGCAATACTGACAGACACACCGCAAATACATACTGAGACATACTCATATGCAGACACACACAAAGATAGTCAGATTCGTTTCAGTGATGGTCAAAACGTGTATTTTCGTTAAAATCTCGAGTTCGGAAAGGTTTCTAATTACAATACTTCCTTTTAAACTTCATCAAAGAAAGTTAAAATTATATCATACAAGTATTTTTCGTTTTATTTTATTATACACAGTTCTGACCCTTCCTGAATCGCATGTGACTATTTTTGGAGTGATATCTGTGTGTCTGTCTATCTGTGAAGCCAAATCTTTCGAACCTAAAATTGTAAAACTTCGAACTACAGACTTGTACCTCCTATTTTTGAAAAAATATGTACTATGCCTGATCATATTTTGACAGGGAAACAAAATTGACTCAAATACTTTGATATTTGTCTCTGCAATAACATATCGACTGAGAACGTGTTTCGAACGCATTGGATATTGAAAATAAATATTGTAAAACAGTATATAATAAATAATATATTTGAATATATTGATAAGGTGGATATTAAAGGAACAATTTATATTCTATATTGAAGAAACAGAGTTCGATAACGCAATAAAATAATAAGCTGAGTGGTACAATTTCCAAGTATTACTGTGGAAAGCATTGGTTGGTTTGACAGTTTATTTGTGAAACTACGTATAAGCAAGTCAAGTACAGGCCACATTTTTTATTAACTAAAATCATCAATGTTGCTATTATTATGTATAGTTAGCAAGACCACACAAAGCGATACATATAATTTTTATTGATGGCACACCTGGTGTTGAGACGTGTTAACCAATATTTTTTAAATTATTGACTGCATTTCCTATACATATTCAACAGAGAAGAAAACTTATCTAAATGAAATATCTTGTTGTGTTGAGGATTGTACATAGTGGAATGCCCGTTGTCTTTGAAAACTTTCACGTAGCATCTTTTATGTATAATATACATAATAGTGTATCATTTCCATATTGAGTTGTGTAAAAATGACAACATATTATGCAACATGTTCAGAAAAAGCGAGTAAATATGTTATAAACTAATTAGTGAAACATATTTAATTTCGAAATGAAGCAAACGCAAGCTGATGCTAACATGCTGGAAATACAGCGTGGGTCACAGGTAATTTTCATAATTACAGTTGCACAGTTCAAGAGGGTTTACGAGCGATCGTAAAATGTGTGTGCCGCCGGGATAAATACATATTACATGTTAAAATAACAACAAAACCATACAAAAAATGAACAACTCAACGACCAATCAGAACGTAACACACTATTATATGATGATACACACCGCATAGCATAACCAGTTATTGGTAATATTATTATTATTATTATTATTATTATGGGGCAAAGAAAGCAAGATGATGCTGCGTTTGGTGTTTTAAAAGAAATAATCACTCGCACAATATAATTTAACTGATTGGTTTCATGTGACCGTTAAAACGTACGGGTTCCGTTCCAACCATACAAACTCCGCCTTATTGCAATTAATTTTAAACATTAGTTTGTGACCATTTGTAAAATAATTTATTCCTTTTTAAGTGCCATAGAAAGTGACCAAAACAACTTATTTTTGCTTTGTCGATATTTTATTAATTTTAAACATTAGTTTGTGAGCATTTGTAAAAATTTTACTTCCTTTTTAAGTACCATAGAAAGTGACCAAAACAAACCTAGTTTGGTTCACGCGCAATTAAAAATTTTCAGCGGTACGGTGAAGATACCAATAAATAGTTTTTAATGACCTAATATCTTATTGTTTTTAGGGTAATTCTATAAATTAAATTAAATTAGCAATTAGTTTTTGAATGTATAAACTTTACTGTACAAGTTATTAACTTGAATTCTTATTAAACTTAATTATAAATATGTAAGGAAAACAAAAAAATAACGAAATTATTTCTAAACAAATTAAAACAAAATCTTCTTTTTTTCGGAGATTAAAAATAAGAACCTGTAAAATAGTCCCTTTTTATAGTTTTTATTTTTAGCTCGTCGTACAGTAAGTACAAAAGAGCTATAGTGATTGGTCGTGTGTCTGTAACATGCTCGGATCGAAAAAAAATCTTAACAAAAAGTTCTTGTATTTTCGCCCTGAATCCAAAAATATATATAACTCATATACTTGGATGTATGTATCTCGCTCGCTCGCTCGCTCGCTCGCTCGGTCGGTCCGTCGTAAGACCTGAGTTTGTGACCGTAACTCGTCTGAAGGTACCGGGCCGATTTTGATGAAATTTGGTATACATATAATTTCCATGCCCGTGATGTTCCCGTCGCATTTTAAATCCAATCGTCTGTACAGGACCGGCGTTATAGGCCCCCAAAATTTGGAACCCCCCTAAATACTGCCCTTAGTCAACTTATAAAAATTTTAGAATTTTCTACTCAACATTCTAAGATATTTTATGTGATTAAAGTTTTTTCAAATTGTGAGCCCATAGGCTTAAAAAAAATAATATAAATATATTTGAAGTATATCAGACATCGATCGCCATCTGTTAGTAAAATGAAGAAGTTATATTTATGTGACAGTAATTTGTTTGGTTATATTTTCCAATGTATAAACCATTTGCTTCTGTGTTTTAATGAATTTAATTAGGAAATGTTCATCAAATAATTATCAATATCCTTGGCAAATCACGAAACGAACGATATTAACGTTACCCATGTGGATGTGTGCAATTTTAAATGTGGGGTTTTTGGAAATTAAAACTGTTATGGTATAGGAATAAATAAATGTCGGGATCATAATTGGTTAGATTGGTTCAATGGACTATGTGAGTATAATGTCGATGATTAAGAATTATATACGTAAACTTAGAAATTTATAAATTTCATATTAAATGCCGATGAAATATCATAACAACAATAAATTTTGTACTATAATAATTGCTATCTCTTTTAGTTTTGTATTTATTGATGTGACCGCGCTCGCCGGAACGGCGAGCTGATAGCACTGGCGCTAGCGCCAGTTCTTGTTTATCTTCAAGACTGTGTATACAAATAGTTGAATACTTTTTATGCAAATACGCATCAAATGACTTTTTACTTTCTTTTACAGAGTAATAAGTAAGTATAGGGATCACCAAAAAAATCGAACTCGAGATTTCAACGGATATACACGTTTTGAGCTTCCCTGAATCGAATGTGACTATTTTCGGAGTGATGTCTGTGTGTGTGTGCGTGTGTGTGTGTGTGTGTGCGTGTGTATGTGAACGCTCTAGAGCCGAAACTGTCCAACGTAAAATTATGAGACTTCAAACTTAAGACTTGTATATGGTCTAGTTGTGCACCTCCTATTTTTGAAAAGAATATTCAAACCGGCAGTGCATGTTTACTCTATGCATTTTTTGTTCTATCTCCAATATCACTAGAACGGCTGCACTTACGGCAAAAATAGTTATGTTCATAATGAAAGATATTAATATTTCGCACAACTTTTGTTTGAAAAGTTTCTTCAATAAATGTACCAGTTACGAGAAAACCGCTACCGAAAATTTTAAGAATCTTGTTTACGTTGTCATGGATTCGAATGTAGCTTAATTAATCGGATCATCTGCGGCTGTCAATATTTCGACAAGAAAACAAAATGGTCTGAATTAGATAAATGACATTTCAGAATATTTCTGTAGAGAATTGGTTAGTTTTGATAGTTAGTACTTCAAAACCATTACAAATTGGTATTGGTATAATTTTCAACCCATTCATTTATATAAGGTAAGCTTGGTTTTCATATTGTTTCTGTTGGATTATTATTTCCTAATATTATATTTTTATAATCAATAAATGTTGATGAAAACTACGTAAAAGAAAGTCCCGCGTTGGCCACAACCCATTTTTTATAAAATTCTACGGGCCAATTTTTCTTTGTTTCATTTTGATAAGTTTTGTGTATAGTGTTATATAATTAAGGAATATAACCAAGACCAAAGTGTAACAAGGTGTCTGAAATACCTTTTTATTTAATAAACAGTCATTATTCAACGAAATATCTTTGATTTTTGCGTAAAAATAACTGATTTCAAATACTGTTTGTTTGAATATTCAAAGTTGATGGTGGCGCCGGCAATAGAAATAACCCAAAGCGAAGCGGTATTACTTCGAACTAGACGTACCTGATGGTTTGTCTTAAACAAAAATTACATTGTTCTGATTTCGTGTATTTATTCTGTGAAATTCCCAAAAGTGGATAGACTTGAAGTACTAGTGTGAAGTTGTCAAATATTATAAACAATTACGTTCAAGTCTGTAAAATGTTATTTAAACCCCCAAAAAGTTAAATATCGCATAGTATACTCTTATTTATGGATATTTATTCGAAATGTGTCAACTATTGGAGCAGGTCATCTTTACCCTGTCTGGGGTATTAAGGAAATATAGAATCGATATTAAAAAGAAGCGCTTTAGTTGTGTAAAATTTTAAACCAATGGTTTTGGAGATACTAGTCTGATGTCCTCTCATAGGAAACTTTAATATAAAGTTTATTTACTTTTTACTGTTACATTTTTAATGAGAATTTATCATAATTTTCATAATCTGGCATGCATTTAGAATTTTAATTTACGTAAGAAGATAATAATTTATTATAAAAATATACACGTGGCGACATTTTACGATAAATACGCTATTCAACAAGATAACTTGTGTTTCGTACTTATATAAGTACTGTTTTCTCCATGTCTGTGCCATGTCTGGTATTTTTAGGATATAGAATCTATATTATAGAAAACATTTTCCATAGATTAAAGGATTCATATCTGTAAAAATTTTACTCGGAATCGGCATAATTTATTGAAAATATAATGTTGATTACTTTAATCTGCATCTATGGAAATATTTTAGATATTTTCAGCGAAGAGATTCAAAAAAGAAACTCATTCGATTTTTTACTTTCTTTTACAGAGTAATAAATAAGTATTGTAATCATGAAAAATTTCTAACTCGAGATTTCAACGGATATACATGTTTTGACCTTCTCTGAATCGAATGTGACTATTTTCGGAATGATGTCTGTCTGTCTGTGAACGCTCTAGGGCCAAAACTGTCGAACGAAAAATTATGAAACTTCAAACTTAAGACTTGTATATGCCCTAGATGTGCACCTCCTATTTTTGAAAAGAATATTCAAACCGGTAGTGCATATACATTTTTTGTTCTATCTCCAATATCACTAGAACGGCTAGACTTCCTGCAAAAATAGTTATGTTCATAATGAAAGATATTAATATTTCGCACAATTTTTGTTTGAAACATTTCTTCAAAAAATGTACCAGTTGCGAGAAAAATGCTACAAAATATTATAAATATCTTGTTTACGTTGTCATGGATTCGAATGTAGCAATTACTACTATTACTATCAAACCCGACAATAGTAACAATAACAATGTAGATATATTAACGAATGATTAAGATGATAACAATAACAAAGAACACATATTTACAAATATACCATAGACCAGTCAACGGGGCACTAACCAAAGGCCCCGGATCACACCTGATATGTACCAACTACTGGTTAAGAGTTCCTTTATATACCTCGAATTATGCAATCTGATTGAAATTTCACAGACGTATTCGTCATAAACTAAATAATCACTGAATAATATTTTAAATTGATTGATGTAACCTTAAAATAAACATGTAATAAAACCTAATATTCGATATTTTTCTATTTTTACAGATGGTCATCTGGAGGTGAAATCTGCAACTTGCAAGGAAGAAAATGTTTCTTATTGTGTTACGTAAACGTAACTACACCTACTAAAAAATCGTCCGTTCAACATATTATAGCTACTGTTTGCTCGACTAAAGAAAACATTGTCATAGTTGTGGTATTCTCGTGTAGATAGCATAATAACACATATTTATCATATTTGATGATTCTAGTTTAAAACTAATGTATATTCCTCTGCTCAGACTTAGATATACAACGAAACATATGTTTGGTTTTCCCTATATACTTTTTATCCAATTTCATTTACCAATATATTACTTTGAATTTGAATTCTTTCATATTAAAGGAATACATTGGATTCACTGAATATTCTGCCTTTAATAACCAAAAATTTGGATACGACAAATCGTGTAAAGTGCTGCTGCTTTACCATTTTGTTGAAGATTTTAACTTTTTGAGTTGAATCTAAATACAGAACAATTGGTTCGGCAGCATTTTGCAAAGAAGAACGGTTTAATTTTGAAAAGTGCCGGAAGAATTACTTCAAATGTTTACCACCAGAAATCGTATCAGTTAGTGTCAGCTCGCAATAACTAAACACCAGGTTATTTGGTTAAGTAACCCGTTATCTCGGTTAAATATATATTTTTTGTTCGTATCTAAATCTATGGTTATTGAAGGCAAACCACCTTTTCGTCAGTGTCCAGTTCTAGAATATATATATTTATGATTTGTGCTAAATGAAATGGTGTCATAAATCCTAAATTGAAATTAAAACCGAAATTGGTACGATTCCATTTGGCGCTAACTATATTTTGCGTATTTACCATGAAATGCATGTAAAATATTGTTATTTTATATAATAATCATTATATTTTAAATGTTGCTTAAAATTGAAGACTTATTTACTTATAAATTAGAAATTAATGTACTTAGACTTATTATGTTACTTAATTCGATCTTTAATTTTTATACTAAAAGAAAAATAAGAAGAGTAATTTCTTTAAGCTTAGTTTATGAGGTAATATTTACCAGAGTTTTCCACAAATTAACTTGATAGTTAGAATATACTAATATGTTATTATTTCAATATGTGTAACCTTGTGATTTAATTTGAGTTAAACCTGTGAATTTATATCCATGTAAACTAGGCTTTAGCAATAAGGAAACTTATTTTTATAAAAGAGCAAAATTGCAACCAATAATGTTTTGTTAAATTAATATTAGGTATGACTGTTATACAAATTCCAAAGAATTAGTTGTGAGACAACTTTAAAATATAATTATGTTTAGACAACGTTGCCAAAATTACAACAATAACTTTTTTTTTTTTGTAAAACAATTTATAATTTAAGCAAAAGTAAAATTATTGTTTTGTTTCATTTAGGTATTGAGTAAGATAACTTTCTTTGAAAGAGAAATGGACTCATCGGTTTTCGTATACATGTATATTCATTCATTCCTCTTTTATTTCGTACACAATCGTCTTCGTTGGATTTTGGTGTTACAGTTTTCATTGTGTAATATTACCCAATTATAAAATTATATAATTTACTAACCATAATGGTTTTTCCGTTTGTTCTGCATTTTTGTTTGGTGTAAATTCTAAACAAAAACAAATATTTTGTGGGATGGGATTTTTTGTTGAGATTTTCTATATCTTAGGTTACGGAATAGTTTTTTTTTCAAAGTGCAGTACAAATGCACCGACCAAATTCATATTTTGAGGACAACTCGCAACATTTTTAATTAATCTACAGGAAATATTTAAATAAAATTTGTCATAAATAAACCCTTAACATAATTTGCACAGATTTCACTTAGACTTAAAACTTAGTTTAATTTGAAATATATTTACATATTAATCGAACGGGACCTTTAAAATCATAGCTGTTTTGAGAAATAATTTTTAGATTGTGTTATTTCACAATCTGATCAACGTTCTTTTCTATTTATTATGTTGAACTCTACATAAGTAATTATTCCGCGAACAACTTTAATAACAGTTACTACTCGAAACAGCTGTGAAATTTAAGGAGTAGTAGTTAAGGTTCAAGTGATTCCTGTGCAAATCGCTATTAGAAATATAATATGCAGTTGTGAGTTTTCCTTCTAAATATATATTAAATTATTAAGTTTAGGGATATGTTTATCATATTTTAAATATTTCATTATAAAAAAATACAAAAAAAAAAGGTTGTAGCATTCCTTATTCCTATTAAAAATGTTTACAAAAGAAAGCATATAGTACAGCTTAAAAATTTCCCGAAATTACTCAATATATAATTTATTGTGATATTATTTATCTGTCTTAAATATTAGAATAATATTACCTCAGATACTTATCGTAATTGCAATACACTTATGATTTTGTGTTTTTGTCTGTAAGTATCGCCACTTATAGTTGTTATAGATAAAAATATTAAAAATAATAATAGTGTAATAAGCGTGTTACAAATAATGTACTAAAATATTATTATGCTTCTATGAATGTTAAAAGTTTTCATTTCTCTTTTATTTCAGTACTATTTCGATGTGTAAGACTTTGTATACAATTGTTATGCTATATTTAATCTTATATATTATTATTATGTTAAGATTTTATTGTATCTGGTGTAGAATAACTACCATCAGTCAGTGTATAGCTATATAATATGAGATATTAAAATAACTATTAATAAATACAACTACACTATGTCGTTTTTCCTACATCATTCTTTGTGCAAAGGACACCTTTCTAATTTTCATGGACATTCAGAATTTTACACAGAAAATATGTGATCGATAAAAAACAGGTTTTTGGCTACACATATTATTTGGAAAAAATAATTTATGAATGTATGTAAACACAATATATAAAGTATGAAAATATTCGATACTTGCAGATTTGAAACCTTCAAGTTTAATTTATTATCGGAATATTATGCACTTTTAAAATTCATTCAGCAATATGTAAAAATGATTAATTGAAAATTATTATTATTTTGTATTACCTGAAATTATGATGCACACATTTTCGAATCACTCGCCCGCATCTTCTTTGAAGGTACCGGGTCGATTTATTGAAATTTGCTATGCATGCAATTTTTATGTCCAAGAAGTTCTAGTCGCATTTTTAATCAAATCGTTGTAATACGGCCGGAGTTATAGTGAATATGATTTTGAAACCCTCTAATACTGCCCTTTGACAATTTTTTTGAAATATTGGGTCTATTAAAAAAAATGGAAATTTATTTATTTGTCCATTTTAGAATTAATTATATAATTTTTTATGCCCATATAATATATTAAAATTTTCAAAAAACTGTGTATTCCAAGTATTTTCCCTGTAAAGTAAAATAAAGTATTTTCCCTGAAAAAATAAAAAACAAGCTTAGGTACAGCGCACCTATGCATTCAGCTCGCCTTATAAGTAATATATGCGATGCGAGCAGCGGTTTTTAATTATTATGACCTTTCTTATTAACAATTTTTAAAAATGTTATAGATATTTAAAGGCTTACAAATTTTTGTAGATTATTTTGAAATAATAAAAAAAAAAACTTGTACATATTCTAAAATTCAAAATTATAATATTTAATATTTTTTATGGCCTTTTGGTTAACCTCATGAAAAAATCTTGTAGGAATATAATATAAATAGAAGTTTTGAGCGTTTTAATTATATATATATATATATATATATATATATATATATATATATATATATATATATATATATATATATATATATATATATAAGGGCTGTATTAAGGGGGGCTTCAAAATTTGGAGCCCTATATCTCGGAAAATACACTGGCGATTGAATTTAAACTGAGAGCGGATTCAAATGGGATGCAAATTTGGTGTAAATCGTTTCGATAACTTCAGAGTAGTGGGCACAAATTTAATATTACGAGCGAGGGAGCGACGACTAACATCCAAGTATATGAGTTTTGTTAAGGATTCTTTGTAATCCGAGCATGTTATACACACATTTGCTATTCTACGACGCGCTAATAAAGACCAAATTCTTTTCAACTCTTAAGATCTTAAGATAATACATAATTTTGATCATATTTATTTAAATTGAATACATTTGCTACTACACAACCTTCCATTAGCAAGCGCTATCTATTGACGAATACCAGAAACATTAAAGAAGCACACTATAAGTAGTTTTACTACTCTCCGTAAGAGAGCGCGAGTTGATTCATCAACAATGATTCCCAGAGCTAAACAATTCAAATCTTAATGCCACATTTAGTTTGAATAGAAATGAAATGGGCTGCAGTACAAACTTTAATTAGAATACTAATTTTTTTCAAAAGTAATTGGTCATAAGTTGCGCATCCCTGTTCGAACATCTGCCGTCAAATGTCGGTAACAAGCCGCCAGTTTGTATTTCACGCTTGCGTATTGAATTTCGAAAATAATTCGTATAGTAATTCGCGCATGTATAAAACTAACGTAGTTTGGTGCAAACACGACGGTGGTAGCACTGATATATGAATCAGCTCGCGCCATGTTACGGACAGTAGCTAAACTACTGCGAGTATATTGCTTAAATGTTTCTGTTATATGGTAATAGACCGCGCGTATTTAGGGATGTCATAAGTTACTAGTAAATTCATAGCATTTAACTATAATTAGTTTCTTATTGCATATCAGGTTGTTTTGTAATCTTTAAAATTCACAATCTCGACATTTTAACGTATACATTTCTTTTTTTCGACATATGTACCATATACAGAATTCCATTTGAAAATATAAATATGTTTTGATGATTTGGCAATAAATAATACATGACTACCTTTAGTTTTTAATTTCTGATATCCTGTTGCTTTGGAACCAAATTCCCCAATAGTTTTTCAATGTAGGATTTTCTGTTTCAATGGTATACAAATAAAAATAATCTGGAGTGCTCTTCACTCGATTTTTATATATTATTTTCGCTATATAATACAGCATTATTGTTTTATATTGATTCTACCATTGCCGTGAAACAATATCAAAATGTGTTGTAACTAGGAAAACGTAGATGTAATGTCGCCACATTTTTCAGTTAATGGTTCATTTTTCGTAATCACTTTTCATATAAAAGTTTCTAGAAAGTTTAATATCTTTACCTTTTATAAGATGTATTTTACCTCTAACTGCTTGAGATGTGCCAAAAAAAGCCACAGGTTTGAAATATCCTTTTATTGAATTTCTTTTAATTCGTTGTGACTATTTTCACAATCCGTTGAACTTAAAAAAAAAAACTTTTAATATATATGATTTTGATCACCTATTTTTGAAAGGGATTAGCTGTACTTATAGAAATATAGTTAAATTGGCAATGAAATAAATGAATGTGTTTAATTTTAATTTGAAGTTTCATCAATTGGAAAGATAAGCGCATCTTCTTTACCTTATAAGCAAATATTTGTATTACTTTGCACGGCATTCTCTTTGTGATTTTATTAAGTCCTAAAAGAAATTCACCTCCAGGAAAAACAATTAAAATAGAAAAAATATTCACTCAGAATATTGTTTATGAAGAAATTAATCGAAATGAATGAATTATATTTTCAAATAGGTTAAAGTACATTGGTAATTTATAATTTATAAATCACCAATCTCGCTTTAACCGGGTACTATAAAAAAATATTGATACGTATTTGCATTAAGAATGTTTGTTAAAAAATCTTAATTTTCTTAACTTTCATGTATGAATAAAAAATTCTATTTTGGAATGTGCATACAATAACACGAGTAAACTATCATTTTCAGTTAAAATATCCTTTTCCAAAATAGGTTTTCTTTCCAAGAATATACACAAGCGTCATTAGGAAAATAGTCAAAATGGAATCAAGAATCGTAAAAACGGATAATTTCATTAAATTTTGAAGATGACTCTTTTGTGGTCACCTTCTTTTATACAAAGCGTATAAGTAAGTAAAATACTGAGTGTATATATTTTGTATGTGCATCTACCAAAAAATTCAACTTTGCAAATATGTATTATTTATAAATGTATTAATTGGCTTCTATAATTTTTCTAATTCAAACATTCTTTTTGTATATTAGGAATATTATTAGAATAGAAATTGTTAAATATTTAAATTAAAATAAAAACCAAACATTTTTTATAAAATGTATATACCAGGCAATTCTCGGATTATAATTGAATGATTCGCTTTAATGAACGCTATAATCATTATGTATTATTTAAAGCCGCGAATAGTTTGTAAAATGAGAGTTGCCTGTATATGGGAATATAGGGTATATGGTAATGGTAAATAAAGGAAAAATAAGGTAAAGTGTTATGATGATATTTTTTATTAAAACAAAGTAGACATTTATCTTCCAAATAAATGTATATATTTATTATACTGCTCAATCAAAACACAGTTACAACATTCCGAGCATTGTTGGCGTCCATTTTGAGTATAAAACAGCTGCCAAACTCATGACGAAACAACTGCTGTACACCAAATAGTAAAATTGTCTAATGTAACATGGATACAATACACGCTAACTGTAAAACTTAAAGCATATAGGTAATTAATTAATAATAACTCTTAGGGGGTACACAGACGCGCGCTTCTGACGCGCTGCCCGGTATTCAAGCGCGAAGTATGTACTATGTGCATTTCATCGTTTTATTATAATTATAATAATAATGTGTACAACGAATAGAATGCCATTTGAATGGCAATCAAACAACATTCGTATGCATCAATCACACTACTACAATACAATACAGATTGTATATTTATAATCATATATATAATATATATATATATATATATATATATATATATATATATATATATATATATATATATATATATATATATATATATATATATATATATAGATATATGATGAGAAAATGCACACACTCACACACTGGCACACGAATACCGATTTTTAGGAGATAGTTTGTACGTATTTTGTGTAATATACGTCGCCACGCTCTATATTTTATATATCAATTCACACTACATTCCGCTCATTCAACAGCGCCAAACCCACACGCAAACGCGTACTCTAATATTATATATAAATTTTTCATTTTCATATTTACAAATTCATTTAAAAATTCCTAAATGTTAATTTCCCTTAAAGTTAATAACTAAAATCTCTACACGTAATCATTTTTTGTCCATACGAAATTTTGATTTACACCAATATAAATATAAAAATACTCTCGAATTTCTTTTACACATATAAACTCGTTGTGTATGGGTTTCGCGCGTTTTTTGTTTTACTTTTTTTATTCAAATTATACATTTTGAGCTATCTCGTTTTTTCACGTTTTTTTTTTTAGTTTTTTGTACTAAATATACATTCTTTATTCGATTCTCTATCGGTTTGACGCGATACCTAACTTTAAGTTTTTTTTTTGTTTGTTTATCTTGTTTAGTGTGCTCAAAAATGTCAGAAACCAAAACTGTGACTGATAGTTCCAAAAAAAACCGCCCCCAAAATGAATGGCGGCGGCATACTTATAGCGGTGGCGTTTGTGATTCTGTTTATAACTTAGCACCAGCGACTATGACCTATATTCTCGACAGTTATTCACGATTAAAATTCGTACACACCGTCGTCCACAATCGCAAAACCACATTGTTACGTCATCGTTTGCGTTTTTCATTATTTATATCATTTACAATATATGGGATAATATGAGAGTTTGTTTGTGATTCATTCAAGTCGATTGTGGCGAGGTGTGAGATATCGGATTACTTAAAAACGAAATCATATCTCAAACAATATGTGAAAAGAAATGGCGATCGTTGTCGAGCTTACAGCACAAGGAAGACCAAAAAGTCATCTGGTGACGTCAGAAAACTAAACTTAATAGTACTGCGCTTATCAACGGATCGAGTGATTCTGGGCTATTGCACTCGAGTGTGGTGTAGTATTTGGAAACAGTTCCTTATTTTGTTTTTCTTTTTCTTTTTGTTTTTGTTTTGTCTCAACTATGATTATAAGTTATATATTATTTTAAATTGACAATTGTTTTTGCTAGAGATGTGCAGTTTTATTTATTCATGTTATTATAATTATACGGACACTGGAAGTAGGAACAGTTTCCTTCTTCTATCAGGTTTCAAAATCACTCGTCCCCTTGACGACGCACAGGTCAACAAATAACAACAACAGCAGCCAACGTAAAGCCTGTTTTTAACATGGGTCTTCAAAACTGAAACCATTGAATCTGTTTATTAATATTATCGTAATAATTATTATTATTATAATCTACTTCTAATTCAAAGTTACTATACCACAAATAGTTGATGGGTTCGCCACGGCGTGACGCATACGTCGCGCGACTTTATTTTATTATTGTGTAATTATTTTCTTTTGTGAATTTGGCACGGCGTATGCATCCACGTCACACCGGCTTGACCATTCTGTTATTTTTTTTTTGTTTTCTTTAGCATAACAATATAATATTTATGAAATAACCTTATAGTTTACGGGTATCGGGTGCCTTACATACATAATCATCATCAACATCATTGACAACTGATTAAAACGACAGGGGGCAGCCCCCGTACGTAGGAACATTTTGGTTGGGCATTATGGCTATTAAGGGCCCGTAATTATTTTGTAATTTTTTTTTTTTTTCGTAAAAACAACATTGAAGGCACTTTTTTGACGGACGAATCGGCCCAGTGTGATTTTTGAATGAGTGAGAGAAAATCTGGTTTATCAAAATTTCGAAATGACTGTATTTTTGTTTGTTTGCTTGCTTGCTTGTATTTTATTTTTATTTTTTTGTTGGGTTGGTTGCCTTCATTACTATTGCATGACAGTATTTGTATGGATCCTTTTGTTGACTATTTCAATATTGAGAATGTTCCTCCGTACGGATGCGTACCGCAACTGAAAAGTGTTTGTACAAACGGAACTCATATTTATTATAAACAATAATACGTTCAATTGTTCATTGACACATTATTTATTATACACATGTTTTAAATTTATTCTCCTGACTATTTTTAATTATAGTTATAGATAGATAGATTAGAGTTATATTACTATAGCTGTTTAGTAGCTACGACTAAATTGATCTACGGAAAGTTACGACAGATTGATTCAATTATTTGAAATTTACATGTGACATTTTAATTATTACACATTAGCAGTTAGTAGTATTCTATATTTGGTTCACAGGTAACCAAGAACAGTTCACATTCTAAGTGGATTTGCAATAGACACGGAGCGTTGCGAACTGACTGAGAGTGTGACTGTACGAAATTCGAAATTGATTTTACCAATTATTATTTTATGACCAATTGCATCCGAATCAATGTTTATTTTTTTCTGTTTTAATTATTTAAATTTGGACGCGACAATTATGATTTTTTTATTTTTGTTAATATTTGTGTATGTATTATTGAATATGTGTGATGATGACAGTGTGATTAATGTTCACGCGGCCTGTTTTCTCAACACATAGTAACAATGAAAAAGAAAATGGATCGACGTCTATTGATCTACAACTGTAAAGTAAGTCGTGAACGTTAATAACGCAACGCAGTGCATAAACACATTCAGAACGTAAAGTGAACGTATAAATGTGCAGGCACCCGACATTATTACCAACAATTTTACATGTATACTACAACTCACACAAAATGCTATGTAATACATATTGGACTAGATAGTTGATAATTAAATTTATGTATGGTTATGGTTAAAAATCGTCGGTGTATTTTAAATTTTTTTCTCATTTTTTTTCATTTTTTTGGTGATGAAGAACGATTTACACTAGCAAATAATCACACTATAACGGTAGGAGATTTTTTTTTCGTCATAAGAAAATAGAATAAGGCAGATTTTGGTTATACACACTCATATCATTTTTGCTTCGAATTTTTAATTTTAAGGCGCAGAGGTGCTTAAAATAAGCTTGTACTTTTTTCGTGATATATTTTTGAGTATCTTTTTTTTTTTTGAACCGGTAGACCTAAACGTGTTTCCGAACAGTGTGTGCCTTTGTAAACGCTGTAAATAATTGTTCTCTCTGTAACGTAAAGTACGTAAATTTGTACAGAACGCATGCGTGTGGCCTCAGTGTTGCGCGCCTCAGTGCACCGACCGCGCAACCAATAACGCTTTTTTCAATTAGAATTTTTAATATCACAATTTTTCTCAAATACAACAACAAACAATAGAAATTATCATCGTTAATAATGCGAGGTATTCGTTTCCGAACGTTAAAAACGACACTAAACTCTTATAAACGTTTTCTTTTTTTTTTTTTTCTCGAACAAAACTTGGAAATCATACAATAACAGTTGAACGGTCGGCTTGGCACGTGTGCCCGCTCCCGCGCCACTGCCTGTCAACAAAATGGCGCGTGACGACGGCGAGACAAGGCGTATTCACGCGGCACTCTCCATGCTCCGGAATGATGGCCGCACGCATGCGCAGTGGACTGCCCAGATGTAATCCGAATGTGTGTGTGCATATTGTAACCAAACGTGTTGCGAACGAAATATTCAGCACTTAAATGTTCATATAACGGCCAAAAGTTGCGAAATACTGTATATATGTAATTATATACTATATATATATATATATACGTATATATATATTAGAACAAACTTAATCCGGAGTGAATAACAGAAAGACAGTCCTACCATCTATCGGGGGGAATGTGGCAATTATTTATCATTATTCATTATTATAGTTACTGATTACGGTATTTCTAAGCTAACTGAGGGACTTGGGGGAGAGATTGTGTGGTTTGGTAAGTGCCCTTTTTACAATTAAGGGGACTTTTTGTTGTACTGGGGGGGGGATAATGTGTTTCTTTACCTCAAAAATTACACAAACAGACGTATTCAGAAATTAAGTGTATAATTCTCCGCCAAGGTGCAGCGCCCGGAGCGGCTACAATTCGAACCGGTGGACACACCAATCCACCATATTATACAGCATCCGAATGCATCGTTCCGGGCTACTACTGCATTATTTTTTTTTTTCTGAATATAACTGAAATGTCATCTCAGCTATTCGGTAACCGTGTGGCTTCCCAACAACACTTTCGCCGCACACAATTATTATCGATATCGCCGGTTTACATTCAAAGCCATGCGGTTGCCGAATACCAGGTGCAACCTATACATTTTTGAGATTTCAAATGTGACTTTTGGCAAGTTTTTCATCTGCATTTGATCATTCTATTATAGAAGAATTATAACTGAACAGAAAAGAAAAACAATAAAACCGTGATTGAATTTGACTCGTACTGGGTTCTAGTTTGATTCGTTTCGGCACTCCTCAAATTGCTGGTTTCACATGCCGTCCAGTATATTATTTTATTGTATACTATTGTTATGTACGTGCAATATGGATTAGTAAAACAGCAATATATATTTACAAAGTGACAGTTTTGATTAAATATCCAGAATAACTAGCAAATAGATAACATTCACCATTAATATTGTTACAGTAGTAGTTCTAGATTTTGTAATTAAATTTGGCAGCTCTGCCTGCAATTTGAGAACTGGGAACAGGCTCATCATTAGTGTTTTCAACGAACTAATCACATTAAACAAAATGAAAATGTCTTGTTAAAATACTATATAGAATATTACCATGTGTGATACACTGTGATAACATTGAACACCGAACAAGCTCGCCGAATATACTCCTTACATAAGGACAGTTATATTCAAATGTCAATTTTATCATTTGTACTCTTCTGTAAATGAAATGGACACTTAAGATATCTGGTAGAAAAACTATTGTCTGACTATTGTCTGTTGCAGGGATGAATCCATTATAGCTTTAAATCGGCAATAGTTTATTTGCTAATTTAAAACAGATCCATCTCTGGTTGATTGTTTGCATTAAAATATATATTGAGTTCATCTGTAATATTTGTTAAACTCTCTGTAGTTGTGAATAATATATTGTTTGTAAACACTATATGATGGCGCGTGAATCATGTTAGTAACCCAGTCGAATATGATTTGCAAATGGTTATTGTTTATATGGGCGCTATAAGAGTACAGGGACGAACTGACACCGCGACACGATCAAATTTTGTGTTTTGAAATTTTTCGCGAGCACACACCATGTACACGGCATCATATGCGTACCTATTTCTATAGTTATTTAATTATTATCATATACCCATAAAACAGAACATAAACTACATCAAAACAAAAATACAAATTGTTTCTTACAATATGTTCAATAACATTTGTTCAATAATAGAAGAAACATTTGTATTTTATATTAATTAATTAAATACACATGACAATGTTACATCCCTGCTATATTGCATTCCTAGAACAAATTTATCTAAATAAAATGTAGCAGAGAAGTAACATATAAATGTGTATTGTTGAAATCAATGAAATAATAATACGTAAAAAAGGCGTTGTAAACTGTATCAATTCGAAATTAATAATAAAGAAACACGTCGGAAAAATATTCACTTCAAACCTTATCGCAATGTACTTACTTTCAAAATTTTTAATATCACAATTTTTCGTTAATTTTATATTTACAATTCCTAAATCCAAATTTTTCGCCGAATATAAGTCCTAACTTCTCCAGTGTATAAAGTTTTGAGGTTTTTAGAGAAATAATAATAAGAGATAGAAAAAATAATGTTGTATACTATTTTAATGTTATGATATTTGCATATTCAAAGAATAATTTATTAATTTATTGACTAGTTACTCCACACAACGTGTTAGAGATCTTGTGTACAAATCTATTCTAAATGTGCAAGGTGAAATTAATCATAATTAAAATAATAATAATTAGCAATTTAAAATTATAATTAATACAAACAAATAAAATACACACACACAAAAACAGGCTTGATCAAAGCGGTGATGTCCCGGGGCAAACTCCAGTGTCCGTGTATTTTATAGGAGACATCGCCGCTTTGATATTTGACAAAATAATAAATAAATAAATAATAACCAGCATAGCTACAAATGCACTTCTTCGTAAAATTCAAAAGAGAAATGCATGTGTTGCTGGCTGGTAAACATAAATTTTTACCTAACTTTGCAGTAAAATGTTGTAATTATGTTTTGACTGCAAAATTAGGTGTATGTAATGAGTAAATAAATAAATAAGAAAATAAACACTAAAACATAAAAAATCTGCACTTAGAGATATAGATTCATGTTTAAGACTAGCAAACAATACAACTTTGGTAAAGAAGATCTTGATTAGATTTATAAATTAATTAAGATATACGTGTAATCTATATGTACAGGGTATTTACAAAGACCAGTTCCCCTAAAATGTTTTAAACGAACCGGGGCGTTAGTATTAGTTTGATTCAACAACACTGGTACAGTTTACAGCGCTGTTTATAAATAATAATAATAAACACCTAACAAATGATAATGTAAATGAAATCGTATAGTACTAATAATAATAATAATAATAATATATATGATTATTATTACATATATAAATGGAATGTAATGATGGGGGGTGTGGCGCGGGCTATCGCAGGGCGTTCAGGGGTTTGTTGGGAATGTTTGAAAAACGAAAGTGCAGATTGCTAAACTTGTCCGACCGCTGGTATATTTCTGTATTTTAGTTTATATAATATAAAAG
The DNA here is from genome assembly GCA_933228885.1 of Leistus spinibarbis. Lineage (NCBI taxonomy): Eukaryota > Metazoa > Arthropoda > Insecta > Coleoptera > Carabidae > Leistus > Leistus spinibarbis. Next base: position 3,195,994 of record OW121802.1, read on the forward strand.
TGAACTGAGAATCTGTGCGGTTTTCGTTTTGGTGAAAAACCTGTTGCTATTTTGCTTGATTTGATCGTGGATTAAAAATGATTGTTATAATTGCAGCTGATTGAACAACTTGTAAATTGTAATCAATGGTTAACCTGTTGAGATGAATAATATGTGATCACTGTTAAACACTGTTCGTAATTCACACACTGGCTTCAGCATGCGCGCGCATCTTCCACTGCTGCCAAAGCGCGAGCGAGACGAGACGACCAATGTCCCATCTCCGTTTGTCTTTACTTCTTCGTTTCGTTTCTCTACCTATCTCTATCACTCGTTAAACAATTTTTTATCCTCTTCTTCTCAGCTTCATATTATAATAATTTATAATTTTTGTAGTAGAATAAGTTGCGACAATTGTCTTTTCATATCTTTTGTTTTTAACACAGTTTACTTTTTAACAACTGTTCTGATAATATGTTCAGATTATAATTTGATTGCATCGCATCGGACGACACAAAGATTGTTTACAAATATTTAAATAAAGTCGTTGCAGGAATCTCTCTTCATTCAAGGTAACGACGACCGTAAAGCGTTCATTTTTATTTTAAATTAAATTTTTCATTTTTTAATTATTATTATTACTTTAATCAAAAACGTTTTAAACTATATAGTATAATATAATTTTACCGTTAACTTTTCTGTTAAACATGTAGGTACTTTAAACGTAACCGTAAGAGTTAACCGTATAATGGTGTTGGACACACAGCACTTTGGCGGATCCATCATTGCATTTGCATCATCATCATCATTATTATTATATCTCTTCATTTAGGTTTAGTTTTTTTTGGAAAAAAACCAAAACGTTTTGTTTTTCTTTAAATTCTGCTTTGTATAGTAGTAGTAGTAGTAGTAGTAGTAGTTAGTTACTTTCTTCTCTCTTTGTCTTCTTTTATTATTATTATTATTATTAAATATTATTATTATGAATATCGTTTATTATTATTATTATTATTTTTGTTTGAATTAATAAACAGCAAAGTCGTTATAACGAAACGGGACACCAGTGATTTCGTTGAATTGAAGGGCGGCGGCGGCGGCGTCAGCGGTGCGCGCGGGTCTTGTTGGTCAGGAGGTGTCGTCGTCCGCCGTTCATTCCAACTGCTCCAGGAAGTTTGGCGATTTGAAGTATTCGGGCACGGGGTCGTCCAATCGGGATATTATCTTGTATATGGACTTTTTCCACGATTGTTCCGCATCTTTGCCTCCTTGGATCGCCTTGAAGAATTCCCGTAACGTTTGCTCTACTACGAACCTGAAGTTTGGCGGTACCTACAATCATAGTCACCACTTTAGCACCCTTTACTTGCCAACAACACATATTTCTGTGAAAAGCGGAACAGTTGTGCAGAAAGGAACAATCTAATACCCTTCATATTGAAACATCGCTTATTCTTTTAATTATTTTACATATATTACTTTCCCTTATACTCAGCATATAGTAATTAGAAAGTAAGATATATTTTTCATGTTTAGGTTAGGACAGATAAATACATATTTGCGCATGCTCAAATAAGAGTAACGATGTTTCAAAACAATCGAGTATAAGTAATCTTGCGACTCAGAATCTCTTGGTATTCTATTTAAAAAACACATCTGAATTGGTGTACATTTTACACAGAATGGTGATATTTATAAATGTTTACAAGTAATTTTATCAAAATTCTGTGTATATTATACACCAATTAAGTGCATCTTAAACGGAACATACAGCGATGTTAAAACAGTGTGAATTCAAGATTCAAGAATCGCAAATCATTGTTAGGTTAGGAAATGCTACTATAGAATACATAAAAGCGTTTGCAAAAAAAAAAAGAAAAACCAAAACCCTCCTAACAAGGATTCATAACGTTATCAAACAAAATATGTTTAATCAGATTAATATATAAAAATAACTAAATTAATGTTGTAGTAATATTGTAGTTTTTTTAAGTTATTGAAACTTGCGAATGATTCGATAGATTAAAAAAAATCATATAAAATTGCTAACTGACGTCATTATTAATATGAATTTAAAATATAAGTATTCTAATAATATAAAAAGTATCTTATGCGTATTTTTAAAAGTGAGTTTAAATGGAATAATGGTCTAAAGAAAAGAAGAAAATAAGAAGCGGTCATGCCACAGCGCGTATTGGTTGAGGCACGAACCTGTGGGCCCCATACCTCGATGTGGTTGTTCCTATTGTAGTGTAGATTGAGCACCCGATAGATTTCGGAATCTCCGCTCACATGAAGATCGTCGGCGTTCTTCACACCTTCGGAGACTGCTTGTCGCGCGTATTTCTCCATTTGGATGTAGTAAAACTCTCTGCAAACAAAATACAAACGTTATATTCATACACATTAAAATTATACATATCTTTAAGCCTTCGATTTACTATAAGGTCGTTCTGAGACCCAATGAAAAATATAAACATTATAAAAGCTTGAGATAATAAAATTTTTAACAACTTTTGTTTGAAAAATATACCATTTATTGAGAAATCGCCTTTGAAAATGGCCATGTTACCTTAAGTTATCATATTGATATTGTTTCACGGTAATCTGAGGATGAATTTTAAACAAAATAATACAAAATTATACAAAATAGTTGGAATACTATAAATATAATAAAGTTGAGTGCAGATTACTCCACCTTTCTTTATTAATATTAATTTAATAATTAACAGAAAATTAGTATGGTTCAGTAAAATACGAGAATGAATAATTAAGGCAAAAAAATATGAACTATTAATGCGAAATACTATTAGTTTAATTAACGTGTTACATAGAGATAATCTACAATGTGAGACATTTCCTTTTATTTGAAAGATTAATGGAACTCTTCAAAGCATTTTATTCTATTATATTTTTGTCATGTTTCCAAGCATTTTTTGCTGTGAATGTGAATTGATTTGTAAGCGTATAAAGAACCAATTGATATGTGAAATAGTAATAAAAGTATACCGCGATAAAGATTACATCTTTATGTAAATATTGAACCCAATACAGGTGTCCCAGAAAGAAAGGGGCCGACTTCGTATATTGATATCATTTCAGTCGTGTGGCAGATGCAAACAGTTACTGATAAGATTGTGTATCCACCCACATATTATTTAAACGATCGACTTCAATTTCACTTGCTTATCAACGACATACGTCGTAGATAAGCATCCCTAGGATTATTACACATTTTTATCATTTTGTTTATGTAAGAGACAGCAAAAACTGTTTTAGATAAATTATATATAATATAATTTTGCAATGTAGCTTAGGAGTACTCCTATTTTTGGAGAAGAACCTAATACTGAAAGTTAACTATTGCTACTTATTTACTATCTTGAAAACGGCATGAAAATGTGATGAATAAAAAATAAAAGATATTAAAATTTCTTACAAGAATTTATTTAAGTACCTTTTACTGGAAAATTGCTTTTGTAAGTAATAAACGTACTCCTATTTTTGGAGAAAACCCTATTACTGAAGGTTACCTATTGCTACTTATTTACTATCTTGAAAAAGTGATGAATACAAAAATAAAAGATATTAAAATTTCTTACAAGGAGTTCTTTTTAAAGAAAAGTACCTTTTACTGGAATATTGCTTTTCTATGTAGTAAATGTATATGTACCCATAGTTACATTATATTTACTAACCCGTTGTGTATCAACGAATCTCAATATTTAAATAAAAGTACAGCAATTATATATTTATAAACACTTAAATGTATGTGTGTATGTATGTAAAAAGAAAGCTTTATTTATATATAGTATACATGGTTACTACGTACACAAAATTGTGTCATAATAATCGCAACGTCATCGAGTGTCAAAATTAAACAATTATTTGATGTTTGCTTACAATGTATGCATTCATTTCGTAATATGTACATAGCGTTCTGGATTGAAAGCTAGAAACACAAACAGATGAAAATTTGCATTTTCATTATAATATCGGTGAAGGCTGTATTCTGTATATGATATGGACACATAGTACCCAGGGGTTCACTTAGTATTATGGGAGTTAACTTTTTCTGTTTGTAATGAAATAATACAAATATTCTACATTAGGCGTGTTTCTTTGCCAGTTTTGTGATTCAATCCAAGTAATCATAGAAAAAATATGATTCGCAAGGGGAAGGGGACTGATCACAAAATGGAAGAGTAGGGATAACTAATAACGAACGAAGAAACGTGATTCTCATAATCATGATTACTTTGATTAGTTAGATTGCGAATCGGAGTTCGAAGAAACACGCCTATAATATCGATACATTTTCTATATGTACAATTAAGTCCAGTGTAGGGCACTGCAACTTTTTATATAATTATGACAAGGATTAGAATTCCCCGGAACTAGTTCCTAATTTGCCAATGTGGTTTATTTTGTTAATCTACATAAAAAAATACGTTGTTATCCTCTGGTATAGTACACAGTTATCTAATATCCTTTTTTGAAATGCGATTTTTGAATTGGTTGAATTGGCAGAGCAGGGCAGAGCACAACCGGAATGGAACATAGTATATAACATGTCTCTGGAGAGTTATTACATATTTATGCAGGGTGTTGTGCACTGTTGAACTGATATGCAGCATCCATGATGTGAAATCAGACACAGAAATAATGAAATGGTTCTAATTGGCACTCAGTGCGTGTCGGCGGAATCAATATAACGCAAGTCCCATCACATACCAACTGCATCGTAGTGGTGTCGTCGCGTTATTTTCAACAATCCCCGGCTGCGTTTTGCATTGCCAATTTCTTTCTCGGTGACAAGTGTGCAGTAACACATGAATTATTTTAATCCCAAAATTAATAAAAAAGGAGGATTACATGCTCATTATTTACAACCTTATTCACATATTTTACTGTACTATTTTATATGTACACTGCATTTTTGCCATATTTTGTAGGGGCCACTAAAAATGTACGTGTCAGTAAAATTGATACTTGATTATTGTGTATACTAAATTCATTGTAGATGTTTTGACCGTAATCTCAAAAATTCTCATAATAACTATACTTTCAAATTTGGTTCAACACAAAAAAGAAAAATGCCCGATTTTTTGTGCACATAGCATTTTGATTGGCCCAGTAAAGATTGACAAAGTGCAAGGGCTAGGATGGCCCTTGCTTGCAGACCCTTCTGTAACGGTTTTTCGTAAAAATGTTCGTCGGAACATCTGTCCTTGTGACGAGCGAGCGAGTTACCTTCGTTCATACCGCGTATTGTTCAAATAGAATGCATTCGGTAAGTCACGGGGCCGACCCCCTTGTTCCTAGACTTCATCAGGGGTGTACAAAATATACCACACACACACACACACGCATACGCATTTTATTCGATTAGGAATATACGAACGATATAAATCGAAGAAAGTTCTCACGCTTTTAAATGATCTTATGTATTCACCTTTAAATGATACGAATTTATTCGTGCTATTATAGGGCCCTACTTATAGATTTTCTTGTACGCATAATTTAATATTTTGTGCTAAAATACTTATTTTAATTATTTTAAAAGAAATAAACTGGAGTGCACTCGCCATGCTTATACTTTGTATTCGCTATATAATATATATGTAACTTTAGGTTAAAATTCCCTTCACAAAAATATAGATGTTCTTTCTCGAGATATACAAATCTAAAATTGAAAATATCATATTTTTATGTTCAACGGCTCAAAAAGGATATTTTCATTAAAATTTCGAGGTTGATTCTTTTATATGTTACTAAAGAGAAAGTGAAAATATTGAATTGCTTTGCGATAAAATATTTATAATATTATTTTATATATATATATATATATATATATATATATATATATATATATATATATATATATATATATATATATATATCTTACGATTATCATATGGAAAACTCAATAGAATACAATATATCAAATTCACAAATTTAGAAAGCGATTTTTTAATAAATGGATCGTTTTATAAGAAAACCATTATATATATATATATATATATATATATATAAATATTTTCCACTGTTATGAGAAACACTTCTGGTACGTATAATCAAAGAATATGTATGAAAATTATGTAATATAAAGTATTTAATTACAAAAAGAGTGTGAATGGTTATACCAATAAGACTCATTATATTTTAACGAAAATCGAAATTAAGAAACATCGATTGCCGCTAAGATTCGAATTCAGAACCTTTGTAATACTAACTATTTTTATTTCTATCTATGTAACCATAGAAACTACATATACAGACATAAATATTAATTTGCTTTTTCCCCAATTCAATTCAATTCAATAGAAATTTTCCAGTAAATGGTAGTTTTCTTAAGAAAATTTTTCGAACAAAAGTTATAAGAATTATTTAAATATAACTTTTCCTTTCCAAAGACAATTTAACTATTACTACCGGTTTACGTTTTGTTAAAAAAAAAAGGTTTTTTATTTGAAAGATATATAAAACTGGAAATTATGAGTTATCTTCAACAAAAACATAAATACAATCTGAACTCTGATTTTAACGGTAAAATTGTAGCTGTTCGTTGGGCGACCCTGAAGGAGACCGTCTTATAAAAGCAGTGTTGGCACACTTTCTTAAAGAGGGTATATTCAAGCAGGCACGAGTCTTTCTTAGGGTAAATCACACGGGCAGATGTTTAAATACGCTATTGTGTTCACCTCTGCGAAGATTCCAACGAACTTCTTCAAGAAAACCGTTATGGATGGGGGTCTTGCACGAATATACGTACGTATATTATATTTCAACGCATACTTATTATATACAATATTCTTTTTTTTTACTTTACTTTGCATTGCTTTGCTTTCTATTAGTTGTATAAGTGTGCACATAAATACATATGTGTACATTCATATGTATAAATACAACTCAGCAGGTGATATGTTAATCTGGTTAGATTTCTTAACCATGCGGGTTTGAACTCGATACGGTTCAAAACTACGATATTGGTGCACTATTTAGCGGAATTAGATTGTTTACATCGCTCCTACTAAATATCTTGGTGTAAAATTTAAAATAAGATATTGGTGCCCGAAAATACAAAATGCGGAGAAGAAAAACTGTTGGTTCATTGAGTTGAACGTGGTAATAAAGAAGCACGGTAATTTTTTGTATCCGTACTTATCGACAGGTACGTACCAGACTTGTCAAGTCGAGACTGTAATTAATTAGTCAATCTCAATTTGTAGGGAGAAAGAGAGAGAGCGTTATCGAAGGAGATAGACAGAGAGGGGGAGGAAATGAGAAAAAGCGAGGCATGTTAATTAAACAAGTTAACTAACAAGTAGTGATACACATTTTTAAAGACTTGGTGCTGCTAACAGAAATATTACACGGTGCATTATATTGTTCGCTTCGTTGGGTCCAAGCATTAAGCAAGAGCATTAGTATATGATGCCGTGACACACCGATGAGAATGATGAGACAGTTTGTCGACGAAAAAAGACACGTCTTTTCAGAAAATTAATAAATGTAAGAGACGATACAATTGTTCAGCTGCAAACAATACACATACATACATACATTCATTCATTCATTCATTCACGATGCGTTTCTGCTAAGCGATCATTATTCAAATATGAAAAGTGCCACCGTTTTATTACTCGTCTTTTCTGCATGTTTACATATTGCATCTCGCGCTTTCTTCGTCGAACCTTCAAATGCAATTCGTGCACATTTTAAAAATATTCAACGAAAATACATGGTTTTTGTTCGTCGTATATTATGTACACACATTCTGCAGTTACCCTACATTATAATAATAATAATAATACTAGGCTTTATTTCCTTATATTTTATACAAATATACGGAAAGCTAACAAAATGCATAAGCATTGAAAAAACATTGAAGAAAATTCTGTATTCATAGGAAAAATTATAAATATATAATATAATATCTATAGCATTATCTATAATAATTAAGATTAGAAATTACAAATAATTATCAAGTTTGTATTATGACAAACAATTCTAGTATTCACAGTAACAAAATCAACGCAATAATTTTGCAGCTGTAAACGTTTGTATTGCATTTATATATATGTATATATATATATATATATATATATATATATATATATATATATATATATATATATATATATATATATATATATATAACCAAAACAAGCTGTTAGACTAACCAATACTCTACAGAAATATCCTGAAATACCATTTATCTAATTGAGTCCTGTCAAAATAACAGATGATCCGATTTTATAAGCTACATGCGAATCCATGGCAACGTAAACAAGATATTTATAATGTTTCGTAGCATTTTTCTCGCAATTGATAAATTTTTTGAAGAAATGTTTCAAACAAAAGTTGTGCTAAATATTAATATCTTTCATTATGAACATAACTATATTTGCCGTAAGTGTAGCCGTTCTACTGATATTGGAGATAGAACAAATAATGTATAGAGTAAACATGCACTACCGGTTTGAATATATAATATCTAGGGCATATACAAGTTTTAAGTTTGAAGTTTCATAATTTTTCGTTCGACAACAAATTGGAATTATTACATGTAATTTATAAGCTTAATTACTAATTGTTTCTGTGTGAATGCACCTTCAATTTGCAAAATAATAATATTATTAGTTTTATATTTACATTAAAAGTGATTTACACCAATTTTTTTTGCGGAATAAACCAGTGAAAATAGGTGGTTATTACTAAGTATAATAAAGTCGTGTGAAAGCCACTCCAGATTTGTATTTGATTGAACTCAATGGTCATAAAGATAATAGTTTTTAAATTTAAAATATTTAATAACATAATTGCTTATAGAGTCTTGATTCATACACGTGGATTGGTTAAATTTTGAAATAATTAGATAATTTATTGAAAAACGTGTTTCTTCTTACAACTAACAGGATAAAAAGATGAATTTTCTTTTACTTTTTATAAAAGAAAATGTAACTTGAACAATATTCGTGCATAATTTTCATGGGTAAATTTCCATTAGACAACGCACTAATATTGCTATTTATACCATAAAAACTTGTTTGTCATTTGCTGCTTGTATCCAGTTTTCCAAGCACAGTACGATTAGCGGGTATTAAAGAACACATTTTAGCCGACTAATGACTAATTACATCAAAGCTAATGAGAAAGAAAGAGATATGCATTTCATTCTTCCTCCTATATATTTGACGGCATAAAAAAATGTGGGGTAGACAAGGACGACGCAACAGCGTAAAGAAGGACGAAAAGGATGAAAAATTAAAAAAAAAATGCCAACCTACACTAATTAGTCTCAAGACCTTAATTAAGTTATATTTAATTGAGTATAGTACGCAATAAATCTCCACATTGCAGTACCGTACCTCTACTACCCGCGCACTTTTTTATATCATTTATAATCTTGTGTGCATGTACGATTACGTTTACGTGGACGTATGCGTTGCATTTACGTGTCAAATGCTCGAAACGCCAACTACCAACGTATATGTGTGTCACATACGTAAAAGCAAGACTTTCAAAAGCACCGACTTTCTTTACCATTTAATTAAAAGCTATTTTCTTGGTAATTTAATTCAATTAGTTTGCCTATGCTTAACCTCAGTGTAATAACAACTGCACGGAAGTACCCGGAATTACCCAGAATTAAACCTAAATTACCTTTTTTAAAAACCACCTAATCCCTAATGCATAACTAGATGAATTACTTGTATTATAGAATTATCAAATATTTAACCGAATTACCATTTTATTAAATGAATGAATTATTAATTAGATGAATTACCTAGAACGTACTAATTAAATTTAATTTGAATTAGTTGTATTTAAGAATTACGAAAAATTACCTAAATTGAAGAGATACTGTACTTTATGAGTGAATATAATAATTCAGTAACAAATAAATTGTGGCAATGTAAATAAGAAGCATTTTCTCGGTTAGTTTCGAAAGAGTGACCAAATGTAATCAATGAAGTATCGAGCGAGAAATTAAATTAATTACAATCTGCAAATTAATCATCCACAAACTAATTTGAAGTAGTCTTCATCTCGCGTAAGACGATGCTTGCTGACTTGATCAGGAAGATGAATTTTACGTTTTGAACGGAAAGGGCAGTGAGTGGTTAGTGCACGATCCTGCCGTAAAGCGCGCGTCGTTCTACTAACACTCATTTCCGGTCAGTATATCGTCGGAGACAAGCAGAAATGCTCTCCTGAAATTATCATGTTCACTCACTCACTCGCTACCACTCAGTAACTCCTTTTTCACCCTATCTCATAAGCGAATGTACGAGTACCACTGTGACTTTGAATCTGTATTACGGCGATGTGATTTGATGAGTATGTTTTAAATCTGTAACTTTTTAATGACTACGAATTTTCGCTTTAGAACATTATATATATATAAAATAATATTAATAATAAAAGTTCACTTTAATACAATAGAAACATTCATGGCATAAAGTTTAACAATGCCGTTCTCCACAAAGAAAAACCTATATTATTTAACACGCGATTTCATTTCAAAATCAAATAATGTAAATTATAAACAATTATTTTAAAAATCTGTAGTAAATTTTATTGTACATAACGAATATGTACGCATATTTACAGAGACAGAGATAGTGAGAGAGGAGAGATATAGAAAGACTGAGGGAGAGATTTCGTTCAAGAATAAAAAAGAGAATATTTAAAATGCTTTTAAGAGTGCATGTTATTGAAAATAATGATATTATAAATTATGTCAATAAACTTCAACACATTAACTTCAATACATGTATCAATCTTTTTACTTAATTTATATTTTATTTGTTCGAAAGAACATTTGGTTGCTCTGTATTGTATTTGAGTAAGTAAATAATAAAACAAAATAATGCTGCCTTATCGTAAATCTTACAATATATGGTAGGTGGTTTCTTTATATTAGTTCCAGCGACAGATATAAAATATGTATATATGCGTGACGACATTAAGATATCTGCAGAGTACATCTACGTAAAGACATGTGAGGTAATGAAAAAGTCAGTAAAATGCCACTACAGCTAAAGAAATTCAATCAATAGTTTGTTTGTGTTTCTAATGGAATTTGTTTCTTCAATACATTAAATATTATCCAATTTATTCTTGCACATTGAATCACACTAAATTAATCTTAATTCAGTTTTGATGCATTTTAAACTATCATTAATATAATTACCCAGATATGTTTGTGTATGTGAGTGTTTATGTATGTGTAGAAGACTTTTTTTTTTGTAAGAATACAAATTGGCATAGACGAGGATCGAACTCACAACTTCCAGGATAAGAGGCGAGAGTCTTAGCCACCATGCCATGGCTACTGTCAATAATGCTATATAAAATAATTAAATAGTCTATACTGAAATAAAACAATCACTATTCTTCTGGAGTTCACTCTGCTTTGAAATAGACAAAAACGAATCAAACGTCAGAATGAAATGTCAAAAAAGATTTTGTGATAAATCTTCAATTAATTTGATGATTTGATGTTTATTTAGTGTGTTGTGTACTTTACGCAGAGTGGCATCTGCTATATTATATTGATATTGTATGTCAATGAGAAATATAAATAATTGTTAGTTAATAAAATTCAGTTTTATTTATTCTAATTTGAAGTTTGTGAGTCGCTATTAAGCATTTATGTTAAAATGACCGACCAAAGAACAAATATAAATAAAAGTGCTACCACGTGAGCGTCAAAAACAGTATTTCATTGTGAATTAGTGACGTACGAGTTACGGAAACATTGTTTGGATTGTAAATCTTAAGTTTAAAGGGAGTAACATGTTATTATTCAATTTTTAAGTATTTAATATGAATGAAGTGTATGTTATTGCCTAATTTGCATATATTTTTAGCAAATACGTGAAATTCCGTCCATTTATTTTAATTCATAGTAAATATTTTCACTTCAAAATGGCCAAAAAGCAGTGATTTTTGAAAATATGAGTTGCGGTAAGATTCTATAGTTGGTCAAATTATAATAACTGCAAGTAAGTAAATTTATAATTCTGATTATTAAAGAAATAAAATCTTGAAGAGATAATTTAAATATATTTAGAAACATGACTGGTTGGCAATTTTATTTTTTATTTTTGATGACCTATGTTCTGTATACCATATGGGCACATGGTGCCCACGGGTGACCCTAGTTGATAATAAAGCAGTAAATATTAGTGAAAATCGAAGTATGGATACCCAGTTATAGAAATATCTGGATATTAGGAAAATTTGAAATATGAATTTGGTTCTAATTCTGAATGGTTTAATTTATGTTTAAGTTAGTGGTTCAATTTATAATGCCTAAACAAGTAATATGGTAGTTCATTTAACTTGGAGAATTCATAATAAACGAAACGTTACATTTGAGTGTAATAATAAACCTATTTTAGCAGTCGATAATCGAATTTCGAAAAAAGTACCGAGTAAAAATCAAGTAGGTAAAACTCAAAAACGCAATAGGTCAGAAACAAATGAGCTAAAAGAACAAATGATTATTAGGGCACGCATAAAAAAAAACACACAACATACATACAAACGTACACATAGAATGATATACGTTACCCTAGCCAGTATTAACTCACACATGTAAAAAAATAACTTTTCCGGCAGTTTTCATTTCAAAGCAACCCATACGTTAACGTGCACTCACATATATATATATATCTCTATATATGTATGTATATGTGTGTGTGTGTATCCAGCAAATGAAACGGGAATGCTTTGTTCTGTAAACTGCGCGTATATATACGTATGTATGTGTGTATGTAGAGCCTGCAGCCAGTGTGCATGTGTGGTCTGTTTCGAAATAGTATCATAGTGTGCGTGTGTGAACGATAGTCCAATAATCAGTGCCGTTAAAAATGTTTGCGAAAATGGAAAATAAAAATTAACGGTTACTACCTATGTGTACATACATATATGTTTATTTATATGTAAACACGGGAAAGATGCGATACTCAATATAGTATCTAGTTTTGTTTGCGTTTTTATCGCATTTTAAATTGTCGTCACTCATCCTATTTTGGGCATTAATTTTTATTTTGCAAAAATATACCTACTATTCAAATATTGACTAGCTGAATATATTTCACGAATAATTTGTATCAGCATCGAAATTATTATCCAAATTATAGTCACTTTTTGATAACAAAATCATATTATTATTGTTCTTAAGTACGATTTTGAAGCGATCGAACTGTTTAAATTTCTAATGATTTCACTACAAAAATACATGTTGTAGTTATTTATATTAAATTGCTACAAAAAAAGAAATGTTCATAATATTAATTTTTTGTTTTAATATTTAACATTTCATTGCAAAAAATGGATATTTGAAAAAAAAAAATTAAAATATTTAAGCTAAATAAATTTACATTTATACTTAAAACATAAATAGTTCTGGCAAAAATAAAAAGTACCGTTTTCATTTGTTCTCTTTTCTAATATAAATTTTCTATTCATCCCCAATATTTATTTTTGTTTTTGTTGTTATTAGTGTTGTTGACACTACGATTACCATGAAACAATCTAATAAACATGATAACCATGGATACGTATATAAATCAACTAATTCCAAAAGTAATTTCCCAATAAATTGTACGATTATTGAGAAAACTTTGCAAACAAAACATTGAATAAGAATCACTTATTTTCTAATTAATGTCGTTTCTAAGATACTAAAAATGTAGAATGAGTAAATTAACTTCTTGTTTAAATATTGTTTTTCCAAAGAAACGGTTTTCTTCCTGACTTTGTTAATTGTGTACAGTATTTGTTACAGAGCGTTCACATACAGACACACATAGCAAATAATGTCGTTCTTAAACTCTCAAAAACATTTACATGAAAATCTATGTTTTTTTTTTAATATCGGTACATAAAATAATTCTAATAGCAATTAAATAGAAAGTATTTACAATAAAATAGGCCGATTTCGATCATCAATTTAATTGAAATTAGTTCGTAATATGTTTACTCGTAAATAAAAATAATAAATATCAAAGAGAGAAAAAAAAAAAAAACGTTTATATCCTGTCGCTATTATGTTTCAGTATAACCTTGAGATTTGATCTAATTACTTGTGGTTATAAAAATATGATAGCAATTATCATCAAAGTAGTTAAATCACATGGCATTAGATACTAAAGTTTAAAAATTCCCCTGACATCCTGCTCAAAGTGAAAGAAGTGTCTCATTCAGAGGAAATGTCACTAATATTAGAGTCTAATGACGTTCTTTGGCTATCTACAATTTAATGGGTAGATAAACTCGTTGGAACATGTACAAGGATAAAATACAATTAATAAAACATTTATGAATCACTTACCTAAAATTGGAGAACCACTTGACAAGCTGGGCAGTGTTGTTTTTGTTGAACTTGATGTCGGGGAAGTACATTTTCAGTACCGCTGAACTGGGGTACCGCACCCAGAAGAACATGAGTTTGGCCTTCCGCAGATGCATTGGTGTCAGTGTTGACGAGTTCACAGGAATCAAGGAAATATTCCACAAGATTTGTCACACAATTTCAAATTATTCAATCACTACCAAAATACATTTCCTGAGACTTCAATTTTAATTGAATCTTTCAAAATAAATAAAATTAATAATCATGTTTTAATTTTGTTGCTGTACAAACTGATTATTTATGATTTCTAATCTAAAATACTAATTGGCTGGCTGTGAATGCAGCAGACGAGCTTCTTAAGTTAATAATGGGGCTGTTAGGTGATTAGAATCAGATTTGTACTACAAATATCTGAATGTAAGTTTATGTTTGTAGTAACAAGAAATGTATTTTAAAATAATTATTATCCAATATACGTATTTGTCATTTTTTATTCCGTTTCTTGTTGAAAAGAAGCATGTGCTTTTAGAAAAACTATTCTCACAAGTAAAAGCACAATAACATGTTAAGAACTCCATGTTCATAATAAATTCAATAGCAAATTGTCAATGGCTTTGTAATGCCGTTTATATATGTAATAATGTCGTCACAATATTATTGATATCTCAATCTCTTTGTTCAAATTTAAAATAAGAATATTATTTTATGTATTTTTGTCGATTGCAAATAAAAAGTCTGTACGTGCTTTTATTCTACATATTATATGTTAGGAATTAACGGTAGATCCTTTCTATGATAAGGTTTCTTATTGAGAATAGAATTAAATATAGAGACCTTAGAAAATGCACAGACGGAAGTTGACATATTGTAACCAATAAGAGAATCGGAAGCCGTATTATATAAATCTAGGATATAGCAAACATTAAACTCGTTATTTGTAAGATTTTCTAACGCTGACGAAAGCTATTTCTCACTTATTCGTCTTTCAAGTTAATCTAATCAATGTTTACACCTATTACTATACAATTACTTATAATGTAATATGATTTTAAATTATTTTTTATATTATTGATAGAAAAACATAGTGGTAGCTATAATGTTCATATAAAGAAAGTTTACTTGTATGCAACGTTTAAAAGTTTGTTCAATGTTTCTAACGTTTAAAAACATGTATTTGGAGAGCTTTTTCGACTAGTTTCGTGTGAAAATGAAATTTTTCATGTACGGAATAAAAAATGACTTATAGACTAAGATTATATATGTATTAATGTTGTATAAAAAAGGATATTGTAGGCTGAATTCCGTCGTAGCTGATATCGCCGGAGTTGCAGTCGGAGTTACGGTCGCCCGTGTCCATGTTCATTGCGCCGGATGGACCACGTATGTGACCGTAGTCCGGTGAGGTGCCATGTTGCGCGGCTGCCAGCAGCGCGGGATGCAACAGCGTCGGCGGATGCGGCAGGGGCGGTGAGTCACGGTCCATCTTGATCATACCTGGCGGAGACGAGGACGCCTACAAACAAACACATACACATACATTAGTTACATCGTTTAATCAAAATATATCAAGTAAATGTTTATTGTTAGTTAGATTATAGCAAACAATTAATATAATTTAGTGAAAGAAATTACTTATATTATAGACTGTGATTATATAACAACATTTTAGTAATGATAAGTCTAATTTGTCATTAATACAAGATTACATTCTGTTAATATTATAAAAACTTTGATAAAAGTGGGAATATAAAATTGATAGAGAGTTTAAGATACTTAGATTTTTTTAAAGTGATAATTAATTTGTAAAATATATAAAATAAATAGAAAATATATAAATTTACCTTCATGGGTATGTGATGTCCGTGGCTAGGCCCGTGAAAAAACGGACTGTACGGTGAGAAGACCTGCGACTCGTGGAGTCCTGGGTTGGGTATAGCGACAGACGTCGGCAGCGAGACGGGCAACATAGGCGGGGGCTGGTGGTACGGCCTCGGCGACGGACAACTATTTTGTTCCATATTAGCGGGTGACATGCCCATGCCGTCCTGCGCCAGGATACGGCTCACCGTCCGCGGTGTGATCCGTGTATCAGTCACCTTGTGCCGCTTCTTCTTCGGTGTGACGACTAGCGATAAAGCTTCGTTCTGTTCTGGGTCTCGCTCTGGCGCACAGAACGGATGCTGGCCCATAGCGTACAGTGGCACCGAGCCGAGGCCCGGTGGCTTCGGCGGCTGGAACATTGGCGGCCGGATATGCAATTCACTTGGTTTTTGCATACTGTTCATGTGCATCGCCGTGGGCATCATCGGCGGATAACCGCCTGCCGCGCCGTTCATCATTTGCGCACTCCCGCTACCGTTTAACATCTGTCCCGGTTGTTGCGGCCTGTCTGCAACTTTGGTGCGTGGCGATTTCCGATCTAACATTTGCGATGCCATCATTAGATCTTTGTTCAGCTGCTCAGCAGCCGCGGACGCCTCACTTTGTTTTAGCCTCCGTTGATGTACGAATCGCGTCACTATTGAATCGATGATATTTGATAAGGATGCAGTTATCTCTGATTTTAGCGCGTCTGCAAGACCCTCCAATTCCGAACCTGTCGGAGTCATATTTCTTATCATGTTTAATCTTTCGGCAATGTTGTCTGGCTTTGGTACTGCCGCTGATGGTGGCGGTTGTTGCTGCTGCTGTTGCTGCTGATGATGGTGGTGTTGTTGTTCCCGCTGCTGTTGTTCCCGTTGCTGTTGTTGGTGTTGCTGTTGTTGCTGTTGCTGATGTTGCTGCTGCTGCTGTTGTTGGTGCTGCTGTTGTTGCTGTTGTTGTTGCTGATGGTGGTGGTGCTGTGATTCGGCTACCGCCGCCGCGACCGCTGCCTCTTTAGCCATTCGTGCTTCTTGCTCGAGGAATAACTTATGGCTGACACCGAGGTACATGGCCGCCGCGTTACTCATATGTGGGTGATGGTGGTGTTCGTGCATCATACCGTTGAAATGCGGCGGTATATGCGGAGGTCCGATTTTTAATTTACTGACCTGTTGGGCGAGCGACACGGGCGGTGCGCTGCTTGGCGCTACTGGCGGTTCTCTAGTTGAGGGCGAGCTAATTGGTGTGCGTTTGTGGGTGGTGTCTTCCGTGTCACTAGTGATCTCTTCCACTTCTTCACAGTTCGACTCTTGTTCCATGCGCGTGCATAATTGTACATACTTTTGTTGCATCTCGGCGAGCTGCTCTTGCATTGTTCTCAGTTGTGATTTAAGCGCGTTCTTTTCTATCCGTTTTTGCTGCCGAATCGGTTCGAGTTCATCTTCTTCGTCGTCGATATATCGGTCTGCTGCGCTGTCATGCTGCTGGGGTTGGTATAGCTTCCGCTTTTTGCAGCCGTTCACTTGTGGCGGTGCAGGACTCGATCGCATGCCTGACACGATGTTCTCGACGCGCGCTTTTTTCGCGTCCTCTGGTTTCGCTGGACTCGCTGGTTCCACTTTTGGTGAGGGTAGCGAGTCCGTGTCCATGCCTGTGAGCGCTTCGTCCATTAAGTCGGAGGCGGCGGGCTGTCGTCCAATGCCGTCCCCCACCAGGTCGTCGCAGTCTATCACTGCTTCTGGCTGCTGTAATTGTTGTTGTATTTGCTGTATTTGTTGCTGTTGTTGTTGTTGTTGTTGTGATTCTGTTGTATTAACGCCCCGCTGCGTGGCCGCCGTCGTCGCCGCGGTGGATTCCCTGCCTTGCTGCTGCTGCAATAATTGTTGGTCACTTATGATGTCTCCTATGACCACCTGTGATGATGGGATCTGTTGCTGTGTCTGTTCACGCTGTTGCTGCGCCTTGATTGTTTCGTTGTTATTGTTATTGTTGTTATTGTTGTTGGTGATGATGCCGCCGTTGTTGTTGTCAGTGACGTGCTCGATGCCGAGCAGCTCGTGCTTTCTGCCCTGCAGAATGTCTCGCAGCATGTGGTGCGCGAGGTCGTTTGGCGGTGGACTCTGGCCGTCGGCGCCTGCACCACAGCGCGTCGCGTTGCACTCGAACTTCACCACTTCGTCACCACTGTCCGCTGCTGCTGCACCACCACTTTCGGCCTTCTGGCGGCCAAGTAACTCGTTTAACATCTTTGCGGGTCCGAACCCCGGCCCAAACAGACCGAAATGTTGCTGTTGGGTGAAAATGGCGCCGTACAAATTGTTGTTACCACCAAGGAAAGACGGACGCGAACTGAAGTTCGGGATCGACGAGTAGCTGTTACGTGGCTCACCGGCGTCCACACGTTGTCTAGTTCTTTTCGCTTTCTTTAGGAGTTTATCTGCGTACAAACCAAACTCTGTCTCCTCCTCCGATGACATCATAGGTACAAACGATGCTATTGGACGTTTATATTCCCCCTCCACGGTGGTGTCGGTCCCCACTTTAAGAATAGTCGCCCATATCAATACCTGCAACGAAACGACCACAGCATTAATATATACGTACACAATGCTACAAGAGACTTGTGCCTATAAGTATCATCGTGTTCATGTGTGTGTGTGTGTGTGTGTGAGTGTGCGTTATGGGAGGGGAGAGTGGGCTGGCAGCAGTGTGCGTTAGTGCGTATACTTCTGACTGATGCACACCTGTCCGGACCCGAAGGCATGGGCAAGCGAGCAACTGTTGCTGGCCTCACACACGCATGCATAGCGCACCACACTTATTATTCTGTTTCTTGTTTCAACTAAAGTCGCTCGTCACTGCATTCGCTCACCACCAACGCGGACGCTTCCGACTAATCGTTTCAAATCATTAATTAACTCAAAAAATGTCAATTAAAAAAATATACACTTTCAAAAGATGCGGTTTCGTATATACCGGGGTTATATGATAAAAAGAAAAGTCTTCAGAAGTTTGCTAATTAATTCTGTCCGACTGCTAATTATAACTAACATAAAAGGAGAACTTTTAAATCAAGTTTGTCATAGAAAAAATCCATTGTTATCTGTAAATCCTCGCGTCCTTATGCTGGGCACAAAAGGCATTAAAAAAAAAAGACTTGTAGCTTCTTTATATATAGAAGAGTTGAACTTATTAAGTAAAGTAATCATTACTGACGTTTGCTTCCCCAAATAAATCTCTTATATTTATACATTTAAATTTTGTACATAAATTAAACGGGGAAAATTAAATAAATATAATTTATTAGAATAAACAAAAGAGTTGAGACTGAATAAATATTACGCTACTAAATTGTTGAAAAATAAAAGAAGAATTAGTTTTATAAAATATTAAATAATTACCGACTGAGCAATTACTGAATTTTATTATTTTCCAATTGTGTAGGTATTTAAAGATGAAGTAGTTAGAATTTAAACATAGAATTAAGGTAAGAATACTGTTTCAAATCTTATTTATAGGATAGTTAAATATTTCTGAATGATAATCTCAAAGAATGTACTTCTAAGAATTTAGACTTATTATTTACTTGGTAGATTTTTATTATAAAGTATCTAATCTACTATTAAAATAATCTTAGGAAATAAAATAAAATTTAATTTTTCATTAAGAATTTTTTTTTTAATTCGATATGGTTTGTATTTAACGAACGAATAAAATAAAATATTTATTTCAAATTGTATCTAATTATAATGTAATATCATATATTTGAATGCCAAATGTAATGTTTCCCATAAAGAGAACTTCGAAGATCGGCCATTAGCTTGAAATCGACTGCCGTGAAATAAGATACATATAAAAATGCGTAACTCGTTTCGCACTGTAATAATATTATTTTGATAGGCAGTGGGTGAAGGTACAGTTTCGTTTCAAACATGCATTAAGTGAGCTGATAAGAAATGCGTTTTTGAAACAGATGGCTTAGGAGTGTGTGTGTGTGTGTCTGTCCGCGTAGGTACGTGTGTGAGAAATGGGGAGAGACTTTCGCAACCATATGGCACGATATATAACTATTATAAAAGACAGATAACAATGTACTAGTTTTCTGAATAGGGTGAGATACTGAATTCTAAAGGAAGTGGGTAATTTCACATCCCCCATATATTTATACACGATGTGTTTTATTATAAAATTACTAAATTACTTAAAAAAAAAAAACAAGTTAATTTTGGTCAGCCTAAACACGTGCACGGATCTAACATGGATATTGGATGGGAACTTTAAGTTAAAAGGTGGTTTTGTTAACCATATATTATCGTTAAATAATTATTTGTAATGTCAAGGCCCAATAGTTACGATATTTGTGTACCAATGTTATTCAAAGGGCACTAAAAAAAATATTAATTTGAACCAAAACTGGAGTTTAAACTATCACTGAATTACCGGGCCTAAGAAATTAGGATTAGGATCATAAAAATAATTAATATAACGTACATTTCTGCATAAATCTCATCTGCAAAATTTTTTAAGCATCGCCCAAGCTAATAAAATAAAAATTAAACAATTAGTAATTTTTCTCCGGTTTTCCTTATATATTTGTTAACTCAAAAATTTTTGTCCGAAACTAAAATGTTTTAAAACTCTCGTTTAAATATAATTTTTACTTTACTCTTTCCTATCAAATATATTATAATAATATTGTTGTATTCACAGTGAGCCAATTACAAATTACAAATAATAATCCAGTTTGTTTTATAACAAACAATACTAGCATTCCCAGCAACAAAATTCACACATTAAGAATATTTTTTATTGCTGTAAAGCAATATATCTTATTTGCCATAAAAGATACTGGGTGGATTATTAATTGTAAAAAAAAACTTAAATATATATTAAGGAAATGTAAATTATCCAAATTTAGTTAATTTAATAATATATAATTTTCTATGATAATAATTAGAATGTCCCTGGGCGTCCCAAAGTCAAGCATATATTTGAAAAAAGAACCTAGTCTACGTCGCGTATGGTATATTAGAAAGGGCTCAGTGCACACTGGCTGGCTCATATGGGAACCATAAATGAACACCCAAGCGTACATGGATAGTGGCAGTGGTGAAACACTAGTTTATAAAGATACAGATAACCTTCCGGTGTGTGCAATGTGTATGTACTGTATGATCGTATTTGTGTACGTAGGTATGCATGTGTGTGTGTGTTGGACGTGGCATATGGGTGTATATGTATGTAATGTGGTGCATTTCGCTTGTGATCGCAAGTGCCGTGGTATTTCCGGTTCCGTCATGCGATCTGAACACCATCAACGATGTGTGCGTGCGCATATATTTGTTGTGTGTATTAGTAAGTTTTCCCATAGGTCTACGTCACGGGCGACAAACGATTCTCAAGCCACAGCGTGTCACATTATAAGCTGTGCAACGTCACTTTTAAGGAAATATTTATCTCACTTTAGTTAATTGTTGATAAGCATTTTACAGCTCGGATTCAACTACTCCATTATAAATTGTTTCTTGATTTAACCTTCCAAGTTTAGAACTGTGTTCACAGCGAAACAAATAGTAATTAAGATTAGAAATTTACAAATTAAAATGTATTACGGAGTAGCACTACAGCAACAAAATTAATACAATTAATTATAAATTATGTTGCTATGAATGTTAGCATTGTATGTAATACAACAAACAGGAATTATTACTAGTAATTTCTAAGCGTAATTACTAATTGTTTCGCAGTGAATATAGCTTTACTTGTAATTAATTAAGGGGGGAACCTGGTTTGCAATACGAAATAGTTAGCGAGTTTTGGCAGTTTCTTTTTAGGGTCAAATAAATTCACAGACTTTTGAAATTTTGACTGTAGTTTTATTTATATTTTAATAATCTTCATGATTTTTTTATAAAACACATTTATTGGTATCTTTGTAATTATTTAAATGTTTTATATTTTGTTCTATATGAACTAAAAATTAGTTTAAACTCACTTTAACATTGTAAATTATGCATAAACAAATTATAAAAAAAAACTATAATAGCCTACTTTTATGTTAATAGTTCTAAAATGTTGAAATTTAAATTTTGTAATTATTTATTTTAGTTCATATAGAACAAAATATAATACATTTTAATAATTATTTTGATTATTTTGCTTCAGATTGAAATTAAAGACTGCAGAGTGGACACAAAATGTTTAGTGGAAGAATAAGAAATAAAAGAAGCTTTTGTAAATAAATCTATCAAAAAAATCATAAGCTAATTGGTTCATAATTAAAGGCTATAATAATTTTTAAATTAAAAAAACAATTCTTTTCATTGTTGAAGCGGTAATTGTTTTATGAACGCCAATAAACGTTCTTGGTTAACGTTTCACAATAATTTCGAATTCTCTTAAAAAGTAATTATAAAAATACTTTTATATTAAAGTTTATATATATATATATATATATATATATATATATATATAAATGTATAAGTTTAATGCATTATGAAGTCGATGTTAATAAAGTTTCATCGAGTTATATCAAAATTATTTGTTTTTTTATTGATTATTAGTTTGGCGAGCTGTAATCATTAGTGTCTACATCTTTGCTTTTTGTTTCTAAGTACTAAAACCATATACTATAAAAGCATGAAACAAATTTGATGGACCAGTGAAATATATTTAAATTCAAAAGGACATAAATAAGATACCACAAAATATCAATATTCAGTGCAAAGCATCTGACAAACAGTAGAAACTAGAAATGTTATTCCTTGTGATGGGAACCTACCCTGTAATTTCAACGTCAAAAATACCTGCTGAGTTCCCCTTCGTTTTCTTCAAGTTGCAACTGCAAAACCAATTCTACTACACCCATACCACAATCCCAAAACATTTCTTACCCATTTAATCTCAGCGCTCCAACCTTGTATGCTCGGGGAAATCTAATTGTGTTACGCCACCAGTGTAAGTCTTAAAGGTAATCTTTTATTTTGAATTACAATGAGGAACCCTAAGAAAGTTCAGGTAGCAGACATATTTTCAACCGTATTGACACTAGCAATACGGTCGGCCGTATTGAACGTTATACTAAGTTTTGAACAAGTCTTGCAAAATATTCTTGTGAAAAACCGTTACAGATTTTTTATGGTTATTGCCTAGTTGATTTTGCTCGAGGAAGAAACTGGTTATATTTATGATTGTAATAAATCATTTTATTATTATAAATGGAAAATACAAGAAATAGCCTAAATGTAAATACAAATTTTGCATTACTATAAAATATTTTTATCAATACTTCGTCCGAAAAAAAAGAAAAAAAATCTATTTGCCCATTTATGAAGTGTCTGGAATAATCTGCGGGAAACAAAAGACCCTTACATTTTATCGTGAGAAATCAGAATCTGAAAGACGACATCGTTCTTAAGTGTCTGTAATTCTTCGAGATTGAAGACACCACATAAGTACTTGGACAAATATAAATTATAAAGTCGCTTTGTACATCAGGACATTGGGAACGATTAGTGTTGACATCTCACGGTGAGCAAAGGAAGTAAGTGTAATGAGGAAGTTCGATAGGGATCAACAGAGATCAGAAGGGCGTGCAGGGGTTGATGACAGGGCCAGATTAAGGGGGCAAACAAGAAGAGCCGCTTATAAGAAAATGAAAATGAATAAAATTGACTTATTTATGTTTTTGTGGTTTTCTTGGCGAGAAATAATAATTTTATTATTTTAAAAATAAGATTACAGCGATTAAATTCTTTCTTGTTCGTAAGGAAGTATTATAATCAGAGAAAAAATCTATGCCAGGGAATTTAAGGAAATACTCGTCGATTATGACTATTTTCGACAGGATGTCCGTGTGGATATGTGTATGTGTGCCCGTGTGCTTGTGTATGTGTGGGCAACACCATAAAACAGTAATATATAAAGTATAGATTATATTTTTCTTGATTGAAATTACTGATATTGTTTTTATTTATTTTTATTCTTAAGCGATGTCAATTTTGTTTGAAATATTCTTTTCAAAAATAGGAAGTTTTCTTTTCCGTAATATACAAATGATAAATTTAAAACAACATATTTTTATGTATTTTTAAATTGCTGCAAATAAATCAGAAATATACAAGAAATTTTGTTAAAAACGAGCAGTAAATTATCCACGTTTAGGGAAAAATTGCCACACCTGGCAACACTGGAATGTGTAATTTTATATAATACAGTTAAGTTAAAAGCACAAATGAGCCTTTAAAAATCAAATCATTTCATTTGGTGTCAAGTGCCTTGTCATCAATGTTAATTTAAACAAAATGCATATACGATTTAATAGGTTGCATTAACGGAAGTAGTCAAAAAAGATCATCCTTATCAAGCGAACTATGGAAGGAAATGAAAGCTTATAAGTCTTCAGTACCTACAATAGTCTTTATATTTCCATATGCGCATTCATATACACACATACATAGATAAATACAACCTCTCTACACAATAATAATAATAATAAGCATTTTAATTTATTAACTCGACTCCCGTTTAACTGGCAATTATCGACACCCCTGAGTGAGAGAGCCACGTTATTAGCTCTGTCCGGTGAACTCCTCCTTAGAACTAGAACCGAATTTACAGGCCTGTACTAGCTTTTGAGAAAATATACAGTGCCCTGATTTTTCTTTCTAAATATTGTTGCTTAAAACGTTTTTTTTTGAAAATAACCATCTCGTAGGCCTAGTTACCACATACATATTGTAACTGAATTGCGTAGATTATTGTTCTAGAGCCTTGTGGAGAGACTCAGATTGTTTCTAGAAGCTTTGTGTTCAATATATAATCGTGTTACTCTGGCAGTTAGACAGAGATATGCAGTCAGTAGAAATAAATTATCGGTCAGTGCGTCAGTCAGAAATCAATAGTCAGAGTGAGACAAATATACAAATCTATAAGTTTAGTGAATATTATTTAATATTGGTGCAAAATAAATATTATTGTAGTAGTGTTATAATATAAATAAATAACGTTTGTAGCCTTTAAGTAAAAATAAGTGATTTTAATTACCCATCGACTCGACACAGACGTTAAAATATTGTTGCATTGCAATAAAAGATTGAATTTAAAACACTCTAAAGTAAATTTAAATATAATATAGTGAAATTTAATTAAAGGAAAGTCGAGTAAAGACACCTCTAGATTTTTTTAATATTTGTTTAGCTCCCAAAATATGCAATTAAAATTATTATATTATTAACAACACAATTTGAATATTTA
Source organism: Leistus spinibarbis (assembly GCA_933228885.1). Lineage (NCBI taxonomy): Eukaryota > Metazoa > Arthropoda > Insecta > Coleoptera > Carabidae > Leistus > Leistus spinibarbis. Next base: position 3,221,462 of record OW121802.1, read on the forward strand.
CATTCATTTTAAAAATGGGCGAAAATCTTTAAAATTCAATTACTTTTCACAACTCTGGGTTTTCAATACGATTAAAAGGAATATCTGATATCGGTGTAATTTAATAGGATAATAAAATGTTTACATATTTATTAATGCAACGTAATTGATGGCGACTGTTCATATTTGATAAAAGAAAAAGAAATTTGAACATATTTACTATGAAATTCTATCTTGGAGGCGTATATTGAAATTAATGTGAACATGTGTTTCTGATAAGCTCAAATGATAAATCACTTAAGAAGTATATCATTTATATCCATTTGTTTTATTTTAAATTATCGTGACTACATTTATTTCAAATCGATATTATATAAACTCTGTTTCGTTAATGTAAAATACGTTACTTTTTCTATGATAATTTTTATAAATCTAATGATGCATGTTAATCTAAATAAATATTTTTAAATCTGACATATGAAACTTAAACACTTACATTCACTATCAATATTTATAGTAATGCTATAGTTTTTGTTTAAACATCTGTTAGTCTTATGTTCTTTATAATTCGCATGTGGCAAGCATTATCGTTTTTTTTTTTTTTTTCGTAAGGTAAGTGTTACAAGTGATCATTATTATTAAACATGAGTGATATTGGTTATTGGAAACTCACAATCAGACAATTTGCCAAAAGTGGACATAGCCTCACTTACGTATTTCAAAATTGATTTTACGCGTGCACCAATGCCTTTATTTAAATGATGCAATTCGTATGAGCAACTGTGCAGACACAGATGACATATGATATCTGTGTATCTGTACCTCTTGCTCGTCCGTGTGTATTCTAGCTCACTCATCATCATCATGCAATGAGTACATAGCTAGTATATGTCGACGATGGCAGAGTTGTTAAAAGTAATAGATTCGCGTGATGGGCTTAAGTGTCAGCATCCGTTTGCCTGTCCGTTGAATTAAAGAAAAACGGAACAACTAGTTAAGTTAAGTGAATGTTTTCTCGCGATTTGTACACTACAATTTCGTTACTTAAAATTATAACCATGAATAATTTAAACATATTACACTGTTGCAACATATCATTTTCAACTCATTTTGCTGATAATTGGCGTCAGATCCGTGACTATGGCATATTTTCACTACAACATTTATACCTGATAGTTTAAAGGTCAGTTAAGTGGATTAAGTTCAATTTTTGAACATCAGTTAGGAAATTAAATAACAGTCTTGTATTTATGTATTCTGATGTAATCAGATGTTTTGTAAAAAATAAATTATTGTAGCAAAAAATCTGAGGTGGCCTTCACTCGATTCTCTTATACTTTTTTCGCAACATATATATATATATATATATATATATATATATATATATATATATATATATATATATATATAAATAAATAAAGATTCTGTTTATGCACGGTCTAGAAAAATAAATTCAATTTTCTTTTTACACGATTTTATTTGATTTAGCACGGTTAAAAAAGTAGTTGAATTTAAATTTTAAGGATAATTATTTCCATTAACTGTGATTTTCTAGATATATTTAGGGCAGTACGTATACAATGCACTTATTTTATATATATTTTTACTGCGACAAAACTATAAATAAACAATTTTTCGAAAATGATAAAAGTTAAAAACTGTAATGTCATTATTAAATTTTCATTTTCTCTAATAATTTTATTTAACTCCTTTAGCTATCGAGATATGTAAATAATGACAAGAGTAAACAGGTGAAATATCCTTTTCAAAAATGGTAGGTGTTCAATGGCTGTAAAGCGTTCACTCACACAGCCAGACAGACAAATAAACAGATTTGTAATAGAACGAAATAGACACAATGGATTGGCTAGTGCTTCCAGCTTGCCGTACATGAAATACAATTATGAAAACAATAGCAATTGTTTGAGTACAACATTTATTGTTGCAATCATCCAACAATTAATCAATATTTTTAATTTCAATATTATTATCATTATTAATCTGTGAAAACGTTATAAATATAAAATGCCTTACAATTTATAAAGATTTTTTGATATAATTAAAAAGAAAATATATATGATTCTTTTATATTATTTTAGAATAGCCCCTGGGTTCACAATTTGTAAAAACTTTGTTGACATAAAATATTTTAAAATTTTTAGTAGAAAATACTATATATTTTTTATATTAACTTGGGGCAGTATTTAACAGGGCTTCAAATTTTGGAGCCCTATAACTCCGGACTTGTACAGACGTTAGGATTTAAAAAACGACAGACATTTCATGGACGTAGAAAATATATGTGTATCAAATTTCATTAAAATCGGCTCGGTACCTTCAGAGGAGATACATCCATAAAGTTGGTTGACGAGCGAGTGACATAATCCAATGATATAAATTAAATACATTTTCGTAATCAGGGTGATGAGACACTTTTTGGGCCGAGAATGTTACAGAAACATGACTAAAGAAAGAAGTATGAAGCAGGCTTAAATAAATTTAAGAAGAATTTAAGAATTAAATAGCCATTTAAATTCCATATGAAGTAGTGTGACGCATATACACATATGTAAGGTTTAAAATAGCAAAAGGGCAAAAAAGCGGTGTTACGTGTGTGTCGTGTTTTTCTGTGGCCAACGGAGCAAGTAAACTTCGGATGTGCACATCTATAGATGGAACGCGACAAACTGTGAGTGTTTGTGTCGCGATGGCATGTGTGTGCGTGCATTTGTTTCAAGACAATTGACGTGAGAACCGCGCGTTACTAATACTGAAGAGAGGCGCTACACACTCTTTTGCATACATGTGTATGGAAAATTTTATGACATATCGCACGTTTCCGGCCTATTTAATTTTCGTCTTTTTTACATCGAGGATCTTTTGACTCTGTTGTTTAGACATTTTAATTAGAGGAAGTTCTTAATTCTCATGTTATTGTCATTAAAATAACTACGTATGCTTATTTTTAAACGCGAACAAGACACCATCTAATATTCAAATATGTAGATCCGTACGCACCATGTGCCCATATGACATACAGTCCATCGGATATTAGCTGTGCTCTTGTTATATTTTCTCAATTCTTAATTGCTTTCTCAAGAACAATATAATTTTATCTTTAAAATATCTGTAGTGGCCTGCACTCGAATTTCTTTATTTATATATATATATATATATATATATATATATATATATATATATATATATATATATAAGTATATATACATATATATTTATATATATATATATATATATATATATATATATATATATATATATATATATATATATATATATATAAAACCAAAACCAGCTGTCAAACTAACTAATACTCTACAGAATTATTCTGATTATTCTAATTGAATCTATTTTGCTTTCTTGTCAAAATATTGACAGGCGCAGATGATTCGATTTATTAAGCTACATGCGAATCCACGACAACGTAAACAAGATATTTATAATATTTCGTAGCAGTTTTCTCGTAACTGGTACATATATTTAAGAAACTTTTCAAACAAAAGTTGTGCAAAACATTAATATCTTTCATTATGAACATTACTATTTTTGCCGTAAGTGCAGCCGGTCTAGTGATATTGAAGATAAAACAAAAAATGCATAGAGTAAACATGCACTGCCGGTTTGAATATTCTTTTCAAAAATAGATCATATACAAGTCCTAAGTTTGAAGTTTCATAATTTTTCGTACGACAGTTTCAGCTCTAGACAGCAGACGTCACTCTCAAAATAGTCAATAAACCTATGAGCTATTCCAAAGAATTTTTTAACAGAAACAAAATAGAAATAATTTAATATTTGTTATTTGTAATCTTTCATCGATTAACACAAATATATCGACTGAGAACGGGTTTCAGTGTGATGGTTATTGCAGATAAACATTAAAATATATTTTGATAAACAGTACGCATTAAAAATTATATTTTAATACATTGATAAAGATATATTATAATTATAAGCGAATTTGTCCTATTATATATTTGTAAGGAATACTACGTAAAAGAAAGTCGAGTGCAGGCCACTCCTCAGTATTTTTATATGCTTTTGCGTTCAATCAGATCAAATTTTATCAAAAATCTTTAGTTAATTGCGAGTTTCATAAAATGAATACAATTCTAAAGCAAAATAATAAGTATGTTGAAATAAAAATAGATTATAAAAAAACAGAGATTTAATTCCATAAAATATAACAAAAGAAATTAACTTGAAATTATGCAGGCGAAAGCTAACAGTTTCCTATTCATAGCACAATCGCTGAAGTTTCTATTATAAAATGCTAAAAGTGGCATGTATCATCATATATATATATACTGTCTGTCTGACTAGTATATATGTATGTACATACATATCACCACATATCACATAATATAATTTCGGGATATTTGAAAAGAATTTAAGAGTCGCATTGCATATGGAATAATATAATTAATAATTCAAAGAGTGCGCTATGAAAAAGTGGAAACGTCCAAATTATATCGTATCACATCAAATTATATACAAGGACAAGCTGCATATAAAAAGCTTTTCTATTAATTCAACGTTAAATCATTCTTTTTTCTTTTTCGTGCTCTTTTATAAAGACGATCAAGTAACCTGTTGTTAACTGTCACGGCATATATTTTATATGATTTCACATTTGTCTTCAACTTGCATTTATCTTTTAATAATTTATCGCTATAACCAGAACTTTGTGTAGACTTTTCTATTTGCCAAGAATATTTAAGTTCTAGCACAACGTGTATGTGTTAATGTTTTAAACGATCACCCCATACTTTTTTTTTAAATGTATGTACTTGTAAACTTACGATTTATCTTTTATTAATTTTCATTGAAAAAAGTTCAGGAAGGTTGGATTTTGGTTATATTATTCAAAGATTAAATATATGCATTTCCAAGTTCCTATACAATTAGATTTTAATATTTAGATAGTTTTTCCCAACTGTCAAGTCTTTTATTTCTTATAATCTGAACTATTTTCTTATCGATCTTTATACAGTTAACACTCCTCTATTATTCGTGACGTTCGTATAATCTACATACGACACTGGTTACTTATTAAAACAAATACTCCATTATAAAACGCCAAATAAAGTAACTATTGTAAATAATGTTATTAATGTGCGTTGAATAATCTATTCAAATAGAAAATAGAAGCAGTAAGTAATACCGAAAATATCAAACATATTCTTTGGTTACATATGCAAGAAAGTTCAGTGTAGGGCACTGCAGAATTTGTAATTAAATTAAAAAATGAAAATGTTAAATTAGTCAAAAAAGATGTAATCACATATTAGGATTCTAATTCGTGTGTGTTAGTAGCTGAGACGTTTTTAGTTCGTGTATTCGTCCCCTGCGTCTCGTACATCGTCGAAATGTCAAGTCGACCGTATTGTAGGAAAGCGTCATCGAGGGACGAAAAGAAGTCCAATTGCGGTTGTTTTTTTATTGCTGTAAGATTTTAACAGCACAATGTTACATTTTATATGTCAGCAGCGCCTGCTTTATGACAAAATGCAAAGAAGCAAACGGTGAAAATGTCAAACGGCGGAAAATAAATAAAACACACTCTACACAAACATGTCTTTATTTCCACCTGACGAATAAAAAACAAAATGGCTTGTTTTATAAATGCTATAACTGCGTATGTGTTTATTACAGGCCATCATAGACTCGGCTTAGAGGGTGGCACACACTAGCCGGTGTGTTGTAAATCACTTTATGTCAAATAGCTTTTTTTATGTTTACGCTTTTGTTATTTCCATTTTAAGATCGAGGGTGTGCGCTATGCATTTGATGCACACATTTCTTATAATCATAAAAAGTATTTTTATCAGGCATTTTATATGTTCGCACATCCTATGACATTTTTAAATTGTAGCTAACGTAAAGTCGCGAGAAAAATGAGTATATCGTGATGCAATAAGGTTTTACAAGTATTATTGACACATGCATTTAAATAAATATTATATTATAATCCTTAGATTATAGTCTATTACTAGGTTAACCCGTGGGTACCATGTGCCCATATAATATACAAAATACAGTTCACTCCCATCCATCGGTTTAATTTAATAAATTGACGCGTGGCGAATTTTCTTGTAATTTTTTTATAAATGTTACACTATATAAGTAAGGCATTTCTTTTGTATAATTTTTCCTAGTGAGCACGGTTTTATATTTTCGTTATTATATTGTAAAAAACTTAAAATTACGAATATGTAAAATTGATAATGAATGCAAATTGATTTTGGCGCCAAAATGGTTTACAATGTTTAAGAATCAATAGCTCGTCGAAAACATGAAAAACGAAGTGATTTTTTTTTCAATTGTTTACCAATTAGAAAAATCTGGAAAAAACTGGGTTGTAAAGTATGTCAGAGGGGACTTGCAAGCATTTTTCATCAACTCCTAACTGTAACTTAAAGGTCCAAACATAAAATTAATGGTTATTATATTCTTAAATTTATATTTCCCGCCGAAAATTGTTGACAAAAATCTGAGAAGTATATGACATTCTTTCAAACGCTTCCGATTTTTTTATAATTTAACAGTAAATATAGATATGTTAAAAAAATTAAGAACTGTAAAATCAAGTTTATTTTTTATCTATGGTAAAAGTGAGGTTCAGGATTCTAAAATTTGGGGAAAAATGCTTTATTGCAATATTTTACATTTATTATTTCTATGATTCGGCTTGGGGGCATTTTTAAACATTAAATTTTTTTTACCATATTTCAAAATCGTTGCTTAAAGTATTTAACAAATGTTTGAATTATAATTTGTCGATTTTAAGTATGAATTTAAGTTATTTAAATATATGTTTTAAAAACTGTCAATATACTGTATCAAGTATCTAACAACAGAGAATACGTATTTTCAAATTGGCATTTAAACATAACCTATAATTTAACGAAAATTATCATAAAATGTATGCATTTAAATAATGAATGAGTGTATATATAAATGTAAGTGGTTTCCCTTCATTAATAGCACACGAAATGTATAGTTTATTTACAAAACAATATCACTTAAATATAGTTAGCCGTTAGCCAGGCAGAAACTTATTACTTACCTATGGCGCTTACTTAATATACGTATAATACGATTATAACACCAATGGCAAACAAGAAAATGATGTGTGCTTACTTAGAATAATGGAAAGTTACACTAAAGTGTCCTGAAAGCATAATCAAAGTGGGCCGCGCACTGTTTATTGTATTATTGAGTGAGAGCTTGGATCACTTTCGCTTTTACTTCACGAATAATTAACGACTTTAACTATATTTGTAAACAACATTCCATTTACGATTGCCACCGTTAATATTCATTGCAAATGGGAACATAGCCTTACCTACTGTCTATACAAATATTAAGAAGAACACGTTTAGAGCAAAAGAACAAGATCTTAAAGTTGTTCAATTAAACCTAAATTTAGCTAATATAATTTCAATTTTAGAACAAAACATATTATAATATTTACTTTCTTTTACGAAGTAATAAGTAAGTCTTGTAATTTTCAACGGATATACACGTTTTGACCTTCCCTGAATCGAATGTGACTATTTTCGGAATGACATCTGTGTGTCTGTGAACGCTCTAGGGCCAAAACTTTCGAACGCAAAATTATGAAACTTAAGACTTGTATAAGCCCTAGATTTGCACCTTCTATTCTTGAAAAGAATATTCAAACAGGAAGTGCATGATTACACAATGCATTTTTGTTCTCCAATATCACTAGAACGGCTACACTTACGGCAAAAAAATGATGTTCATAATAAAAGATATTAATATTTCGCTCAACTTTTGCTTGAAAAGTTTCTTCAAAAAATGTGCCAGTTGCGAGAAAAATGCTACGAAACATAATAAATATGTTGTTTACGTTGTCATTGATTCGCATGTAGCTTATAAAATCGGATCACCTGCGCCTTTAAAAATTTTGGCAGGAAAACAAAATAGACTCAATTAGTTAAATGAAAACAGCGTAAAAGGAAGTCGAATGCAGCTATTTTCAAATTATGAACGCAAATAAGGCTACAAAAATGATTAAATATTATAATTTTAAAATTTTGTTTTTTATAATTTTATCTCTTTTTACTTATTTTTACGAAGTAATAATCGAACTCGAGATTGCCCTAAATCAAATGTGACTGTTTTCGAAGTGACGTCTGTGTATGTGTCTGTGTGTGAACGCTCTAGAGCCGAAATTGTCGAACTTAAGACTTGTAGACTTGTCTAGTTGTGCATCTTCTATTTTTGAAAAGAATATTCAAACCGAAAGTGCATGTTTACTCTATGTATTATTGTTCTATCGCCAATATCAATAGAACGGCTGCACTTATGGCTAAAATAGTTATATACATAATGAAAGATATTAATATTTTGCACAAGTTTTGTCTGAAAAGTTTCTTTAAAACATGTACCAGTTACGAGGTAACCGCTATTGAAAATATTTATATTTTTATTTATATTGTCTTGGAAATACATTATTTTTAAAGTATCGTATTACTTATGCTTGAAAAAAATTGACAAATAAACAAAATATAAATAATATATGTCATCTTGCGCTGTTTAACACAAATAGATCGACTGAGAAGGTGAATTTTAAAGAATCAACATCTATGTTTCATATTGAAGAAAAATAATAAGCTAATTGGTATAATTTCAGGGTATTACTGTGGAGTATTGGTATTTTTTGACAGTTTGTTAGGAATATATATATATATATATATATATATATATATATATATATATATATTTCTAATAAAAACTACGCAAAAGAAAGTTCTTTGTTGGCCACAACCGATTATTTTATTCAGGGTTTATATATAGGTCTTCATTTAAACAACCATGGTTAAATACGGCGAGCTGAAGGCATTGGTATCTCTATGCTTGATTAATATACTATATATATAAGTGTTGATTAGTAGTATTAGTAACACAATTTTTCTGGTGTTAAATACCATAGTTAACATAATACCCAGTGAATAACCAGGAGTGGAAAAAATGTGCTATAAAATACAATTGTAAAAAAGCTCAAAAACTACATCGGTAGCAAATGACGTGTCAGTACTTGCCTTTTTGATTGCAGGGTACATAATTTAAATATCAAAGTGAGCACTATTGTTGCTTGTAGTCGTTTTCGATTACGAATTCTCTTATAAGTACGTAAAAAAGGGACGACCAAAAAAACATGTACGAGTACTACACAGTTCATGTATATTTTTATTTTTCGTCGTTGGTACACCTGTTTACGAGCAAGTTCGGTGTAATACTAATATACACACTATACGCATATAAAAAAACAGTAGCGTCTCCCCCAGTTTGCGATCCCATTAAAAAAGCAGCATGTCTGAGATGTCCTTCTCTTATTCCCAGACAACGAACCTACGGCGAAGGGTTGCCTGAGTAGCAGTAGCAGTACATACACACAGACATAAGGGAGAGTGAAACCGTGGCCTGCCTGGAGTGGCCTGCAAGACATGCTCGCCATCAATGCAAAAGAACCCACTCCCTACCCTTCCCTTTCACTTTTGTCAACTCTTGATTCTGATGACGACGAACAGTCGAACGGATTCACAAATATCTCTAAAAGTTTCTTTAATTTTTCAAAGGATTTCGCGACGTACAAGAAGAAAAGCAACCAACGATTTTATATTTTCGGCCCAAACGCTCCGAGATAAATTAGAAGTATTTTATGTCGACTTTTAATGATGCCCTAATGAAAATAAAAATTCACGTTTTTTATTTTTGTGTTTCTTGGCTTTCCTTACCTCTTCAAACACATACACAAGTAATTATTTTATATCGTTATAAATTCACTTAGAAACAGCAAAAATACTATTTAATTATACTAGAGCTGCCCACTTTAGACTTGTCTAAACTGATAAGATTCTAAATTACCGACTGCACCAATAACTTTGGTTGAGAAGAACGTCGTATCACGAATAACACATAATAATCCAGATTGTTCTATTACACACAATGCTAACGTTTACAGCGACAAAAATTGGTGAAATGTCTACAAACTCCTGTCAAATACATACTACGTTTTTTGTTTTCCATTTGCAATATATTTATATCTAACGTTCTTAACTAACTTAATAAATTAAATTTTATAACGTAGCTATAAATATTTAAAAGACACATTTAATATAATTATATTAAATACCAATGTATTTTTAATTTTGCACTGTATTATTGTTGCTGAATTCAATGTAAAAAACGTAGCAATAGTGCTGCTTCGTGGAAGAAAACAAAACCATATTGGTTTGGTTCCACAGCAAATTATATTATTGAACAAGGGAGTTGAAATAGTCTCCATCTTCAATAATATTAAGCTTCTTAAATAATTAATACAATATTAAGCAAATCACCCAACATTGGTTATTATTGTTTGTACACTGACAATCTGTCATGTAAACTTAACCATACTTATATAGGTTCATTTACATTTTCATAGATGGCAACGTTGTGTTTTTAGCTCGTACAAATGTACAAGATAGCTGTGTTTGGTCTTGTTACTGTAACATTCTCAGAACAAAAAAATTTATTGAGAAAAAATGTTGGTTTCGTCGCCCTGATTACGAAAATATATAAATAACTTATATCGCTCTCTCGTTCCAACTTTCTAGACATATTTCCTCTGAAGGTACCGAGCCGATTTTAATGAAATTTGATATACATATAATTTCGGTGCCCGTGAAGTTTCGCTCGCATTTAAAATCCAATCGTCTTTACAGGTCCAGAGATTTAGGCCCTTAAAATTTGGTGTCCTCCTAAAAACTGCCCTTAGTCAAATTATCTACTAAAAATTATAAAATATTTTATGTAAACAAATTTTTCCAAATTGTGAGCCCAGGGGCCATAAAAAAAAAGATATATAATTTATTTTATTATATCAAAAGGTCAAAGAATATTTTTAATAGTAATTATATTGAAATTAAAAATGTTGTTGCTGATTGCAACAATAAATTTTGTACTCCAACAATAGCTATCGCTTTTAGTATTTATTGCGATTGGGCTCGCCGATACGGCGAGCTGGAATTACTGGTGAATGCACCAATGTATGTTTACAACTAATTTCGATTTGAAAAGATTATTTTAAAACGGCCCAATTGTTTATTATTTGCAATTTCGAATCGTGATTACTAATAATTTAATTTCCAATAACAGAGGTTCAACTATTGAATCTCGTTCATTTCCAAATTTAGGATAGATTTAAATTTTGTATTACCATTTAACAAGTAAATGTAAAAAAAGTAGTGAAATAATGTAATTCTAAGGGTGAACAGACTACAGTGTAACTGTATTACTTTGAAAATAACAGAATTTAAATCTATAGAAATGTAGAATATTACCGTTATTTGGTAAATAGAATATGAAAAGTGTAATTGAATGAGAGACATCTAGGACGAGAACAATTGATTAGTAAAGGGAACAATAATGATGATGACGAAGTTGGTCAGCTCGAGCGGTGATAAGTAGGCTATACGCTAGAAAAACCGGAAAGAACTTCGATGACGTCATAATATGAAGGTGTGATTGTACGTACTGCCGGAGATGGGCCCGGTGATTTGTCTGGTTTCCTGTTCCGGTCGTGCTCGGATTTTTTCGTATTGTCTTTTTTTTTTACTGTTTTGTTCTGCGTTGATACGAGTCTCACCTGCTCACACAGGTCAAATAAGGCATGCATCATTATGACATTTCGCGAAGAATATATTTGAATTTGAATGTCTAATGATTCATCTTATAATTGTCTAATAACTGGAATACTTGGAAGATTTTCTTTATCGTCTAAGTATTGCACTTTAAAAGACCAATTAAATTGTTATATGATAAAAGAAAAACAGTTATTTTAATTTCATGGTCAGAGCATTATATTTCGGATATGTTGAATGAATCAAGGACTAGTATAGTCATCATAAATAAGTTAGAAGATTGAAATATAATACGACCGTATAGGGTGATCTCCGTGAGAGATAGCTGTGAGAGCGTCTTTCAGAAAACCGCACTCGTACCTTTCAGCCAGTCTTTATCGGAACGTTCTCAACCCACTAGCGCTATGTGTAGACTCAACCACCATGTCACCTCCATAACCAGTCTAGTAGCTACTTCCTTCCTGCATTCGAGACTACATAAACCGGATAGACTTCTTTCCAGATAATTACTCTTGTCATTTGTGAGAGAAATGGCTCTAATAATTTGTAGTTTTCAAATTACAATTATTGTATAACAACTTGAGCCCCAGTTAACTTGCTAACTGACGTATAGAGCTAACTGTTTTTGTTGTATAAAACTAAACTAACGTCCAAATACGGTTTAAACGACAGTTAAGTTAAAATAAGATTTTCGTGCGTTCAAAGCTCATTCAGAAATTAATTGCCGTATCCAAATATACACATATTTTATTAAAACATTATAAGAAATTTTCTCTGGTTTACCATATCTCGTATATATTCGTAAATTTATTTTTAGCTCGCCGTACGAAGTACCGAAGAAGTTAAAGCAATCGGTCGTGTGTCTGTAGCATTCTCGGATTGAAAAATGTCCTTAACAAAAAGTGTTTGTCTCGGCGCCTTGAATCCAAAAATATATATAACATATACTTGGATGTTAGTCGTCGCTCGCTCGTAAAACCAAATTGGCAGCTTCTACTCCTCTGAAGGTACCGGAGCGATTCACACCAAATTTGGTACACATATGACTTGGCATCCCATTTGAATCCGCTCGCAGTTTAAATTCAATCGCCCGTTTAATTCCCGAGTTATAGCGCCCCAAAATGTGGAGCCCCCCTTAATACTGTGTTTATCAAAATAATTAAAACACTCAAAAATTCTACTAAAAGTTCTAAGATATTTTATATCAACATGATTTTTTCATATTATTAACCCAAAGCCCGAAAAAAATTATGGAATATTATCATTTTGAATTTTTAAATATGCACTAAATTTTATTTTATTAATATAATCTACAATGAATTGTAAAACTTTTTATATCTATAATTTTTTTTTCAAATTGTTAATCAAAAGGCCATAATAATTTAATACCAGTGCTCGCAATGCATATCTTACATAAAGGGAAGTTCTACGCATTGATGCGTTTTACACGTACCAAATCTTGTTATTTAGATCATTCAGAATATCTTCAGATTTGCTGGTTGCATTTGCCGTTTTATTTAAACAACTGGGCTAACTCGTGGGCACTATGTGCCCATACCATATGCTTCAACGGTATAATAATAATATATATTTTATTAAATGTTGAATTTCGATGACATCTTTTCAAGTATAAACTTAGTGCGGGCAATAATGCATGTGGTATTGTAAAAATGTGTTGATAAATAAATGTATAAAAATGTATTCCATAATTTATCAGGGAATTAGGAATGGAAAGAAGAATGAAAATGTATTTGAATGCAATGCGTTGAACAAAACCAGACCGGTGTGTAATTAAACTTAAATTGCATAGATCACAAAAGGCAGGCCCCATATTGCATCACATAGACAGAGAGCGAGAGAGACAGAGCGGCGGAATTTTCATTCCAATATATCTTTGTTCTGTATGTGACATGTGCCATTCGATAATAAATTATCAGCTTTCGAATAAAATATTGACAGAAATTTGTATTCACGATTCAAAAACAAAAATAAAGCTCTTTCAAAATATACGCAGCCGTATTCGCAAACTACAATTACTTTATGGGCCCACATTTTATTTTCTCTCTCCTTGAAATTAAGTATTTTGAGGGAGTTAAACATATAAACAAAGCGATCACACATACATATAATCGAATTCAGGTTGCATCATATATTTATGAAACGCAAAAATAAATAAGACCAGAAAATGTTTACATGTATGAGTCATAATAGTCATGTATGTGCATATACACATAATATCTTGAACCCTCAAATGTCTTTAGATTTTTGCATGAAAGAAACTCGTGTGTTTTAAACAGAGGATAATTTTTTCTGCTTGCACTGCGCCCAAGCGGGAGATGAAGAAATCACATTTTCCACTCTGAGTGCTTCATGCACCCCTCGCCGCCCGTTCACCCGCGCCCGCCTACCATGCGGGCCCTCGCACGAGTCTTAACTATACGACGCGAAAGCGAAGAACATTGCTGCAATGAGATGAATTCCATCCTTGTCTCGTACGTTATGTGTGCTACACTCTTTTTTTTTTCTTTTTTGCTTCAACTATTCTGTGGTTTTATGTTTTAGGTAGAGTTCAACTGTACATATATGTTTTACACTAGTATTGTAACTTACTATAGAATGTTGTTTTGAACATTACACTAATTTATAGGTTATGGAACTAATTTTTGGATTACTAATACCTTGTATCTACACAGTGTTGAATTTGATAAGCTGGAGGGTTACAGGATATGTTATGCCAATATTATTTTCCTATTAAATTGGATAGGTACTATGTTAATTGAATTTAATAGTACATTATCTGGTTATCAGTGTAAGAAGGGAAATTAACATTATACTTTTTACTTTGTTTTACAAAGTAATAAGTTTTTATATTTAATTTGAAAAATATGAGTTTGTTTTCTGGGTTGTATACAACCTATAAACTTGAAATTAAAAGTTTCAACAGTTTTGCTAAGGAGCACTCATACATTACATACATACATACAGACATAACAAACACATAACATCTAAAAAAATCGGTTGTGGCAAACACAGAATTTGCATTTACGTAGTTTTCATTAAAAAAATATATTCTAAACAAATGGTCAAAAAATGCCAATACTCCCAAGAAATACACTAAAATTGTACCAATTAGCTTACTATTTTATTATGTTATCAAATATGATAATTTTACCTTCTCAGTCGATCTATTTGTGTTAATCAGCGCAATATAACATACATTATTTATATATTGTTTATTTGTCAATTTTTTTCAGGCATAAGTAAAACGATAACTTTAAGAAACATTTCTTACATTTTTCATAGCAGTTTTCTCGTAACTGGTACATTTTTTAAACAAACTTTATAAACAAAAGTTGTGCAAAATTTTAATATCTTTCATTATGAACGTAACTATTTTTGTCATAAGTGCAGCCGTTCTAGTGAAATTGGAGATACAACAAAAAGTGCATAAAGTAAACATGCACTTCCGGTTTGAATATTCTTTTCAAAAATAAAAAGGTGCACATTTAGACCATATACAAGTCTTAAGTTTGAAGAGTCACAATTTTACGTTCGACAGTATCGGCTCTAGAGCGTTCACACACACACACAGACACACAGACATCACTCCGAAAATAGTCACATTGGATTCAGGGAAGGTCAAAACGTTTATATTCATTGAAATGTTGAGTTCGATTATTTTGGCGATCTCTATACTTACTTATTACTTCGTAAAATAAAGTAATAGTCAATAATAATTCTGTAGAGTTACAACCGTGGATTTAATTCCAATAAAATCTCGAATTTAATTCCAATAAAATCGCGACTAAAATAAATCTCATGAATTATTTAGCTGAAACTCCACCAAAATTTGTCACTGGTAAGTTTAGGAGTATATACAAATATCTAATATTTAGCAAATTTGGTCTTAAATGTGATGTTATCTCGCTTAGCTAATGACAATTGTTTTTCGATGTTATGACTGATTATAATAATTAATTAATGTGTGGTGACATCGCGCAACTGGGTCTAAATTCTTTAACCTGCTTTATGTATGTTTGCAACGTTAAAGTGATTTGCACAGCAATGATAAATATTCATAGATCTTATTGTATCGATGTGAGTGTTTGGCGTACGTAAAGAACATATAAAGGGTGAAGCAAGCTGAGACCTGTTAGTGTGCAGTGTGCAAGTGTATTGAATGGCGCGAGTCGGTCGAAGTAGAGAAATCTACGTGGAAGACTTGAGACCATTGATTCCGCGGGAAACACGGAAGGGAACCAAACCAAACCAAACGAAACGAAACCAAACCAGCGGAGATCAATACAAACTGTGAAACCTCTCGTGCCGGTGGTGTGAGGCAGGTTAGGGTCCGCATGTTGTAGCCGTAGCCGTAGTCACTCTTTCTGTCTTTCTTTCTTCAAACTAAAGCATTTCTCGTGCTGCGTTCCGACAATGCAGGCACGTCTTCAGACATTATAACACCGTCACGCCGTACCAACACCACTGACATATGACATCCACCTTAATTAGATATATGTCTGTTTGTTATCCTTGGAACACTCTTGTCGCCTTATTCCTAATAACGTTGGTTCAATTCTTAAACACAGTTAAGAGCGATGACACACGGTTTGTGCCGACTCGATTACTGAGTCGGCCGCCGCGCGAAGATGGACACACACGGCGGTTTTACTCGCGGCAGCAATAAAGCAGCGCGCGTTTCTTCGAGTAATCTACGTGTCGAGTCGGCTCTACGCCACCAGATATCGATTGCAGCAGTGTGTGTCTTGCACCATTTGAAAACACATAGATTCGGCGGCCGAGTCGGCACAAACCGCTGTGTGTGTCATCGGTCTAAATTTGTATCTGATCCGTTAATAAGGAATCATTTTGGAAATATGTTAATTATATCAATAGAATGAATATTGATAATATAATTAAATACATATTTAAGCAGGCATCAGTGCCTCTAGCTCGTCATGAACTATAAAAGTAATGGAGGTAAGATATCGCTTACAAATTCAAACAATTACATGTAATATAATAAGTAATTCGATTAAAATATTGTCGCTTTGAATAAAACGTAAAACAAGAATACAAATTTTCTATTATATTTAAACAGTAGCGTAATTATGAACCGGTCGAGAATTATTAAACTTGAGTAACCCTAATTGGAATATTTAAAAGAATTAGGCCCCACCTATTTAGTAATTATAATTTGATTAAATAGGTATTTCTTGACAGTTATTGAAGAAGAATATGATTCATGTCTTTTTAATTCATTATTCTTTCTAAATATTTTGGAGTCTCACATGCATCAATCAAGAGTTAAAATAAGCCACATTTAAAAATCATATCCTAATTCAGACTCCCTGTTAGTAAGTTTGATAAAAAATTATACAAATGTTGATCTTAAGGTTTATTTTAACTCTTAAAAGGTAGATGCCGAAACGACGAGAATAAATAAATAAGAATAATTAACTTCATAATATGTGTATTAGCGATATTATTCGAAATATGTAAAGTAATGCCAAGAAACAGAGGAATAAGGATGTAAATAAAAAAGAGGTCGTTATTGTTTTAGCAAGTCCGTACCTGTGTAATCGTAGCACGTCACTCGTTACCGCTCGCGTAAACTGAGTGTATACCTATATATAGCATAACCCCCCTCTTACATTGCTGGTGGTACGTGTGGTGGCAGTCTTGAAGGAACGGGCCCGCGGTCTTGGGAGTAATTATTGAATTTTCATACGGGAGAGAAAAAATGCGAAGAACAGAGACAGCCGCGCCGAGAACCAGGTGGGAGACAGAGAGAGCAAAAGAAGGAAGGGATTGAATGCGGAGATGAAGTGCTTCTTTACATAGAACGTATTTAAGTATTTCATCAGTGTGATGGCTGACGGACGGCGTCTCGACGACCAGAATTATTTCGCTACCAAGAAAACGATCTCATCAACCGACCAAACTATATGTAATTTCACCACTAAATAAGCACTTTCTCCGGCTCAAACATCCTGTTTTCTTTTCCGTGATATACATATAACTTAAATTCAAAACATCATAGTGGAATTAGTTAAAATGATTTCAGGGATTTCCAAAACGGATAATTCCATAAAAATGTTTAGGTGATCACAATACTTTTTATGTATACATAACGTTTAACGTTAGGTAAATGACAGGTTTAAGGCATTAGTTGTAGCGATAGTGGTTAGCATTTCGACATTGAGCACGCGTGTAGGTATAACCGCCTACATATAATGCTATAATAACATGTATGTGAACGTGTTGTGTATGCATACATACATGTATATACATATACACAGTTGATATAATAGTACAAACGCATCTGTGAATGAAATGAAGCTTATTATTGCACCAATGTGCGGTTTATGTATTACAGATAATACGCTGTTAACTCCATTGTCAAACGGGTAATCGGAATGTTTATATGGGCTCATTATAATAAACGAAACAATCATCAACTGGATATATTATTGCTATACACATATCCGATCAACAATCATTCCCAAGACATCTTGAAGACATACAAACAAATCATAAAAAATTAAACTAATTATGAAATAATAATATGGTGCATTGAAATACTCTATACCACTCGATTGATAAATTATAAACTATAAAGAATATAAGAGGACCTTGAGTACGATTTATCTAACAATATATGACTGTTTGTCCAGAATGTCATATTTGAAAATAAGGTCTATTTGCGTAAAGCTGATTTTCCTTTTAATCGCATCATTGGAATGCCTGTTATCGTTCTTTCAGTATCTCCAAAGTGGCTGCACAGAAAAATAAATTGGTTTAATATGATTTATATTAAAGAGTTTACTACTTTTGCTTGTATAGATATCTCAAAAAGTATAGCATTTGTAAGAAAAGCGCATTTGAAATATATAATCGTTTCCTTGGCAACCACATATATTTTATTAATTTAGATGACTCGAGTGTGTAACAATTTTGAAAAACTAGAGCTTCAGACAATACTAAGAGTAGACATGGTCTTGTCTTGAAAGTCAAGACAAGACCAAAACAAATTTTAGTAATTTTCTTTGTTACATAGCTATGAACTCCAAAATATTCAACGTTTTCGCTTATTGATTTGAGTTAAGATTTAGACCCGGACTCGACTCGAACTCGAGTTTTCGATATTTGGGACTCGTACTCGCCGAGTCCTAAAACCCGAGTTTTCAGAAACCCTAATTGTACCTATCCAGTCTAGAATGAACAAGAAATAAAAATTATATTTAATGGGTAAGATATCTTCAAACCCTTATTTGATCCTAAAAAAATACGACATTATGCTAGGTCTATTAGTTTCTTTTAATTCTTGGAATATATTTTAATTTCTCTAAAAGAATTATGTAAAAAAGAAGTATGTTATGCAATGATGGAATAGGTACAATTAGGGTTTCTGAAAACCCGAGTTTTCAGAAACCCTAATTGTACCTATTCAGTCAAGAATCAACAAGAAATTAATATAATATTTAATGGGTAAGATGTCTTTAAACCCTTATTTGATCCTAAAAGAAAATATGACATTATGCTAGGTCTATAAGTTTCTTTTAATTCTTGGAATAAATTTTAATATCTCTAAAAGAATTATGTAAAAAAGAAGTATGTTATGCAATGATTTACAACAGGTAATATGCGTACAATTTCATTTATAGAAATGAAAGTTTGTGAACAAGCTCCTAATAAAGTTCAAGTATCTTTAGAAAATAAAAAAGAAGGAAATAAAAACGTAGAGAGTGAAGTTGATTGATTTCCTCACATATGGTAGTAGTACGTATATTATGTATAAGAGTATAGCGGGTACGGGACATCTGTTGATGTAGACGACTAGCAAACGATGTATGGGTTGGGTGGGTGTGTTAGGTGCTATGAATGCATGCTGCTGCTGCTGCTGCTGCTGCTGCCGTATACATATTTGCTTACATACATATGACTGCGGTATTATGAGCACTTAAGCTATCGATTGCCAGTTATTAACAAACCTACTGCGATTCCTTTTTATTCCACGATGCACACATTATGCAAGACAACCTCCCATCCTCATCTCACTCCACCCAAATTTAACAAATATTTTTCCATAAACATATAGTTCTTTCATTAAGTTAATATTCTTTAAATCATCTTTTCAAAATAATTTTTGTGTTAATATTTCTATCCCTATTTAAAGTTGGGTTTCATTAAAAAAAAAAAATGTTTCTGTTAGTAATAGAAAGACAAGTAAACATGATTGATGATGCAGGTAAAGTAATAAACCGAAAAATAACAAATATTTGAGTAAATTTTGCTGCTGATCAAAGCGAACTCGCGGTCAAAGAAGAAACGCGATAATAGAAAATACACAGCACAGTATGAAAATAAAAAAAAATGTACGCGGTACCCAAAAACAAACTGAACATGGACCCCTCGCAAAATAATTTGCAAAAAAACAGTTAATATCTGACATAAATTTTTAATTTTCGTTGGCGCTCGGGGCTTCCCGTTCGGCCATTGGTCACTGGCTGTCTATAGCTCTCACCCGTTCGCTCGTGAAACTGACCAAATGTATTTGGTCGGCTACAAATCCCATATTGATTGTAGCCATCAATGAGCATCGCATCGCAACGCAACGCAACGCAACGAAAGCCGCGCACGGAAAGAAGTGTCGATGGAAAAAATACAGTGGTGGCTCGCACTGGACACAGCCACCTCCATTCCGTTTCATTATATCTATCATATATTTTATTGTATTTATTAATCGAATACTTGTGTTGATATATAACAAATGGTTCTCAGTTATATTAAATATTTTGAAAGAATTAATTTTAAGTAATATTATATAATAGATTAATTTACACGGCAGTGTGACGAATACTACAAAAAAAAAAAAGACACGATAAGTGACCTTCACTAACTCTTTCTTGTACTTTCACTCTCAATGGGCCTAATATGCTTTATATAAATTTCAAATTTTAATATTTATATTGCGATTGGAAAAAGGTAAATGTAACATGGATTATTTTCAGGCGATATTGCAATAAATGTTACATTTCTCGAGAAAACTACTATACAACTATTTTTTCTCTAACTGGTACTGTTTTTCAGATATTGAATAAGTAGCTTTCCCAGTTTCACGCAAAATTTTACGTTGCATCGTTGTTTCAAAAATCGTCACACACTTAGACACGTTGCACTCAAATAACAATATCACGAAAACTAAACGAGATACCAACAATCCAAGAACATGTGGTTACAGAGGAGGTTATGCGCAAAGTAATGCTGCCAACTAATAATCTGTAAAAGTAATAATAAAGTAAAAAAAAAATTAAGTTCGATTATATTTTGAATAAACCTCGTACGTTTATAATTTTAAAATTTTCCCTTCAACATTTTTGACTCCAAATTGATCATAGATCCATACACACACACACATACAGACGTATTCGAGAAAGTGGTCGAAAACGATTCAGTGACGCCCAAAACATTTTCGTTGAAATTTCAACTTCGATATTCATAATTTGTAATATTAAATTTGAAGATCAAATTAGAACCTCAAACATCAAAACATATCCAAACATAAGATTTCTGGGATTAAAAGTAATTAGAATCATTAGCCGATAAGTCCTATCCAGTAATTGTTGTTTAGACGATTACAGGATATTTTATGGACGAAAGTAGTTTTGTCCAAGTACAGTGATAAGATAGAAAACATTCGGGCGTACTCGGAGATCATTCGTGTTTCATTCATCCCATGTTTATAGTATCCATCAATATTTTTTACTGTCTCCTCCCATAAATTTCACGTGATAGCCGCCACTGGCAAAAAACATCCTAGCTGTCCATCCATATATTCGTCCCGTGCCCCTCAGGTCCCCTTTTGCCGTCCACGCACATACACTGGCATAGCTTTGGACTCATCATCCTCGTACAGCGGGCGTTTGCCGCTGACCCTTGGCTTGTTTTATTTGAAAAAGTAAAAACTATGAATGCCCTTTTTTCGCTCGCAGCAGTACATCCGCTACCCTTGCCTAATTACCATGCGCGTAAAGTGAACTGAAAATTAGTATTGATGTCTTTTTGTGTTGTTTTATCGCAAACTTTTTTCTCTTTTTTTGGTTTGTTTTTGTTTTTCGTTTGTTTTTAGCTATTTTAAATTGCAAATTAAAAAGATTGAATCGCCTACGGGGCAAGGTTTTCAAAAACAATTGCGTTGGTATTTCTTTAGGTTTTACGTTCTTTGTTTATTTGTTATTTCCATTGCTCATGTTATTTTTGTTGATCGAGTCTTTTATTATACCACTGGACAAGACAATTAATTAAACGTAAAATGGAATGTAATTGTTTTAAATTTCTCATTTGTAGAAATATTGAATATGGTTGCTCTTTACTTTCCTACACGAATGTGTATAAAAGAAGTATTGTCTTCACTCGAAATTATAACGAGAATTCACGTTTTGGCCATCCTTGAATCGTTTCGAAATTATGTCTGATTTTGTGTCTACAGCCAAATCAGTTGACAAAATTATCTTAAAACTTGTACAAGGCCTAAAAGAAAACGTATTATTTAAAATAAAAATATTCAGTTTCGATTCAGGGATGGTCAATACGTGTATTTCCGTTAATGTAAGTAAAAATTCACGGCAGTTGCTATGTTAATATATATATTCATATGCTGTTTTTTCAATAACCTTAGCATCTTGAAGGGGTTCAGTTTCTTAAGTATGGGTGCAGATGTCTTGTAGGTAATAGATAGGCTGTGTAATTTCGTAAGTGTGAAAGTAGCAAGTCATCTTTGGATCATCAAGGAAACCGATACAAACGAAGGATGATTCGGCGTCTTCACACAACTAATGCGTTTGATTGAAGAGAGTCAGAACACAGCAGTTTAAGAGTGGAGTTAAGAGGGCGGGAGGAGGGGTGACTTAGAACGAGGGTGATGTGCGAAGTGTAATATAACTGAAATGCCATCACATGCCCAATGTTTAACTGAATTGTTCGCAAAGCCGTGACGGACAAAAAATGACAGAGACGAATACAACTATTATATATGCCATATGCTTGTTGTTAATTAACTACAGATATCATAAACATAACGTACTTCTAGAACGCAGCCAAGTCTTATAACACTGAAAAATATATATTTTACATATTTCACAAGTTGCGTTGGTGCAATGCTTCCAGCTCGCCCTGCAGTGAGCTTATAATCAATATGTGTTTGCCCGATAGTATACAAGTAGTTTAACCTCTTGAACCTTGCTTAACTAGCTATTTAACATATTTAATCAACTGTTTTCATAGTCAAAATATCTAGACTTACGCACTATTAACTATTGTGTGTGTCTGTTTATATTATACCTATATATATTTTTCTTATAATAAATTAGAAAAACACACTTGGTAAGTTTCACAAAGTCTTTATTAATATTCTACAATTGTTTCGACCTCTCGGTCATCATCAGGAACTAAGTTCTATTTGAATCGGCTCGCAGTTTAAATCCAATCGCCCGTATATTTCCCGAGTTATAAGGCCCCAAAATTTAGAATTAACCCTTAATACTGCCCTTACAATAATAATTTAAACACTCAAAAATTCTACTAGAAATTCTAAGATATTTTATATCTTCAAGATTTTTTCTTATTTGTAACCCAAGGGCCATAATAAATATTAAATACTATAATTTTGAATTTTAAAATATGCACTAAAAAATTTCTTTTATGAAAATAATCTACAAAAAATGGAAGACTTTTTATAACTATAACATTTTTTCAAATTGTTAACCAAAAGGCCATAATAATTAAAAACTGTTGCTCGATACGAGCATATATTACTTATAAGGCGAGCTGGACGCATAGGTGCGTTGTACTTAAGCCTGTTTTAAAGATATTTATCACTTTTAATAAATGTTGTGCTACTGCAAACACGGGTTATTTATTTGATACAAAGACAATCATGACTCAAACATCAAAATTAATTATAATATTGTGAATAATCTATATAAATAAAAAATAGAAGCAATAAGTGTATTCTTAATATAGGCTTTTGAAGAGATTAAATGTTATCGTTATATAACTTTGACATTACGAAAACGACGTTTTGGAAAATAACCTCAAATTTTAAATTGTATTTTACGGACAAAAGAGATTTGATGTGCATTTTGTATGTGGTGGAGTTTACAAATAATGACATCTGATATTAAAATAGTGATGTGTGCCAAAGTTTACATTTACATGAAAATTCGCCACCCGTCAAATTATTAAATTAGACAAATGGATTGATGAAGAGTGAAGAGTTCTTGATATTTTATAATTCACATGGTTTTCTAACCGAAAATTTAAGCTTCGTTTACTGTCATTCAACACCGAATTTGTCTTACTTTTACTATATTAGCAGGTGAAATGTCAGTTATGATGGCGTTAAAATCTTCTGATTATCTATTTAACAAAATTTAGGCAATAAGGTAATAAGTTATGGTGTGTGAGGTAGTGAACAGTATTCCTTACATACAAACGTTGAATGCTAGTGCTGTCAAAGTGTCAGGGGCTGACTATGACTTGGTTGGTTGGTTGCCCTCCAACAGCTAATTGCTATTTCTCAATGGCTCAAGTTTACGGAACTAATTAAAGGGCCGTGGTAATTATGTTATTTAGCTTCCCGTTATCTATCATAATGAAAAATTAATATTCTTAAGGATCGACGAACAACATAAGTGTTCACTCAAGTTATATGTACGGAATTCTTACAATATTGAAATATTTGTACTTTGGCAATTTAACCCAATATTTTTTATTTTATTCCTCATTTATAACGTATAGTTATTTTTTAATTCATCAATGTTTCAGACATCCGATCGAACTGAAGGTATTTTTAACTAGTACATTTTGAGCTCGTTATACAATTGTACGAAAAATAAAATCCGAGATTGTGCAGATGCGTATATTAGACGTAAAGCTGTCATAAATGCAAAAATTGAACTCGAAATATTAGCTTAAAATTGTATAAATAAGCAGGAATATATTTGATATGTTGAATTAAACTAACAATGGTGTAAAATATATACATCGTATTATGAATATGACAAAGAGATTCTTTTAAATTTGGCATTAAAATGAATATTAACGAAATCCCTGGATGTAAAATAACTGACCGTGTAAATCAATGCTTTTGTTTGACCCTCATTTTTTATTTGTTTGTCTGTTTGTTACATAATAAACATTGAAGGGTTGCATTCATTATTTTCGTTTCTGACGCAAACATTCTCTACCTGTACACAAAATATACATTGATTTTTTGTTTTTCTACTCACGGTTTTTGTTATTTTTTAAATTTTAAACGTGTGATGTCTTTATTATAATAATATTGAAAGGGGAATTATTTAATAAATAGGCCCCATATATTTTAAAATGTGTGTGTCACTCACATCACAATGCATAGATGTGTTTGTGTATAGTATATATTAGAAACTGATCGTTTAATTATCGCAGGTATAAATATATTAGCTGTACGTATATGTATGGTTGTAGTTAACATATTAGTCTACTTATCATTAAATCTTTCACTCAGAGTTGGACTGTGAGATTGTTGATACACACAGGGGTTTGTGCTGACTCGACAGTCGAGTCGGCCGCCGAGTGCGTTATCCGAGTAGTGAATGATATTACACAGGGCGATCTACCGACATACATCCATACATTTTCGGAGTTAGGAAGACATGAAATGAATTTGTGTGTCTAATTCTTTTAATTCTGAGAATATTTCAGATATACACGAGCAAACACTATAGTCCTAGTGTAAATAGTGTAATAAATTCAGTGTGAAGAAGATGCATTGGTTAGTTTGGCAGGTAAAACATGGTAGTGGTGTTAGTGGTGAAAGTTGGTATGTGGCAATAGGTTGAGGATCCGCGGATCGGCGTCCCATCCCAGTTGGGTGGGTGGGTCGGCGGGTGGGTGGTAAAAGTGCACAGAGGCAGCAGCGTCCGTGGCGCATGCCCGGGCACTGGATGCCTGATTTTAAAGCAGCAGCAAAACGAACGAGTGAGTGAGTGAATCAAAAGAGCGTACTTTTGACGCGCGATGACCGCTCTCACTACCCGATCGATGTTTTATATAGCCGGCTACTGAAATAAACCTACATATATATATATATACATACATATATATATATACATATACATATATATACATATACATATATATATATACATATACATATATATATACATATACCATCATGACCACACCCTGGCCTGTGTGTTCACTAATTAAATCAGACATTCATTTTATAATACACATTCCCATACACATTAAATAACTTTAATTAGTTCCTTGCTCGGCCTTTTTCTAGTCGCTACTTGTTTCATCTGATTTTCGGGCCAACTAGATCATCCACACTAGTTTGCAACCATGCGTAATATTATATTGGTTACACTGTAGACCATGTCTTATTCATCATTCTATAATCTATTAAATCAAGTATGTCCTTGTTATCGCATTCGTACCAAGGCCATGTGGAAGGTATATATTCTACGTGGGTCTCTTAGATTTTGGGCCCTTTTCCAAGATTTGAGCAACTCCACAGTGACTAAGATCGCTGTTTCAGAAGAAATCGCCTGCGGCGCTAATTTAAGTAATATTACTCGTCGCTCGTTCGTAAGACCAAATTTGTGCTCTCTACTCTTCTAAAGGTACCGAAGCGATTTATACCAAAATTAGTTTACATATTATTTGGCATCCCATTTGGATCCGCTCGCAGTTTAAATCCAACCGCCCGTATACTTCCCGAGTTATAGGCCCCCTACATTTGGAGCCTCCCTTAATACTGTTCTTATAAAAGCAATTAAAACACTCAACAATTCTACTAAAAATTCTAAGATATTTTATATCTACATAATTTCTTCAAATTGTTAACCCAAAACTCGGAAAAAATTATTAAATATTATAATTTTGAATTTTAAAATATGTACTAAATTTTATTTTTATCAAAGTAATGTACAAAAAATTGTAAGGCTGTTTATTTTTATAACATTTTTTCAAATTGTTAACCAAAAGGCCATAATCTTACCTAAAGGCGAGCTCTACGCATTGGTGCGTTGTACGCGTACCAAATCTTGTCTTATATAAAACTAAAGAAATATATAAGACTTGTTTCAAAAGTTTCCCAAAAAAGTTAATTTTGTATACAAAGATGAATACTATATTTATTAAATGATTTAATGACTATATTATTGAATGTAAAAATTAAAAACAAAAATAAAATAATATTACAGAACATTTATCGGAATATTTGGTAAACTTTTGCTTTGTGATAAATATATATATATATATATATAAAATAATATAAATGTACCACAAAATATCATGATTATTTGTACAAATAAATGGTACATAGTATATTAATTAGTACTATTAAAATTAATTTTATTTTCATTAAATACATTTTATTGTATTTTTTATTTGACAATGAAAATAAATGAGTAAAAATTAATAATATTGTTACCTATGTACATAAATTTTAATAAACAGATACAAATAAAATTTTTATTAATTTAAGAGTGAAAGTTGGCCGCAAATTGAAACGAAAAATATCACATATTTGCAATGCAAACTTCAAATTTATCATAATTGAATTCATTCAACAATTTAGTGTGGCCTACATATGATTATTACCGCCTATAAGTCGTACAAATCATCACCACATCTGTACACGTATTGAACACGTCATAACAATGGAATACGCGTTTAAGGACAGCCTATAAAACGCACACTTCTTGGGAATACGTGGAACAACTGTCTACATCCGGTACACATTTAATTGGTGTTTCTTTGAGCGAACGCACTATTAAGACGAGTCCCTTTTCATTCACAAGTTCTCCTCCAAAGGTGGCTGATTTACTGCTCTGCCACTAACAACTAACTAGCACGATATTAGTAGCACTATCTTGTAGCTCAAATGTTTTACAACAGTCGGCAGATGTTTGATTTTTCTTTTTCTTTTTTCTTTCTTTACACCAATAGTGTTAAGACCGACAAATTTGTCCGAGTTGACAAGATTTATTAAACGCACTGGTCTCTCACTATAGTTGTTACTAAGTACGGTTAAGTCTTTGTTAAGTGTCTGTTAAATATCTTCGAGTATTTGTTAGTACACAGCAGGGCGTGTTGTTACACAAATCATACTTGTTTAAAAGATACAACTATTAACATGTTACCTTTCTTTCATTATATTCGGATGTCCGAGTTTTGAACTAAAGAATTTAAGTTATTTGAAAAGAGCAAACCATAAATTAAACTTCCATAAACCGGTATTACAGATAATTCGAGTTATTGATGAATAATTTTATAAATGATGATACTTGACCATACTCTAAAGCCCTATTATGCTACCTTACATTAACTTAAAACGAATAATTAATTATTTGGATTAATTTTGTAAAATTAATAATTATAAACATAATACAGATAGATATAAATAAGGCGCTAATAATATTTATGTTTGGGAGTAAATTAAAGTCGCTATTAAAAATATTGTGCATATAATTCCAGTGAAACTTAAATAACAATTAATGCCTGCTGAAGCAGAGAATAAGAAATTTTTATTTTAATATTAAAACGCAATAGTTTCCAATTAATCTTTACGGGAATAATTATACAAAAAGTGAAGGCACGAGTACTTTATATTATGATACAAAAAGAAGAATATAAAACATTGCAATTCAGCCTGTACAAAAATATAAATTATATATTTTTCATAATTAAAAGTCGGTTTTAAGATGCAATGAAAACAGATTTGTGATTTGCTGTAGTTGGAATAATAAGGATATAAATGTCGAAATATAATTTATATTAATAAGATGATTGTAGTGAAGATCACGTTTTGTAGAATTAATGGCAATTCCGACAAAAGAATCACATTATCTATGGTAGCTCACGCCTGCCACCTGGTGTTAGGTTTCAATACTACCCATAAACCACTCGACAAAACTAAACGCCTTGTTTGCTACAAACTTGAAACTACCGAATTCTTTAAGATGCGGTGGTCCCTTCCTCACCTGTCCTTGCGAATAAACTAGACCTTATCCGGTTCTTTCGAACCAAACTATTCCCTTTTTCTTGCTATTTCAATGAAACGCTACACTCTGTATTTCTTTCAATATTACACAATTGCATTTTCTACTTTTTCTTCGAAATTAGATTTTCATTTGTAAGTTAATTCCACATGGGAAGTTGTAACCGCTGAATATATAAAAAGTACTGCAAAAAAATATTAGATTTTTGATGTAACAAAAAGATATACTTCAAACATATGGTCAAAACAAGCAGGAGTGGCCGCCACTCAACTCTCCTGTATCTATAGTATCGATTATTTTATTCTAAATTCATCCAACGATTACACTATGAAACAAAATCAATATGTAACTTCAACTATTATAAGATTATCTAACTAGTGTTGTTTTGCAAAATAAGAAAAAATGAGTAAATATAAACTATTACTTCCGGTTAAGTTATTGTTTTCAAAAATAACGGGTGTATACCAGTTTCAAATTTAAATTTTCATAATTTTACCTTCACAATTTTAGCTCTAGAGCGTTCATGGACATACAGACACACAGATTCGATTTAGGGATGGATAAAACGTGCATTTCCATTAAAACCTCGTGGTCTATTTTTTTAATGATCCCTGTACTTACTTATTACTTCGTAAAAGATAGTAAAGAGAAAAATAAAAATAAAAAAAATTCGCAAATAAATCATTTGTTCGCACACAGATTTACCTGTCGGTTTCCCTTTGGCAAAAAGGGTTCCTTATCCACTTTTCTTAACATATTCACAGCTGTTGCGAATTCATATATTATTCATTTCAAGGGCAAGACATATTTTTCAAGTCGAATAACAACCCTTTTGTACTTTACAAGGGCTGCAAACATTTTTCTACCGGAACTCGTGTATAGGGTTAAGTTTTCAATCTTGAGGTCAGAGACCTTTTCACATCACTATTTGATTTCAGTGTACTGTTAAGCTGGCAAGTATTAGTAGTCAGGTAGGACTAGGGATATTTAAAAATGGTTCTCAATGATATGTTTTCGTGGGCGATCGTCTAGCTGTATGTTAGAGTGTAGAAGGGTGAATATATATATATTTTGAATCTTACATCTGTCTACGCTACACAGCACCTTGATTTATTTTCATTATTAAACATCGCATCTGCACAAATGTGTTTACTAGTTTATGGGTTCAAATTTGTTTTCATTCAAGCGAAACATTTACATGCATAAGTTATACTACGTATTTTCATGATACGTATACATATATAGGTATTTCATAATCCTTTAAATTTTAGGTTTAAACAAGCGTAGACAAATGCAACAATGCCTGAAGCTCGCCGTACATCCAGTGTATAATCTATCTCCATGAAAATATATAATTAAATTTAAATACCATTACAACCACAGATTTTTATGTATTATAACGGAATTATCTAGCACAATCAGGTCTACGCTTTGTGCTTGATATATAAGCAAGTGGCTGATCCGTGAGTTAAAAATTAATAGTAACCTTAAAACGGATATTTAAATTAAAACTTCGAGGTGGAATTTATTTGTCACGATACATTTTTTATACATAACGTATAAGAAAGTAAAGACGCTTATTAGTGGAAACAACTATTAAAAAGTACTTGATTACTGGACATATTTTGTACTTCAATCAACTGACTAATGTATCAAGTCATTTGAAATTAGTAATTATTGAAAATTACGATGTTTAATAGTAAGCAACTATTGTTATTATTGGAAGTCTGATTTTAATGTAAGAACCACAACTGAACTAACAATATGAATTAATATTAGAATTGGAATTCAACATTTAATAGTGGAGGATGTTTATTTATTTTATGTAATGCCTTTGTAGATTTTTGTTTAGATGCGATTTTCAATTGATGTTTTAAAAGCTCAAATGTTTAATAGCACATTAACAAATAATTATAGTACTAGTGTAATTGGGTATAATGTAAATCTACTTTAAAGTGAAAGCACCGATGCAGAAGTGGTAAATGTAAATGATCTCAAATAAATCACAAAATCTCTTAATTAAGTAAATCATTTAATCGAATAACTAATTTAAAAATAAATATTTAAAGGGATTTTAAAAAATGTGTAACTAGGCCAGTAAAAGCGAATTAAATTCATAAAAATTTAAAATTGATGCATGTAATTGAAAATTAATTACTACATTTGTACGGCAATAAAAGAAAAATCCAATTTTATTCATTTCAATTTATCAAATAATGTATTACACCCATATATAAATGAATATATATATATATATATATATATATATATATATATATATATATATATATATATATATATATATATGCATATATTAAAATGAACAATTTGGGCAACAGGTAAATTTCAACTAAAGCTACATAAATTATGTATTATATACTCTACTACTATATAACATAAGCCACAAGTTGAATTTGTATACTTTTGAAACACGTTCAAAAAAAATTTTTTTTGTCGAACAACGATCAATCTTTAGTGGTACTTGCTCCTTCAAGCACTGCCAATGAAGACCAATATCTTGGAATGTTACATTTCTTCGAAAAAATAGAACATAATTCTTTTTAGAATGTTTAGTTTTTACTTGTCTAGTCTAAAAGGAAGAACTCTAATCACAAACACTTTCAAACTCCCGATTTTAGCAGAAATAAAGTTTTTGACCAATCTTAAATCGAATCTTCGGAATTTTCGGGATTACGTCTGTCTGTGTGTGTGTGTGTGTTACTGTTTGTTTGGGTGTGTTTTGTCTATGAACGGTTTAGAGCCAAAACTGTTGAAGGTAAAATTATGAAACTTAAAAGTTAAAGTTGGTATAAGGTCCCGGTGTGTTCCTTCTATATTTGAAAATAATATCTTACCCGGAAGCAACAATTTATTTATGCTACTATTTTCATATATCGAAAATAGCATGAATTGGAGAATAGGTAATTTTTATAAAAGTTGAAAATATTAACATTTCTAGCAACTTTTGATTATAATATATTTTCTAAATAAATTACCACATACTGATAAATTGACTATAAATAGGGTTCTTTAATATTAACGTTTCCAATTGTAGGGTGAATTTAAAACGAATTATAGCATGATTAATAAAACAGATAGTAAAAGGCCAATAAAGTCGAGTCCAGCATTTTTGAAAAAAAAAAATTATTATTTGTACCATTTGCAAGAAATACACGTTTCTATATTAACCATATACATATGTATAAAGATGACTCATGTAAGTTGTAACCGAAGAATTTACTTTTTGTTTTTTATTTATTTATTTTACTTTGATATAATGTAAACTTAAAGATAATTTATTAGCCGGCATAGTAAAAATATGTAATATAATATTATTGTCACCAAAATCAAAGTAAAAATGGGAAAGCTGTAAGTAGTGTGAGAAAAAACGTATCGGCTAACTTGATAATACGATAGTAGGCAGTTCTCTTGTGAATTCTACAATCGCCCTAGATATATTGGTGTTCGAAAGCGATCACATTATGGGGAAATCGTTAAGTAGACTGCCGACTGGTAGTACCCGCCGCACATAACGCATACACCACCCCGTATATATGGCAATATGCATGGACAGGGCCACGTGTCTCGGTTTACAACATATCGTACATACATACACACATACAAACACACATATAAGATATACGCGTTGATTCTTTTGTGTCGATATAGAGGGCCAGATGGCACCCCGCTACCAGTGACGTCATTTCGTGTGGGGTTGCCCGGTCTTCGAAGATGAAGGGGAGCGCGGGCCGAAAGAACAAAGAAATCTGCGAATCAGAGGGAGCAAAGATAATAACTAACTTAAGTCGCAGCTGCGTTGCGTTGCGTTGTATTGCGTGGCCCGATTGTCAACGCATCGCGCCACGCGCTCAAACCGATGACGTACCTTCTACCCTTTATTATTCTCAATACTAATGCTATTGATGTTTGAGTTAAATGAACGTCGTTTACGCTCAAATGACGATTACTAACATACCGACATTATATAATTATGATCACAAGTGTGCCTTGTATCATTTATTATTTAAGCAGCAAACACATTAGTTTTAGGGATTTGTTTGCATGATTGTTTCTTTTTGGAAAACATATGTGTTATTACCTGGAAATATTGGGGTCTCAAATGATCTTTTACGTCATTTCTTGACAAATTATAGGGTATTATTTCTTGACTATCACGGATTTTGGTCATCGAATATTTATTGTGTACAAACATTTTAATTGGGATTAATAATTTAAAATTCTATTTTCCTTTCTACCTTTGTACGTTCTTACACGAATGTATATAAGGAAATATTGTAATCATAACCATTTCTGAATCGATTCTCACAATTTTCGGAATGACGTCTGTGTGTGTGTGAATGCAACCAAAACTGTTGTAGATATAATTATGAAAATTTAAATTTATACTTGAAATTGGCTCGAATGAGCACCTTTAATATTTGAAGACAATATTCTAACGGGAAATAACAGTTTAGTCCAACTACTTTTTCAATATCTCGTTAACGATACGAGTTAGAGAATAAGTGATTATATTAAAAGTTAAAGATATTAAAATGTCTTGCAATTATCGTTTAAAAGAGTTTTTCGAAATATGTACCATTTACTGTAAAATCACCTTCAATAATAGATATGATACATTTACGTTTCCTTAGTTGCAATAGAATTGTTGCAAATTTATAAAGATTGGAGTTTCAAACAATCAAAACGTGTGCTTTCGTTAAAATATTATTAGAAAATGTTTTACTAATATATATTTAATAAAAGTGTATTTTATGCAACATGTTTCCGAACAAATATTAATATTATTTAATATTAATATAAATAATACTGTATAGCAAGCTGGAGGCATTGGTACTTTTTACTCATTGAATAAATTTATAATAAAATGTATATTTCACCAGAATTATAAATAATACGCATATCTAAGATATATAAGTCAACTTATATCGTTTGTTATTTTTTCTTTTTTGTTTCTTTTTGGCTGTACAAAAATCGCTAGATTTTTTAAAATTACCGTAGGTAATCACAAATTGACCATATTTTTCTAAGATAGCAAATTAACAATTTTACGTAAATATATATATATATATATATATATATATATATATATATATATATATATATATATATATATATATATATATGTAAATAGGTTACAAGGTTCGAAGAAATAAGAATATTATTTTAAATTATTATATAAATTTCGTACAGCGCGCTGGAGGCATTGGTCCCTGTACTTGTGCTTTCTACTTATTTGGACAAAGTCTAAACAGAATTATGAGAAAGTTAACTTATAAATATTTATATATAAACCACATTTAATATGTTTCGGTTTCAAGTCGAAAATTGTGACAACAGAGTTCAAATAGAAATATGGTTGATCAAAGAGTTTAGCTAGCAGATATATTCAGCTGCTTAGTAACCCCATTGAAAGCTAAAGCATATAATATAATATAGTACCCTTCGGCGCAGAAACAGGACGACTCAAATATTCAAAGAGCACTTACTCAAAGAGCAACCAAATAAAATGCCGAATAAAACACATTGCTGCTTCCAGAGCAATAATAAGGGGTTCATTCGCACATTGACCCAGTGACGGGCGTCTGTGTGTGTGTGTGCAACCCCCCAGTGGCACGAGCCGACCTCTTTCTTGCAGTTTTCGTTCCCTTCGTCACAGTGCCTACCCTACCCTACCCAAACCCAGGTATTGTACTTGGAAAGAGACAGCGAGCTCATATCAAGTCAGCTGTCTCCGAACCCACCGGCTCTTTTCCCCCTATGAGTGAGTGAGTGAGTGAGTGAATCGCCCAGCTGCCATCCAGTGCTGTACGTCACGTCACACATGTTTATGTTTTTAAGACGGCGTTTAAAGTCCAGACCACCACCACCACCACATAATAAGACTTTCGTAGGAGGTGTGTCTCTTGTATATATATATATATGATGTAAGAATTGTGGTCCTTCGCTCCGGACAGGTACTACTGTTGGCATTTTCATTCATGACTGATACGTGTATTTTTTTACGCAACGTTTTGTATATAAATAATATTTAAGCACGTGCCCTTACCATATACATAATACAATCTACTCCTCACCGATATTATAATAATAATTTTTATCTTTATTTATATAAATACTTAGATTCATCTGTCTATGTATCTAGCTTTCTAACCGGAACGTTATAAATACTACTAAGTGTTTATACCTTAAATAGGAACAAAAACTATTTAAATTACGTCTTTGGTTTTGACTATTCGTTTTTCCGTTTTATTGTTAGCTATTTGGCGGAGTTACTATTTATATATTATCTAAATATAATTAGAAAACCGTACATTTATATTTACTTTCTTGTACATATAATCAAAGAATATATATTTATTTCTTATGGTATATTTGTAATATAAAAGAAAGCGAATATTTCAATTAATATCTCATAAAATTGTTGTATTTTTGTATTGCATGTTTAAATTTATAAATAATGTAATTATCATGAAACAATTTAGTTAATACGGTAAAGTATCAATTTACTCATTTCAAAAGCGATTTTATAGAAAAAAATCAAACAAAAATTGTAACATCTTTAAATATTATATTATTCACTTTATCTCAAAATCGTTCCGTTTTTTAGATAGTGAAAAGTAGCAAGAATAAATTTTACACCACTAGTTAATTTTCTTTAGGGCTACATTCAAATTTAATAATTTAAATTTTAACGATTTTCACTGTTTAGTGTACCTAAAGTTATTATTAATTATTTATTACGTATAAAAATATTTAATGACACTGAAGACATAAATATGTAAATTTGGAAAACGATAACAACTTTAAATTTATACGACACTGGTGTGAATTTTTATTAAATATAATAAACAATTCTTGGTTATTGAATTTGATTCAACAAATTGCTCGAACTTTTTGAAGTAAAAAAAAAAACAAATATATGAACAGTTAATTTTTGTGCTAGATTGTAGTAAGAAATCTGCAGTGTTCTACACTTTGTACGTTAAAGCCGACTTCTTCTTAGTAAATAAATTTAAAAAAAAAAAAACTATTAGAACTATTATTATTATTATTATTTAGTAAACAGAAGAAACTGGATCAGCTAATTATACCTCTTGGACTTCGTTCAATGTAGGCAAAACTTTGCAGATATCAGAAATTAATGTAAAACTAGAGCTAAAATAATATAATTTTACCAGTATTTATACATGAATTTAAATGTAATTTTACTATAAATCTTAACTGGAAAATAACTATTTTTGACGGTAAATAACATATTTAATATTTCATTTAGTTCTATTAATATTATTTTGTCATTCTGGGCCAATATGTGTGTATACTGCAAAATGAACTTTTTTTACATAGGAATATATTCAGAGCAATGATGATAAAATGAGTCATCTAGTCTAGACTAGAAATAAAATGATTAAATTCCAATTTAAAACTGTTTACAAACTGACCCCGCCGTTTCTGTTCTAAAAATTAATTCGGCGTTACTGTTCGCTACATCAAGAACCGTCACTTAAATTCAACATCAAATCTGTGCTTAGTGGCTGCCTCATACAAAAATGCATGTATGTAACTTCAACACACAAACACACAGAGAAAATAGCGTGTGCCGGGCACGGGCCTAGCAGCATTTTTTGTTGTGTACGTGACCCTCCCTCCTTAACAAAAGACACTCGCCGTGGGGAACAGTGCGGAACCCCTCAGGCAACTCCTAATCTTGCTGCGTTTGCTATTGTCATGCTAAACACACGTTATTCTGTTACGTCACTGTCCCAAAACATCTGCCGTCTGTTGCTGTTGCTATTGCCTTAGCTCGACTACGACTACGACTACCACTAAATGGGTCATTGACGACGTAACCGAAACTATGACGTCTTGCTTTCGTTCTTACACATATAAGATTATTGTACGCTCAAGGTTGCTTTGTATCCGGTTGTGTGGTGACGTCGCACAACCTTGAGAAATGCTACCCTTCACGTGTGTTACACTTGAGTTGCGCCCGTCTTCCTCTAACCGCTAAGGTTATTCAGCAGGTCTTACATACATATGTGGTGTAAGGTTGCACATTTCTGAGGATAGCGATTGTCAGGGTTTCTTTTGGATTTTATTTGTGATTTGACACAAGTGTGTCGTATTTATTGGACGATTTGCATGTATTCTTCGATTTCATTTTATTATTTGTCTTATTACGATTAAATTCAATATTGTATCCATATGAAAATAATACAAATATTAAGATTTGATAGGAATCGTAAGGTGAATTAAAAACAAAATTAATCATTATT
The DNA here is from genome assembly GCA_933228885.1 of Leistus spinibarbis. Classification (NCBI taxonomy): domain Eukaryota; kingdom Metazoa; phylum Arthropoda; class Insecta; order Coleoptera; family Carabidae; genus Leistus; species Leistus spinibarbis. The sequence continues at coordinate 3,258,461 of OW121802.1, forward strand.
ATAAATACAGATAGTGAAAGCACAAGGAAGTCGAATAAACACCAATCCAGCTTCTTTCAAGATATACTGTCTCAGAAATAAGCTTGTGGCAAGCTTTTGCTGTGGAGAAAATGACATATACAACTTAATTTAGAACCCATTTAATTACTATAGCCGTTATCAATTTACTAAATAACGCTCAACTTCAATACTTATTCAATATTGCAATTTGTAACTAGAATTTCAAATTTTAGAACCAGATGTTTGTATCCCCTCCACTTTATAGTAACAATGTTGCATGTTAAGCAAAAACAATTTTGAAATACGTAAATGAGCTTATGTCCACTTTTGGCAAATTGTCTGATTGTGGGTTTCCAATAACCAATAACACTCATGCTTAATAATAATGTACAATTGTAACACTAAACCTTTCGAAAAATAATTAGTAAAAAGGCTTGCCACATGCATATTATTAAGAACATAAGACTAAAAGAGATAAGATAACATTTTTTCTGACTGCTAATAGCGTTGCCGAATCTATTTATGAAAACAAATAAAATGTATTACCAACTTAATGGTAATAGCCCTATCCTTTACTCCATATAAGCCTATAGGCGTAGGTACCGACATAGGCCATATGGCGCGAAACTTAAATAATTCGTATCTTCTGTAATATGAAGATTTTAGGAAAACAAAAAATATGTATTGTTTAAAATGTTGTATCTTTTCGGAAAAAAAAATGTATAAAGGCTTGTCACATGCGTATTCTACTGTATCAAAAGTTTATTGAATATCAATAACTGAGCTGAATGGCAGTCGCTTTAGTGTTAAGTGCATTTAGTGGCGCAAATGAGTATAAATACATGCATATAGTATAATAAGCAAGATTATCATACATAATTAATTCGATTACGCGCTTATTAACAATGTCGCTGTTTATGTATACATATACATATATAATCATTTTAAATGCAGTGTTGTCAATAATCTTTGTTTGAAAAAGTGGCAAACACACACACACACACGCAGCACGCTGTCTCTAGAAATACATTTCATGTCTATCGTTTCCAATCAGATAAAATAACACACAGACACACAACTCTTTTGAAAACAATGCGCTGCTACACACGTGCATTTAGGCATCGATTACAAATTATTTTCTTCGTGGCCGCAGCCGACTACGATCGCGAATTCGGATCAGCATACACGTACGTGTATTATACGAACATTTTCTATGAAAACTTAATTATTTATACGGCATTCTACTTGTTTATAGATACTTATCAAGAGTGTGTCTGTGTGTGTGTGTGTCTGTGTAGTATAGATACGTCGTTCTGCACGAAATTACAGTTGTCAATCGGTGGTTACGGATCTCATATTATTATATAATAATGGTGCGATTCTGAGCCAGTCTATAGGTCTATAAGGAGAACCAGTAAGATTTTGGATAAACTGTAGTTCTTTAATAGAGACATATTTTAGTATAATTAATTACATAAATCATGTATTATGTTCGATATATCTTAAAGAATCTGTTTAGAAATGATATGCAATTCAATTAAAATATATATTACACTATAATATTTTACGGACTGTACTTATAGATGCATAAATTTGCTCAGAATTGCACCATAAGAACGAATTGTTATAACGTAGAATTGATGCTAAACCCCACTACTTCCGTTTCTACACAATGTTCCTTATTGTACAAAAAAATATTAAATATGTTAGATTTTCTTATTCATCTTCCAGATAAACATACTTAAAATATAAAGATGCATATTTTTAACTACAACCGTTTTTATGGTATAGTACTTTCACACACATACACAGATACGCACACATATACATGTCTCAAAATTATAAATTGAGGGAAGTCTTCATTTCAAACATATTTGTGATTTATGATTACTTCTATTTAGTTTTGGTTCAAGAAATTTGTCCAAACGATAATAATTAGAATCGAATAAGGAATTAGACCCACGAGTTTAAATATGTTCACGAATACCATTATTATGAAGTACATTTAAGAAAGTAAAAAAAAATCTTGTAAGAAACTACTTCCGGTGCAGTAGCCAAAATCCGTAAATGATTGTCGAATGAAAAACAATTGCCGGTCACTGTAGTAATAATAATAATAATATTAGGTTAGAGTAGCGTGTCTCCTTACGGTTAGTGGTGGTGAAGGAAGAATGAGGAGGAAGGGGTGTGGAAGGCAAGAGGTGGGGGCGATGCAGAGGAACGTGTGCAGTGCATTATGGGTCCGCACTCCGCACGCCACCGGAACCGCTCATTGTGTGCTACTACTTAGGTGCTTCCGGTACCGCCAGTCGCTTCCGCTAATATACGGTGCGACGTTTCCTTCGACTGTACACACACACACACAACCCTCACACCTCGATAAATGATAGGTTTATCGTTTGCACCGTTCGTTCAAACTTAACTCGCTCAACACATATTAACGACTAACAACAAACGCTGATTGCGACTGGTTGATAAAACACTTAGCCGACACACACACACACACACACACATCATGTGTGCAGTTCCACGCTCAATTTGCATTTATTTACTCACCAATTAATGATTTACTAATTATTAAACCATGCGAGTTAAATATTTTGACCAGTTTCCTATAACTGTATCGGCAGTAAATATCAATAAACCACTTCAAATGACAGAGAATCGTTTTTATATATATTTAATGTACAAGGAAGTCCATTGTGGGATACTGCAAATGTTTTCGATTACATAATAACGAACCTCGTTTAGGAAATAATTTTGCGGCGAACAAAGAACTGTCATAAAACACTTTCTTTTCAACACTTCTGAGCGACGAAGGAAGGTGGGGAGTATGGGGTGAAGAAAAAGGTAAAATGGAAGAACAAAAAAGTAGGTAGCGTGTTGAGGATCCATGAAAGCGTCGCGTCGCATCTGATCAAACATCTTAACTCAACTTCTGCTACCTATATTAAACGCCTCCGACACATTATTATTATTATTATTCAAACAATCTTAAAACCACTAAATCAAATATCCTTCGTCCTTAATGCAAGTTCCTGTTCTGTCTGCCATCACCACACAATATACACACCTGTCTGTCTGTCTGTCTGTCTGTCTCTGTCCACTCTGATTCACGCTACTTTCTCTCATCTTTGAATTCTGGACATATTTACTTAAAATTAATGCACATCTTTGACATCGTTCAGTATTCAGAACAGTCTTTTTAAAAATCTTCAGAGCCTTATACTGGAATCTCTAGTCCACATTGTTATAGATTTCGTCCAAGAAAGTTAATATGAAACCAGAGAATGAATACAATGCGTGGAAGAAATGAGTGAGATACATTGAAGATAAAGACATTGGAGGAAGAAAGGTATATGCAAACAGTAGGATGAATATGTGAGTATGTGTAAGTGGAAAGAAAGGGAGGAGGAGGAGGAGGAGAAGAAGGAAAGGAAGAAAGGTTGAAGTGGTGTCGAGGCGAGGAATAACTATTAATCAGCGCGGTATTGTTGTAAGTTGTGGCGACATGCAAAGTTGTCGTCGCCGCGCCGTTCACTGGCCATTCTCTCAGGCACAATTAGATTTCCCTCAGGAAGATAGTAACATAAAGGCGAAGAGGAAGGTGCCTAATGAGAACTCGAGAATATATATATATATGCTCGCCGAAGCTACCATGCGTGCGTGTATGTGGCCGGGGGACATACACTACACACGATGTCTTACATATAAACATTACACCTCATTCATAAACTTATCACAATATAATACAGCTTATAGAAAATCACTACACGAAGAGTAATTTAGTTGTAAACGATACTCCTATAACCCAACAAATAAAATCAAACCATATCATTAATATAATTAATTAGTGAAAATAAAACAAGTTTCCCAGCAAACAATTTGAATATTGTGACATCTATGTGATGTTGCAGCGACTTAACATGCGTTACGTCTCGGGGAAGTCATATTAAAGAATGTGTTTGCTGGGTTAGGTCTAACGCACCTATGTATTCGCCTTTTGGATAGAATCAGAAAAATACATGCAGCGAGCATAACAAAAACGAAGTTTGTAATGTCATCTATTGCTGGCTAAATTAACTAATCTAGCCTTCCTAGCTTCTTGCGCTTAAAGTATAAAAATATGAGATAAGTATAGGGGTAATCGAATTTTTTCTTTTTTAGATGTAGTCAAAAAGGAAGTATTGTATTCATAAAGACTATAAACTCAAAAATTTAACGGATATACATGTTTTGAATATCCCTGAATTATATTTGACAATTTTCTGAATGATGTATTTATTTTGCCAAAACGGTTAAAGGAAACATTATTTGAATTATATAAATTTTTGTAATTAGAAAAACGTGAAACAAATTAAGGAATTATTGCAAACATGAATATTTTCGAACTAAATTTTTTTACGGAAATACACATTTTGACCATCTTTGAATTGAATCTGACTATTATCGGAATGATATCTGTGTGTGTGTGTAAACATTTTTAAATCAAAGCTGATGAAGGAAAAATGAAAATATTTTAAACTTTAACCAAAAGGAATAGTTTGCTCTTGGAATTTTTTCAATATCTAGGAAATGGAATGAGTTGTAGAAAATGTTATATATATATAAAAGATTTTTCTAGCAACTATTCTTCCCATTTACTGAAAATCACCTTTGAAAATAGTTACAACACATATAAGTATTGTTTTCTAACAAACTAGCATAAATTATATTATATTAAATAGATAATTGTAGTATAAGAACATCGAGTGTAGACCACACTGAACTTTAATATAATAAACTAAAGTTAATGAAACATAATCAAAATGTGTATCGTATATATTTGTCGATATAAAATACTAAGTAATTATAAGTGAAAATCGATATATTATTTGTTAATGTATTTTCATATTTTATAAGGACATTTAAATATTAATCCTTTTTTGAATTTGCATATTGCAATATTGGCAGACTTTTTTTTTGTGTTTGTAATTCGCTATGTGTTTGTGTATTTTTTCATCTGTCCTTTGTGGCATATTTGTTTTGAATTTGTTCTGTAAAATTTTCCCAGGGTAGAAAAATAACCATCCCAGCACACACTCGCTCACTCACTCACTAACGCACGCACTCACTCACACCCTCACTCACTCACTGTATACATAATCAGATTATTCTAGGAAATAAATATTGATGACTTTATCGAACAGAACCGAAAAATCAATGAACCAATATAGCTGTGCCGCGGGCCCGTCTGCTCGCCAAAGATTTGCAACATTGCCTGCAATGGAAACACACGTACAGACGGGTGTAGATGCAGACACTGTATGCCTCAATGCTTTTTTCACTTTTTTCCAACGGTAGCATAAATTATTCTTTACTTAAATTATGCATTTAAATGGCGAAGGGTTCGCTCGCCGCTGACCCGACGACAGGTGTCACCGCCAATTGTCAAATGTCCGCACATGACCATACCAACCCTAAATTAACAAATAAATTATGCTTTGGACGAAATTAAAAATCTGCAGTGTCCTATACTCGACGTAATTGTACGTATACCCAAAGCATCAGTGGTCGAATATGTTTTACAGATTTTTCTTGCTCAGAATATCACCATTAGTAACTATTGTATTTTGGCTAAACAAATTTATCATCTTGTGCCATGTACAGAACTTTGTTCCTATTTTATCTAAAATACTTTGTGGAAGTTGTAGACAACAGTTCTTAGTAATGTGTGTATGCGTGTGTCTAGCAGTAAATTCCCTGCGGGCGTCGCGACGCGACAAGCGTCTGAATATAATAATTAACCACATAATTGTTGTTTGGCAAGTGTCAAATTATGCGACGAGTTGTGTGTTAAAGTGAGTAGTGTGCTCTACTCTGCTCTGCTCTGCTTTGGCCTGCCTGACAAAAGATCAAGACGTGTGATCGCAAACTTTCTCACATCATCATTCTTATCCCATTCCACATCATGTGCTTCTCAAACAATGGGATCGTGTACTGGGCAAACTTTGAAACAAACTATTCAAACTATTAATTTTAACGTTACATTTATTAATTCTCATACATTTGTTCACCCTTGAAAATATTAAATGAAAATATTAATAAATATTTAATTTGAATTTATATCCGCTAAGGACTTTCTTATACGTATAACCAATGTATATGTACGTTAATATTTGGTGGTATATTTATATTATTTTGACACTGAAAGATAATATATTTCGATAAATATGTCATAACTACATTGTAAATATATATAAAATTACTTCTAATGTAAAATTTCAATGAAGATTCCAGTAATTATACAGAATTATTGTAAAATTTAATTAATATTCAATTTCCGTTACTTGGTAATATTACATTATTTTTAATTGCAATGTTACAGTAAAAATAATGTAAATTGACAGTAATGTGCCCATATCATACACAAAGCACAGTCCATTCTTACCCATATAACAATAATAATAATAATGTAAATGTTATTAACATAAACTCAGATCCATATGTTGATGTATCTAATTTTCTATCCAGAACGCTACCCAAATAACATCGAATATTTTATGTACAAACAAAATGCATATTTCTTTGTTGAAATATTGGTACTTATTTAACGTCCTTAATAATATTACAGAAACACGAATTTAAAAGTTATTTAAAAATACTGGTTTTTAAAAGTATGACTTTAGTACGTCTACATTTGAAAATACCCGCCAATTTCGGTTCTACACCTGGACCCCTATTCTGAGTGTCTCAACTAAATATATTGGCGTGAGATTTGAGATAACGATGACGTACCACTAGTGAGACGCGCATGTGAGATCTTTAGGGATTTTTCTGACTTCAAGTTTACAACACTTGTTACAATTATTATTTTAAAAAGATTTAAAACTACAGTAAATACAAATATTATATATATATAATAGCCCGGAAATGTTTGTAAGTGAGTTTTAAACAACACAAAACAAGGAAAACACAAAATACAAAAAACACAAAGAGACCAGCAAAAGATTTCACAAGTAATAAATGGGTAACAGTCAGTTCAAGCGATTTCATTAATCTCTGCACTTGTACAAAGATGTCATGGCACACAACTAATAATCTGTCAATTTTCTCACTAGTAACTTTTCTGGTCCCACTACCTACCGAGGTAGTGAGATAAATTTACGAATTGATTGAGATCCATGACGTCATATCATGTTTACGCAATGAATCCAATAGATGGCAACAGCGTTTTTGAGTGAGATCTGGTTGAGTTGAGATACTCAGAATAGGTACCCTGTTTGGAAATATATCTTTAAGACTGTTGAACAATATTCTTCATTAAAAAATCTCTAGCTGCATTATTTTTCTCATTTTTTCAGGCAAACTTAAGGCAATGGTGCCACACGTATATTTCAATATGACCCAAGAAAGTTAATGTTTCTACATTGCAATACTAATTTTCTTAATAAAACTCTGAGTTTAAGAAATCTACTAATTACAATCAAACTTTCCAATTTGAATTTTCCTTTATAAATAATTACTAATCCCGCTACTAGTAGTAACAATAGAAACATAGACACAGCGTTCTACATATTCATTCACATATATACACACATACAAGTGTTTAAGATTATATGTATAATAGTTACAAATGTATCGCTAAAGTTAACAGTATGGAATTTTAGTTTAGAAGTTCGCTGTAAATAAGTGAAATCTTTAAAAAAAATGCTAACGAAATCATAATTGGTTAACCAGCAACGATCTGAAGTTAGGGAGAAAGAAAGGTATGTATTAATAAATTTCCATTAAAAAGAATGTTGGGAATAATAAGAATGATTGATGCATATTTGAACGGTGGTTAAGTTGACGTAAACACGGAATTTCCTTGGTAGATGGTAAACGAGATATAAATAATGCAGTGCGGCCAACTGTTGCGCTTTTGCCGGTTTGATGTCTTGGGGGAAACTTGTAAGATTCCCCCTGCCTGACGCCAAGACATTCATCGCGCCAACGCCATGCAACAGGTTGCCACTTGTGAACGACGTAAGACTTTCCCAAGTTGTTTCAACCCCAAGCAAACTCGGCGATTTGAGATGAGACATCAGACAAACAGGCAAACAAGCAAGACACCGACAAACATCTTAGCGAACGCAAAGCAAACAACTTATTTGCGGTTGGCGGATTCAATCAAGACGCCTAAACACTTTGCTACTTACAACTTTATCGCACTTTCTTTGTCATTTGCCCATTTCAGAGATACATTATTATTTTTCAAACTCAAAATGTCATTTAAATAAATAAAATACTGGGTATAACATAAATATCATCTCAAGAAGGAAATAAATGGTTGATATTTGATATTAATCACTATGTGCTTTGACATTGATGACTGATGCATTACCATATTAATTTAGGACATAATTCTGTATTCAAATTAAGCAAATTTGTGTCAGTTGTACAAAAGATTAAAAATGAAACAGGATCTATTAATCATGATAAGAAAATTAATAATGCAAACACTAAAATAATAAGGAAGGATGTTTTTATTTAAGACGGATTCTGATAATTTTATGTGGTGACATTATATACGTGCATTTCTCATGTTGTGGCTTACTTTGATAATAGAATCCCATTCAACATTTTATTTATAATGCCAAATATTCTACATTTAAATCGTAAAATTCTCGCGAATTTATTTTTTTATTATATCAAGAGCTGTAAATATAATAGGATTAATACGTGAATAATAATATATAATAGAGTAAAGTTTGTATTACATTGTTTTTCTTTTGGCTCAAAATTAGTTCCATTATTCAAAAAAGCTCCTCAGATGTGAATTTGTATAATGTAAAACAAGAAAATATGCATTAAAATTCCATATTTTTATTATTATTATATAGTGTATAATTACTCCATGCATTTTTATTCCTTTATTTAATATCACTAGAACGGCTGCACTTATGGCAAAAATAGGAATGAATGTTATTTATATTTTAAATATCATTTGTTTGAACTATTTCTACTAAAAATGTACCACTTACTGTTACGGAAACTCTTATATTTCTTATTTATGTTGCCATAGATACGCATGTATCGAGAATATATTTAATAAATCTTGTGAACTATGCCTGACAAACAAACAAAATAGACTCAAATAATTTAATATTTGTTGTCATAGTTTATTACAAATAAACAAAAAATAATATAAAATTATTTATTGAAAATTAAAATACATATTGAATATTATATTTAAATATATGTATAAGGTTCATATTAAAGAAACAATCTATATTTTAAATTGAAGAGACAATATGTGAGATAACGTAATAAAATAATAAGCTAAATGGTACAATTTCAGAGTATTACTAAAATAAATTTCTAATTAATACTTCGAGTGCTGGCCACTCCACATTTTTCTGCTCGAAATTATATTAAATTTTCAAACTAGCTCCAGGGATCAGAATGCTTAAAACTTGTATTTATGTTTAAACTATCTCATTATGACAGTACTAATTTTGGTAAATGTTATCAGGGCCGGACTGAACCAACATATCTAAGAGGGCCATATGTTTATATAAAATAATAATTGGGACAATATACATAGGTAAAAATACTTAAATTCCCTGTGAACCTTATTATTCTAGTGTAGCCCTGACTGATACATCTAAATCAGTAAAGAAATTTAATGATTGTGATTGTAATTTTATGCACTTAAATAAATAATCCACATAAAAGAACTTTATATGTCGATGATAAATATCAGTGTCTATTGTAAACGCACTCGCACTGGAAAGGAGTGGTATATAAATCATTGGTTAGGTGTAGTATACAAATGAGGAAAAAAAACAATAAGATTAATACTGAAAAATCCGTCAAATGTCTTTGTTAAGTATGCATTCGCTATAGGTTGGTACTTACTGTGTGTATATAAACACAATAATCATCAACTGTCTTGAAAATTACATGTTATTGACTTGAAACACACCGCATATAGGGATATCGTAATCTGCAATGGTGGCACTTACTAATACATTTTACATGCGAAAATATTACCTATACTTTATACAGAACAAACGGCTACATTCATTTGTCACTATATGCCATTTGATGCCCGCTTGATTATTATCTATTTTTACGTATTAATTACATTTATTTGTCATTGTTAAATATTTGATCTATAATTTTGTATGAATTCGGTGGCATATTGAGTGCTCGCGAATTATTATTGAAACCTAATATTATAATACTAAACATAATATTGTGTCAAACTTGGAATAATTAACGTAAAAGCCTATTTATGTAACTATAGACTGCAGGTCAAAAGATGAACTTTATTTTAGAAATTGTTAAATTGCGCAGTAATTCCATGGACCGATTTACATTCATAACGATAGTTAATTATTTCACCTTGTATTTTAAAATTAACTGAAGCATTTTACACTTTTCATAATATTTAGTATCGCTGGAATTGATTTTTACTTTTTTAGATGAATTTTAAACCGAAATATTGTTTCATGAAAAAATTCGAACTCCAGATTTTAATGGAAATACATATTTTAATCCATCCTTCAATTACATTTTTGGAATGTCACCTGTGTGTATGTAAACGCCTTAGAGCCAAAACTGGCAAAGGTGAAATTTTGAAAATTTGAACTTATAATTTGCACCTCCTATTTTTAAAGCAATATATTAATCGCGAGTAAAGGTTTATTCATGCTACATTTTGCGTATCTTGAAACACGACCAGAGAAAAATTTAAATTTATAAATAAAGTTAAAGGTATTAAAATTTCTAGCAATTTTGGTTTAATAAGTTTTTTTTAAATGTATCATTAACTGAAAAATCCGCTTAGAATTTATTTTTAATTTATTTTTATTTTCTACGTTTCCCTATAGTTACAATACATATTGATTTTATTTCATAGCAATTGTAGGGTGAATTTTGAACCAAATAAAGTGTTATTATAAATTATAGATAGTGATTAAATAAGAAAGTTAAGTGAAGGCCACTATTTTATCTGTAATATATAAAAGAATGGATTATGATCACAAAGAAACGAAATTTCAATAGATATTTTCGTTTAGAAAATCTATGCATCCAATTTGACTAAATAAATATTTTGTACATTTTGTTATATTTTATTAAAAACAAAATGTACAAAATATTAATTTGAATCTAATGTTGTCTTCTAATGAAGACAATATATTGCCGAAACGTCGAACCTAATAAATTAGGAAACTGACTCCTTTCCTGTTTTTATTTAAACTACGATTATAAATATATTATATTTTGAATTAAAATTTTCAATATTTCAGAAAAGAAAACTTTCCATTTTTTGAAAAGAATATTTCAACTGCAAGTACATGTTTACTCTTGTATTCTCCAAATGTACATGAGTTTTCGAAAAAAAGATATTAAAATTTCTAGCAACTTTTGTTTGAAAAGGAATTCCAAAAATTTACCATTTACTGAAAAATTGCCTCTGGAAATAAGCAACGTTTTCTTAATTACCGCATAATTAATATTGTTTCATTTAAAACACAATACAGCTTTATTAAATATATAGTAAAAAGAAAGTATAAGAATGCCAAGTGTAGATTACCCCAGATTTCGTAATTCTACCGTAAACTTATGCACTATAGAAAATAGATTACGATATATGTATAACAAATGTTTCTAATTAATAGAAACTTTTACAATTAAAACTTGATGCAGTATAATAATAAGGGTAGAAGGGGATAGAGAGGGTGCGTAAAGTAAAGAAGTGGCAAGTGAGGGGAGGGTGGGTAGCATCTTTCAACGACACGCGCGGCGACCGACCAAAGGACATCTATACTTAATTTGGACACTATCAGCAGCGTCTCTGAACGATTTCTAACTTTACCTAAATTAACGCACACTAGTTTGCCAGAGTTTAATTGAAATCGTCGATAGTTTTAGAACTTTAACTAACATTCACATTTATAAACAATTAAACTTCCACCACAAGAATTTCTATTGTGAAATAATTAATTACACATTCCTATATATATATACATATATAGTTACATGCTTACTTTAACGGAAAACAAATCATTTTTTCGTCAATCAAATTTATTTCGATTATTGGCAAAGTGTTTTTACACACTTGCAGTAAAATATACTATATACAATTTTGTTGAATTTAATCGTAAATCTATTACAATTAAATAAATTAATTAAACAATACTTTAATACAATATAAGTAAGTGCAGTGCAGGCCACTCCAGGTATTAAATTTTCATTATAGGATGTACAAAAATCCCTTGCGGTACACGGACTCCTCTTAAGACTAAACTAGCGCTTTGAATCTCTGGTGGCAAAGCTGCAAACCAGACAGAGCTCTAAGTGTGTGTGTGTATGTAACTATTAGGTACATTAGCTTATGTACACATATACATGATTATAAGTGTATGTGTGTGTGTATGTGTGTGACGGGCGAGCGACACGGGCGACACTCGACCACACAACGGCGCCGCCAGGAACTAGAGGAGAGAGCGCTTGTTCCGCGAGTGTGCTCCTGAGTGCAGATAATGACACATGAGAGCAGCCACCTATACCTACCTGTACGTACGTACGTATGTACGTGTGTGTGTATATTTTCTTTGCCAGAGTCTAAACATATGTGTGTTCACCGATTTCTGTACAGCTGCTAATTATTTAATTTCATGCATTTTTACTTTCTTTTGTTACCAATCATTAATAAGAGATTGAGCAGATATTCGGATAAAACTCAATTTATTATTATAATTTTGTTGTTAACCAAGGCAGCGAAACACGAGGATTAGTTTATTTAATATGGTAACCATGACAACACCACTTTATAAAGCCTCTTTTTCTCATAAATGATTTTAGAGAAACTGTTAAAACAGAACTTCAATATCTTAAAGATTTCCTCTAACTCGAACTGTTTTACAGATACTAACATTACTAAGAGATACGTGTATTATTTAAAAATGTCGAGCTCTCAATTCAACCTAAAATTGAATAAAAAGTAATGATTTATTTAATTCAAATTTAATATTACAAAAAAATTGAATTATTGAATCGTGTCTGAAAACATAAAAAAATGAAAACCCGTTATTTTGAATTTAAACCCCATCGAATGTATATTCCAATATTGAAAACATAATAAATAAAAAGTGGTCTAATCCCGGAATCACATCAAAAAGCCATCACGCTTAAAATCCGCATTAAAAAACATTTGAAACCGAAAGGGAGCATTTTTGAACAGCGGAACTATCATCTCAATTACTGGCGGGGGCCGTGACGTCACCAGTGACCTCTACACACGACACGGTAGTAGGAGTGGTGAAGTTTCGGAAGGAGGAGGTCTGTGCTTCCCTTCCGCCACCAAGGCATAGGATATCCGCTGGAGATGCGGTCCAAAGGCGGCCAGGATATACGCTGCAGAAATCTCTTTCATTGCATGTACCTTACCTGGGTATATGGACACTCGATGTGTCATACCTTTACGTACGTACGTACGTAATATTGTCGTAACTTGGGAAATCAGTTTTTTTTTTTCGGGTCAGGAAATATATCATAATACTTTTCTATTATTAGGTTATGTCATGCACTTTTCGTAAACAGGAAGACAATCATTTCATTACATGTCATATGCACTATGAGTAACTCTATAATAAGATTTTGTTTAAATAAATCTATATACGAGTAGTTGTCTAAAAAATAAACATACATTAAAAGAATAACTTGTCATTATAGTTAATTAATTTTTATTTGAGCATTCCTTTGTAAAAATTTCTAATTTTAAGAAAATTTTCTTTTATATTGTTAAATTTATTCATTATAAATCATATTTTACACAAGCATTTATGTAAATTGAAGAATGCCTATCTGGGGCTAGCAAATATAGCATTTATTTAATATAACTCTACATTGATTTGGCTGAATTCAATTATGGTATTTATTTAATAGCAGAAAACCTACATTGATTCAAGTATATTTCAAATATTTGTATTTTAAATATTTTATTTCTTTCGTATTTTCTCATTTTGTATAACATTTGAAGTAGCAATAAAAGCAGAAAAAAAAATTGAACCAAATAATAAAATATTTATTTCAAGTTATGCAAGTTTTACTTTCTTAGACGAAGTTTAAAATATTATAAACTTAATAAAAATCAATATCGAGAATTTAACAGAAATTGGGCTACTCGAATTTTCGACAAATGAAATAAAAATTGAAGATATTGAACTTTCTTATACGTTTTCTCAAAAAATGTACCATATATTGAAAAATTGCTATTGAAATTAGTTAAATTATATATTGCTCCATGATTAGTTTACTAAACTGTTTCATGGTAATCGCAGTATCAACGAATATCTAAATTTAAACAAAAATCAAACAATATTATGCTTTTAATTAATAAAACTAAATAAATATTCTACATACTTTAAATAATTAAATACATATTCTTTGCTTATTATAAATATAAAAAAATGGGTTGTGGCCAACGCGGGACTTTCTTTTACGTAGTTTTCATCAATATTCATTGATTATAAAAATATAATATTAAGAAATAATAATCCAACAGAAACAATATAAAAAACTTAGCTTACCTTATATAAATGAATGGGTTGAAAATTATACCAATACAAATTTGTAATGGTTTCGAAGTACTAACTATCAAAACTAAACAATTCTCTACAGAATTATTCTGAAATATCATTTATCTAATTCAGACCATTTTGTTTTCTTGTCGAAATATTGACAGGCGCAGATGATCCGATTTATTAAGCTACATTCGAATCCATGACAACGTAAACAAGATTCTCATAATTTTCGGTAGCGGTTTTCTCGTAACTGGTACATTTATTGAAGAAACTTTTCAAACAAAAGTTGTGCGAAATATTAATATCTTTCATTATGAACATAACTATTTTTGCCGTAAGTGCAGCCGTTCTAGTGATATTGGAGATAGAACAAAAAATGCATAGAGTAAACATGCACTGCCGGTTTGAATATTCTTTTCAAAAATAGGAGGTGCACAACTAGACTATATAAAAGTCTTAAGTTTGAAGTCTCATAATTTTACGTTGGACAGTTTCGGCTCTAGAGCGTTCACACACACACACACGCACACACACACACACACACAGACGTCACTCCGAAAATAGTCACATTCGATTCAGGGAAGCTCAAAACGTGTATATCCGTTGAAATCTCGAGTTCGATTTTTTTGGTGATCCCTATACTTACTTATTACTTCGTAAAAGAAAGTAAAAATGGTTAAAAATCATATAGTTTAATAAACAAATCTTGCAAATAATACATTAGTAAAATTCACAAAACGAATAATTCCATTTGTATATTATTTGTTTCAGTGAGTCATCACTATGGAATGCGTTTCTAAGACATGTAGCCTAAATATTAGCAATACAACAGTATAAAGAAAAACTAAACTATTTCCATGCGAAATAATATGAAATATTCCCTAGAGTAGTATTAAATGTTTCATAAAAAAAAATGATTATTTACTATTACAAAAACCGTTGGGATAATGTTAGTTCCACTGTCCTAAATTTAGATTTAATTAATTAATTGCTATCGATTATCCATAAATACATACAGAAATAATATACGAGTTAAAACCTAATTATAGTCACTTTCTCTTTCATCTAACGCTATCAAATTGAAACCCGATAGCCTACAATTTGAGGTAACCTAACCTATAAAACCGAGCGCATAAGACTCTAAATTGATTACACGACAAAAAAAAACTCAGTTTTTTCTGTTAAAGGAATCCCATAGTCGTTCAATAAATTTATTAATGCCTTGATGCATTATTGACGTACAATAACGAACTGGTTGATTGTAGTTGTAGATTGTATCTTTGAATAGGGAACAGGTAACCTTGGAGGGCAAAGAATGACTTCTTTGCCGTGACGTCACTATTTAAAAGGACATTTCAAGATATGAAAGGCCGCTTAGATAAAGATGGAGATATTTTAAAAGTAGCTAGACTTGTATTAGGGTTCTGTGAATGCATGAATGAACTTTTTTTTGTTCTGGAATAGTTTCACCTGTAACATTAAAAAATAGACGTCTTGTTTTTTTTTAAAGGTGGCAGTTGGCAGACACATTAACAACTAATTTAAAAATACTTTAAATAATATATACCTTTTCGTAAACAATTTTAAAAAATTGTTATAGATATAAAAAGCCTTACAATTTTTTGTCGATTACTTTGATAAAATTAATTTTTCCAAGCGCCTTATTTCAAATTATAAAAAATAATTTAATGCATATTTAAAAATTCAAAATTATAATATTTCATGTTTATTTACGGGTTTTGGGTTAACAATATGAAAAAATCTTATAGGTATAAAATTTCTTAGAATTTTTAATATAATTTTTGGGTGTTTTAATTATTTTTATAAGGGCAGTATTAAGGGGGGCTCCAAATTTTGAGGTCCTATAACTCGGGAAGTAAACGGGCAATTGGATTTAAACTGCAAACGGATGCAAACGGGATACCAAGTAATATGTGTACCAAATTTGGTGTGAATCGCTCCGGTACCTTCAGAGGAGTAGAGGGCACAAATTTGGTCTTACGATCGAGCGACGACTAACATCCAAGTATATAAGTTATAAATATTTTTTGACCCGAGAATGCTACAGACACACGACCGAATGCTTTAGCTTCTTCGGTATTTCGTACGGCGAGCTATAAAGGATTTTTCAACCGGAAGTGCTTGTTTTATTGTACTTAACGAAAAGAACACAAGTAAATCTTGTAAAAATTAAAGATATTCATATTTTTAGCAACTTTTGTTTGTTTTCAAATTCTAGTTCTCATAATTTTTGCATTTTACTCTTCATAACTTCAAACTCAATGTTTCAATATTTCTTATCTTATTTTAACGAGTAATAAGTATTTAAAATTTGCAATTAATTATTATTGAATATTTAAAATTTCATAATTATTAGTTTAAATTATTATTTTTGGGTTTTGGGTTCAATTCAAAAAAACTGTATGCATATTAAGAAATCTTTTAAATATTTATAGATTTTTTAAATATATTTTTAATAAAGATTTATTTGTTTACAAATTAAATTCCGATTATTATGATTTAATTTCACAAACATACAAAGACGTCAATCAGATGATATTCAGGGCAGGTCAAAACGTGTTTTTCGAGTTCGTAATTTTTCATGATGATGAATTAAATATGTACATTCGTATAAAGAAGTAAAAATAAAATAAAAATCTATACTAAGAAGACTCGGCTTTTAGAGCCCTCAATAATTCCAGAAATTTAAGAGCAATTGAGTTAGAGAAATACTCATATTATATGAGTACCAATATTTGGTTAAAATCACCCTAGTACGTTCACAAAAGATGTAATCACAAAGCAAAATGTTTTAATTCTGAGAATATACGAGATACGACGGAGTACATTTTTTTTCTAAAATTACGTATTTAAGTATAAGAACAGCTGATCTAGATGATAATTGTCTCTTAACAATATTTATGTATTTCACCACCAGTAAGCGTGAAGTGAAGTAAAAACTCCATAATCTTTTGTATAACTATAAATAATTGAAGCAACGAATGCATCTGCTGTTTAAGAATGAGAATATCGATTACAAATTATTGACCAGTGGTCAAACGTCCGCCTTTCATTTAAGATACCTATGAAGCCACCATTTTGTTTACGCACGTGGTATTAGCAGCCGCCAAACAAACCCACCACTTATACGAGTAATTCAATATGTACCATTTGGTGGCCTAGATAATAATAATAATGTTTACTAACCAAAATATCATCTCGATTTTATTGTCTATAAATTGCAGCTTGGGCAGATGTCTATACCTTTCGATGCAATCTTTGACGGATATCGAATATCTGCGTAATGTTTGTGCTACTTTTCGCTGAAGATCACCGATCAATCAATGACACCAATACCTTTTTAATACCAACTGAATGTGCACTTTGATTAGTTGACAGATTTTTTTCAAGTTAAGGCGGGCGTTTGTTTGCCTCTGATAGTTCGGGGAGATCACGCCACAATTGTATTGTTCGTATTGTTGGGTTACGTTTTGATGAAGCTTAAACATGATGTATTGGTCTATTCTTCATATAGTATAGGTGAAAATATGTTTACGAGAAAATGATATTAGGTAATCATCTTTTAAATATGGGACGCCATTGAAAATGAACGAAATTAAATATTAACAATATATCCCATTTTTCAAACACATATTTATTTATAACGAACAGCAATATATGAGTATACTGTAAAAAATGGGTGTAAATTTACAATATTTCTAATATATAATTACATTTAACAAGGTTAGGTACAACGCACCTATGCGTCCAGCTCGCCTTACGCTGCGATACGAGCAGCGGTTTTCAATTATTATAGCCTTTTGGTTAACAGTTTTAAAAAATGTTATAGATTTAAAAAATATTACAATTTTTATAGATTAAATTGATTAAAGAAAGAAAATTAGTGTATAGTTTAAAATTAAAAATTAAAATATTAAATAATTTTTATTGCCTTTGGGTTAACAATATGAAAAAATCTTGTAGATATAAAATATCTTAGAATTAATAGTAAAACTTTTGGGTGTTTAAATTATTTTTGCAAGGGCAGTATTAAGGTGGTTCTAAATTTTGGGGTCCTATAACTCGGGAAGTATACGGGCGATTGGATATAAACTGTGAGTGGATTCAAATGAGATGCTAAATAATATGTGTAGCAAATTTAGTTCAAATCGCTCCAGTGCCTTCAGAGGAGTAGAGGGCACAAATTTGGTCTTATGAGCGAGCGACGACTAACATCCAAGTATATAAGTTATATATATATATATATATATATATATATATATATATATATATATATATATATATATTTCTGGATTCAGGGCGATGAGACAAACTCTTTTTGGTAATGAATTTTTTGATTCGAGATTGCTACAGACACACGACCGAACGCTATAGCTTCTTCAGTACTTCGTACGGCGAGCTAAAAACTGAAATTATTACTTGTAATTTTTAACTTTAATTACAAATTGTTTCGGTGTGAATAGACGTTAATTTTAACAAAAACGAACAACAAGTAAATAATAAATATACAGTTAAAAATAGGATATATGTCGCTTATATTGTTAATACGTCGTTTTACATGATAGTACTGATATAATCAGTAAATCCACACGTCAAAAATTCTATAAGATAAGAAATCGTATCTGCAAAACTATAGTTGTAAAATTGTATAGTTGTCATATTGGCTAGATTGACTGTATGTACATACACCCGTCACTACAATACACACACATATGTACTTTTATGTATGGAAATAAAGTAAGCATATACATACATATACATAGAAATAGTTTGCCTAAGACAAGGGGAAGGTTTCCAAAATGTGTAAGGCGAGGGGTGTGTATGTGTACAACACCATGCATCTGTCAGGTAACGCACTGCACACCTATATAACGCTCACACCAGTGGCGTACCTATACCAAACACACACCATTTTTAAATTGAAAATTTGTTTTCATAAACTGATACATCAATTTTTTATATTTTGTTGTTTTTGCTGTACAACATTCACAGGCACACACATCTTATTCATTTATTAAAATTGTATAGTATTTATATAAGCAGGTTTTTATTTGTATTAAATAATTTAATAAATCCATGGATACACCGTATATATATACAATCAAAAGCGATTTTCTAGTATTTGGAATTTAAAGAAAAAAATATTTTTAACAAGCAATTTTTTATGCAATTGCGCAACGACTGCTATTTCTATTATAAAAATAAATTGTTCTAATATTTCTTTGTTTCATCTAAAACAAAAAGTGCAACAATGTGTCTGAAATACCCTTTTATTCAATAAACAGTAATTATTCGACGAAATATCTTTGACTGTAGCGTAAAAATAGGTGATTTCTAATACTATGTACTATATGAATATTCGGAGTTGATGGTAGCGCCCAGAGCGTAACAGCATTACTTCGAACTAGTCGTACCTGATGGTATTATACAGGAGTCGTAAAATTCAATTTGAACCACGTTGTATTATTAATATAAACAGTGACGTTATCAACTAATTTTGTTAGTATATCAATTTGTGTATATGTGAAATAAATGAGTGCCCCAGCTATATAAGTGTACGCCAGAGTGAGCTCCCTTGAAAGAAATTACCACCTGGCCAAGTAGCACGGCTCCATAAGCACATAAGGGGTTGTGCGACGCGTCCAAACATCTGGTATAATTCGCTCGCTTGCATATGTCTCGTAGGTAAGCGGTGAACGGTGAGCGCCCCACTCTTGCCCCCGTCGCAACAAACAATTCTTGTTCTTTACCATATAATATAATATAGGTGGCAACCAAGTTTTTGTTTGTTTGTTGTGTATTTAATTGAAGCGTCGGTCGTCGGTCGTGGTATGACGGCCACGCAGGTGCTGGAGATGATGGAAATTCAGTTGGGTAACGCACCGACCATAAGGCACGTGGAATTATGTATGTGTGAGCACAACAAACACATACAACATACCACCACCCTGTTGCTACTGCTTGTTGTGTTGTGTGTATTAAAGTTGCGTTATGCGCACATATTTACATTCTTATACGCTATCTGTTAGCACGCTATGCGGTTTCTTGATACTTAACCATTTACCGAATAGATAAATATATTTAAATGTATGTCTACATAGGAACTAATCTGTATTATTAGAGCGCTCATATACAGTGTAAGAAACCAGAGTTTCTTGGTTTATTTTTTATATATTAATATGTATATATTTATTTTATTATCGTATCCCTGAGGGTGAAACTAAATAACTGTGTGCACGTGTGCATCTGATATCTGTGGAATTTTAGTCAATTCGTAGACTCAGCCTCAGGGTTAAGCACAGGATTGAACGCGTCGCTTATAACTAGGATGCGAGGGGTGAAATCAGTATATTTTTACCCTGTGGGTGGTTGAGTTTAGATATAAAAGCAGAAGTTTAACACAGAAACAGGAAATTGATTCGCGTATCGGGTCCACGCCAGTCGGAAGTTTCGCGCTCAAGTGCAAAATGTAGTGTTTTAATTGTTCGGACTTAGTATAGTTTATAAGTAAATATTTGTTTTGTGTGTTTTACTCATTTTTGTGTTTCATTCTTGTGGACTTAGAATTGTTTTGTGAATTTTACTCTTGAAACTTTTAATAGTTTTGTTTGATTTAAATTATTTTAACTTTGAATTATTCGCCTTAGTTTTATTTTATTTGGTTTAAATCATTTCTACATTGAATGTTTTTGCGTTTAGCGCAGACTTAGAATAGTTTTTAAGTAAATACTTTGTACTTGGAATAATTCTGTTTGTTTGTGTAAAGTATTTTTATAATTTGTTCAATCTACCTAAACCTTTTGCTTGTTTTGATTAACTTTTATTAAATATAACTTTGTGATTATTAATTTATATTTTATCTAAATTTAATTAATGATTTGTTAATTAAATAAATTTTTTTATTTGTGTATTTTATTTCTTTAATCCACATCACACTCAAAAAGGCGTACTCGTGAACAGTAACCATCAGTTACATGTTCACATAAGAACGTCCGACGTAAAAAGGGATCGGATTCTTACAACACACACACACACACACACACACACACAGACACAGTGAGAGAGTGTTATTAAGAAAATAGCCAAAATAGATTTAAATTGTGATTCAGATGGTGATCACAATTCTCTACTTTATACATAACGTATAAGACAGTAAAGATGATTCATATAACGTTTTTCATTTATATCCATTCAAACTGCATACATAAAAAGATGACAATCATGTAAGTTATAATAACTGACAAGACCTTGTCAACCGTGAACAACAATAGATGACAAAAAATAAAATAAAACCTTCAAAGTCAAAATGACAAGAGGAAATTTATTGAGATTGGCGAACAAAATAAAACGCAAACAAATCTACAGATAATTACGTATGTATACCGGATATATATCGTCATCTTAATTGGCCGAGGCTTAGTAACGCTATAGCAAAAACACATTCAGAATGACAGAATTGCTGATGAAAATGGCATCAGAAAAAGCGGACAATACAATGTGAAAGCGTTGACCCACGGCTGAAGATCATATGAAGGACACCATGATAGAGCTGCTGCATCTATAATAATAGTAATAATAATGAGTAAGCTAAGCACTAAGCAGCACTATGGACATAGATGCCACCTCTCCTGCGTGCGCCGCTGTGATTGGACAATAGGAGGCTCCGAGGTCGACGAATCACAAGTGTGCTGCGATAAACAAATGATCTAAAGTAGAACAGCACAAATGTGAAGCAACCGGTTAGTTACTTATAACGAACTAACAATTTATTGTGCAAAAGCAACCGAGCGCGCTTCCTGCTCAGCTCACCACTCGCTCTCACCACCCAATTCGCATCTCTTATTCTATCCACTGTTCCTGCTATACCATGCGTCCCAATACGCTGCACAACATGGCTCACACCCAATAATATCATCGTTGATGATTGAAATCCCAATTGATTTCGGCATATTGTTTAACCAAGTATTTATTGTAACAAAGCTTGAAGATTGTGCAACAGGCAACCATAGCGAATACAAGACAAAACGTCTTTTTCAGTACATCAGTACCAGTCTACGTCATAGTTGTAGTTGCCGATTTAAGACCTATTGTTTTTGGCCGAATACGCAGATATATCTAAAGATTTTCCAAGATGAGTAATAAGGGAGGTTCCGGCTTTTTGGCCCATGTTACTCCGAGAGTATCAGGGGAATTAAAATTCGTTAGGCTCAAAAAAGACCCTTATATTATATGTATACTAAATTTGTGCCCTCTACTCCTCTGAAGGTACCAAAACGATTCACACCAAATTATTTGGCATCCCATTTGAATCCGCTCGCAGTTAAAATTCAATCGCCCGTATACTTCACGAGTTATAGGGCCCCAAAATTTAAAGCCCCCCTTAATACTACTTTAATAAAGATAATTAAAACACTCAAGAATTTTACGAAAAATTCTAAGATATTTTATGTTTACAAGATTTTTGCATATTGTTAACCCAAACCCCGAAAAAAATTATTAAATATTATAATTTTAAATTATGCACTAAACATTTTTTTTATCAATAAAATATACAAGACTTTTTATATCTACAACAATTTTTAAAATTGTTAGCCAAAAGGACATAATAATTAAAAACCACTGCTCGCAACGCATATCTTATAACTAAAGGCGAGCTCTACGCGTTGGTGCGTTTTACTAGTACCAAATCAAAGAAATTTCTCCAAATAATGATGAAATTAATTAATAAAACGATATTTCGAATACATATTGTTACCATAATTATGCTCATAATTACATATTATTGAAACTTTCAACTTAAACAATATCTTAACCGGAATTAAGAGTTTCCTTATGCGACATTTTCAATATCTCGGAAACGGCATGAATTAGATAAAAAGTGATTCTAATAATAGTAAAAGAAAAAAATTAAATAGGTAATAACAAGACGTATTGTGAATTTAAAAACAAAATAAAGCATTATTATACTATTTATATTTATAATTTTTTTTTAAATGTTATCTAAAAGGCCATAATTATTAACAACCACTGCTCGCAACGCATATCTTACTTAAAGGCGAGCTGGACTCAACGGTGCGTTATTTTTGCTCGGCGATAGAATAAAAGAACCTCTTACATAGGCACATTTAATTTTTATTTCTAAACATGAAAAATCGAAGGCAAATACGCAACGATGACAATTAATATTTATTAGTTTAATTCTGAATCAGTCTGTCTGTTTATAGAATACAGCAATGAGGACATGACTGAGGCAATATTGGTACACAGGCTGGCATCAGAGAATCATTCATATATACATACATACATACATAGATATTAGATTACCGTTGATTTGGAATTGTACATAGAAAAAGATAAAAACAGTGATTGTTATCGAGTAGTCTAATGTCGCATTAGTGCGCTCGGAACAGAGGAACAGGATCTATACCTCATGGACACACTCACTCACTCACACTTACGTGCAGCCATTATTATTATTCAAAAATATGTATTAACTTATACACGTCATCTATAGTTAAATACATTGGAAAGAACAGCACCGTGATTAGAAAATGGCGTGTCCGTGCGCGCTGACCTCGAAATGGACTACAATCGCTATACTTACACAAAAAAATTACTATACTTCGGAACATTGTCACATTTTTAATTTAAATAAAACGTTAGAACAATATGTCTAATAATGCGCATTAACGGTAATGTAACTCTTTCTTATAATGAACATATACGTATATAGCAGAATACACTGTCAAAATTTTAAACAATTTTAGGAATAATTTCAATAAGATTGTATAGAACTAAAAAAAGAAACCTGAAATGATCTTCACTCAACTATCTTATACTTAATACTTCCACTATCTATTATATAATATATAAACAACAGATGTATGTAAATGTATGAATGTGTAAGTAGAACGGTTTGTTTATATGTTTTTATGATTACTAGCAGTGATGGGGTCATATTTATGGTGAGATAATTTATACAAAAATATCTTGTGACCAGCAAAGGACTCTCTTATACGTTAGGTATAGTAGATCTTTTATAACCGATGTCAAATAACAAATATAAATAAATTCAAGAATACAATATAATATATGTAAAAATTATAAATCTTTAAACTTAAGAAAGCAATTAATTAATTGGAAATAATGGTTTACTCTTTTTCTGCTTTTTGCATTTCTCAAAAACCACATGCGTTAGAGGAAACGAGAAGATTAAAAACAAGTTTTGTAAAATGTGCTATTTATTAAAATATATCGTTTTTGAAGATGGATAATTTACATTTATTTTCAAAAACGATATATTTTAATAAATAGCACATTTTACAAAACTTGTCTTTAATCTTCTCGTTTCCTCTAACGCATGTGGTTTTTGAGAAATGCAAAAAGCAGAAAAAGAGTAAACCATTATTTCCAATTAATTAATTGCTTTCTTAAGTTTAAAGATTTATAATTGTTTCTTCAACAGTTTTGACTGTAGAGTGAAAAAAGCCACACAAACAAAAATCATTTGGAATATAGTCCTAATGAATTCAGAAAAATCTTGAGTTTGAAAATATATATATTTCCAATACTTCCTCAGCAATTCACCCAATATATAAACTCAAACATGTGTAACCATTTTTACAGTGTACTTATACACTTACTACTGATGGAAAAAACTTATCTGGGACATCTGCAATTATTATATACTTAATGTCAATACGTATATTAGAAGTAATTGTTTACCAAGTAAGACTAAAAATGTTCTATTCATATATATATATTAAGTTTGTAAGTGTCCACAGTTAAAATATTTTGCTATGAATAAGAATATAAAATTTGTCCGCTCAGCTATATCTATTAAATATTTGTGAATTTAAATTCCATCAATTCTTGTAAGCAATGAATTGGAGTCTATCCAGATTCTTAGTTGACATTCCCACCGGTGGACACGCAAGTGCTCGCGCCAATGGCACGGCAGGAACAGGTGAGCCAATGAGAATAAGATTGTACATGTAAGATTTCGTCACACACTTATACACCTGTGCGATCAACAAAATGGCTACCTGCACCAACATACCGATACACACACCATAGAAACCAGAAATTCTCATGTCATTTTTTACTTTGATCAATAAATAACCTTACTCTCTTCAAAATTATTAACAAAATCTTCAGTGCCCTACACTTAATCAAACAAAGTATATTTATATTTTTGCAATTCATTGATACTGTGATTATCATAAAACAATTTCGTAAATATTGAGCACCCTTGGATACAACATATAAATTTATTAATTTGAAAAAATAAGAAATATTAATATCATCTATTTATATAAGATGCATTTTATTTGTAATGCATGCCGTTTCCAAAATAGTGAATAAATAAATAATTTGAAGACAATTTTTTTGGGATCACAGTTTTTTTTAAAGAAAGTAAACAGAGACATCGTTTTCTAACTTGTAATTGAATTTTAGAAAGATTTCCTTTAAGGATAAAATCTATTTATATAACTGAGACTGCATTTCTCGACAAGAAACAACACCTAATATATTTATATTTTAAGTTTCATATTATTATCAACAGTAAATTCTGCAGAGCTTTCACAGAAACTTACGTTATCTCTAAAATTGTCAATATTGATTCAGTGCAAATAATAATTAAAATACTTAAATACAATCGTATATAAGTAGGTAAGAAAATAAAAATAGTTTGATAAGAATTAAAAAGGAAATCTTTAAATTATAAATCAATGGACGCATAGTAATAATGTATAGCAATTTGTTTAGAGAAAATAGGTAATTTATACGGTAGTAAAGTGAGATAGAAAATTGTATTTGAAAACATGTGTGTTTGAAATATAAAAATGACACAAAGAAAAGAAAAACGCAACAATAGATATAGTAGTGTAGTATAGTACGCATTCTGCTGCTAATAACTCGGGTAAAATAAATGACATGTAGGCATATGTATCAAAAGTAACATACCTAGAGGGGACAACAAAGGAAATAATGACAATTTAATGGCAAAATAGGAATAAATATTTTTTTCAATCATTAAATTATTAAAATTTGCTTTGTGAATACATAAATGGATACTGCTATCACGAAGTGCAAATGTTCTATATTATATGTTCACATTATTTATAGATATATAAGTGCATTATTATACTTTTTCATTTAACGTAAGACCTGCCCCTAAAACCTTCGCTGCAATAAACTAATCTAATGCATTTAAGAAAAGTTGCTGAACTACTGTTCAGTCATTAACTGGCCATACCTCAAACATTAAAAAAAACTGGAGTGGACTTCGATTGTCTTGTCCCTTCACTATCTATATTTTTATAATAATGCTTTATTTTATTTTAAATTAACCCTACGATAGCTATGGAACCAAACCAATATGAAAATATAAATATAATATTACAATTTTCAAAGGCAATTTTTCAGTAAATGTTGCATTTTTCCAAAAAAAAATTTAAACAAAAGTTTCTTGTATTTTTAATATCTTTAACTTTGGTAAGATACTAATTTCCTGTAACTCAAGTGGCTTTCGAATTATGCAAAAAAAAAGAAGAACAAACCATTTATTCCGCTTAAAAATAGGTGGTTTTCTTTCTGGATTTCAAGATTTATATTTTTTTCTTCAACTGGCTTAGCTCTAGGGTGCACACGCACAGACAAACACTGACAATATTCCGAAAATAGTCGAATTTGATTGCAAGATGTTAAAGATGTGTATTTTAGTTAAAATATTAAGTTAGAAAATTGACTTGATTTCAATTCTGCGTTTTTGACTTCGTCCAAGATAGTTAATAAAATCTAAGGCCTGTTTTAAAGGGGTTCTGTTTATTAGAGCCTATTAGGGCAGTTGGATGCAGTTATTTTTGTATATAAATTTAAATATTTAATTTCCCTAATTATTATAATACGACTTAGTTATATTTATAATATAGCAAAATATATTTTAATAAAATTAGCGTGACAAGTATAGCCCCTTAAGGATTACATACAAAATAAGTATGTGATAAATTATAACAGTACCTATGACTAAAAATGTCTTTTCTGTCGCTATCTTATAATAATAATGTACCGTGTATATAGATAGAAACTTGGGGCAATCACAAAAACGAAGGAAGTTCACTGCTAATAATAATTGCATGATAATTCAACTGTTGTATATATATATATAGCTACATGCGGCATATCATTTTCCGTTTCCGGCACAGGCACTCTACTACTCGTATCTATAAGTTAGTGTCCGTTTTTATCAATAGAGCCCGCACCAAGCAAGCATTCAAATATTTCTTTGCAGATATGATTACATTTTAATTTTGTACATCCTCTATTTTCTTTCCTTCAAGACAATCTTATTATATATTTCTATCATTTTATTCTCAGTGCTCACTATATATTTTTGTAATATATATATATATATATGTATATATATATATATATATATATATATATATATATATATATATATATATATATATATATATATATATAAAAGAGAAATCTTAGTATAAGAAAGGCGAGTAAAGGGCATTTTATAAAAAATAACGTTGTGAAATCAATACTTTTAAATATCCCTATTTACCTTGAATCTACACAGTAAATACAGATTAGAGTAATCAACTTAAGTAGTAGTTAAATTAAGCTTTTTAAATCTCACATCGAACCAATTAGTAATACAGATTAGATATTACAAATAATTCACAGCAATAAAATTAACACAATTAATTATATATTATGTTGCTCTCAATGCTAGAATAGGCATGTGGCAAGTTTTTGCTGTGGAGAAAATAACATATACATCTTAATTTAGAACCCATTTAATTACTATAACCGGTAACAATTTACTAAATAACGCTCAACTTCAATACTTATTCAATATAGAAATTTGTAACTAGAATTTCAAATTTGAGAACCAGATTTTTGTATCCCCTCTATTTTATAGTAACAGTGTTGCATGTAATAAAAAAACAATTTTGAAATACGTGAGGTTATGTCCACTTTTAACAAATTGTCTGATTGTGCTTTCACATAACCAATATCACTCATGTTTAATAATAATGTACACTTGTAACACTAACCTTTCGAAAAATAATTAATAAAAAGGCTTGTCACATGCGTATTATAAAGAACATAAGACAAAAAGAGATTAGATAACATATTTGTTTCTACTTATAAAAACAATTAAAATGTATTACCAACTTAATAGTAATAGCCCTATCCCCCACTCTAAATAAGCCTATAGGTGTAGATACGTTATAGGCCTATAAGGCGCGAAACTTAAGTAATTCGTATCTTCTATAATATGAAGATTGCAGATATACAAAAAATATGTATAGTTTAAAATATTTATATAAAGCCACATGCGTATTGTTGTGGATTTATTCATATTCATTTCTAATTATTCCACTGTGAAGCGAGTAATATTTTAAATGTTTTAAAGAATTGAATTTGTAATTTGATTTAAAAGTTTAGAATCTATATTATTAGTTGTTCTAACAAAATTAATTTAAAGCTTTAGTTGATTACTGTAATCTGTTTTTCCAGTGTAAATGAAGTCAAAGATATCGTTTATCCATTGCATTGGTATATAAAATCAAATTAAGTAAATATATGTTCTTTAAATACATTTGACTTGAATGATGCATGGAAAGAAATAAGATAAGTATATGTATGTGGTATAGATTTAGAAATAATGAGTGAACAAGAGATAAAAGAGTAAAATAATAATGCGAATAATATAAATCGCTACTTGAATCCCTGTGTGTGTGTGTGTGTAAGTATAAAACACAGAGCAGTGAGTAGTACACAAGTATAAAGAGGTCTTCTTCATACGGCGGGCGCGCAAATACGCTGAAGAACGCAAATGCATTTCGTCTAATAACCGCGCTTGCTGGAACTGTGCTCGATTTTAAGAAACGGCAGACAACACAAGCTCTACAAATCGCAGAATAACGACACAAGAAACCTATGGAAATACACACACACACACAGCCGCAAACACAAAGGATTCCTACGAAACATTACAAAAGAAGACCTGATCTACTCCACTAGTACAGATTTTTAAGTGCGGACTACAGTTTCGATACGAATGCGAACGCACTCTACAACTATAATGGTGTATAAGCGGTTATCAACACTTTGTTCCGAATTAAATCGTATCTAGTGTGTGTGTGTGTGTGTGGTAAAGACGATGCAATATTAATGAAATATGTATACTCTTTGCATGATGAACAAGTCTCCGGTCCATTGTGATCGCTGATTCGCCGCTGTATACGAAGTTTCCGCGCAAGAATAAAAGGATAATGGATCGCGGTATCTGTACACACACTGGCTTAACATTGCATGCGTTTAATTGCGCCGCGTTCACTCACTTCATCACCTTCTCCTAAACATATATGTGTATCTATATTGGAAAAGTGAATTATTTATCACATATGGATTTGAATCATAGCACTACATATAATAAAAACTACGAAAATTGTACCCTATTAGAAATACGATTTATTAATTTTAATTTTAAGATGTCTTCAATTTACAATTTCTAAAGTAACAATAGTCTTCAACACCACAATAAATGGATGTGAATTTACAGTTAAACATCATGTAATTATACATAATACGCATGTGGCAAGCCAGTATATTAATTTTTTTTCGAAAGGAAACAATATTTTAAACTACACATATTTTTTGTGTTTCTGAAATCTTCATATTACAGAAGATACGAATTATTTAAGTTTCGCGCCTTATAGGCCTATGACGGTACTACGCCTATATGCTTATTTGCATTAATTTTTATACACACACACACACACAGATATCATTTGGAAGAAAATCAAATTCGATTCAGGGATGGTCAAAACATGTAAATCCGCTTAAATCTTGTGATCGAAATTTTATATATTTACAATACTTCTTTAAGAAAGAAGGATGCATACCATTTACTGGAAAAATAAGTTAAATTAAATTATACGTTGAATATTGTAATAAATTTGATTTAAAAGCAATGCAGGACTAATGTATTTTTATAATCATTTTCTATTGAAATATTGTTCCAACATCAGGCTTGCGGCGAAACGGCCTCGCGGAGATTCGATCGCGACGAAACGATTATTTTGAAGTAAGAATTAGTGTTCAATATTGATGAGGCTAATATAAAAATACGATATTTTCTAGATTAAAAATGTGCACCGATTGTATATTGTTGTTTGTGTTGTGTTGTGTTTGTGCAAAAGTTAAAGAAACAGAAATACAGGGTAAATCCATATCGGGCAGCATTTTTTAGTAACCGAAAGAAGCGCAAAAAGATAAAGGCGAATAAAGTCTTCCAGTCTGCAAATTACGACCAGTTTTCTTAATGACTGTTTCACTTTCTTGTCTTTTCATTCAATGCATATATACATTAGTGCTACGGCTCGTTTGCTTTGTACCTATACTTGCTATTTGTCATTGCTGCACATCATGCGACGATTCATAAGGCACATTATTTCTTCCCTCTTTTGTTTTTTGCTTAAGAAAAGAAAAAAGCATAAAATATTCCCTATTTATTACCTTCAGTAGCAATAATTACCTATAGAATACAAAAGTATCTTGACGTTTCATCTTTCTATAGTAAATATTAGTCAATCCGACAGATTGTCCATTTTAAACCATTGTAAACTTAGTTTATTATTTTTTACACGCATACCCGATTGCATAAAAGGCAGTTAATTTCAATATTAAACGATAGTTAAGTAACCTTTGGTTAGGAAAATATACGAAAGGTAAGATTGAACCAATAAGTAATTGGATCAATCGGAAATCTTACAACAAGAATAGAGAGAGGCACTAATGCATTTAGTTCGTCGTATAATTAATTTACAGGGTTTTTAATCTTTTTATATACATAGAAAAAATGATTTAAACCTATTTATAACCGTTGAATTTGGATTGATTGTAACAATACTTTCAATTACAATTTCAAAATTATTATTTTTAATTTAGTTTTCTGACCTTCTAGGTCATAAACTGTAAAAATGTTTAAGGCATAAAATAGTTTATACATTTTAATAATTATCATCGATTAAAAAAAAAGACCTTAATAGCTCAATTTAAAGAAACCTTATATTTAAATATTTTCTTATTGTCTTTGGACACATAATTTGAAGATATTTAATAGACATAAACTATCTTAAAATTACTTGTAATCTTTTTGATGTTTTCATACTTTTTCTTGGAGCAGTATTAAGGAGGGTTCTAAATTTCGGGGCCCTATAACTCCAGATTTGTATAGACAGTAAAGTTTAAACTGCGACGGGAACTTCTTGGGCACTCATATTATAAGTATACCAAATTATGAGTAATAGTTTGGCTAAAAATGTATTCAAAATACTTTTTTATTAATTAAACATTCATTATTTGACGAAATCTTTTTGATTATAGCTTAAAAATCGAATATTTTTAATATTGGTTAATATTAATAATAGAAGTTGAATAGTGGTGCCACGGCATTTTGTCGAACTAGATAGATCAGATAATAATGGAGTAAACGTAAAGGTTATGGTTTTAGTTATGGATATTTCAAAACATATAATAGAGAACCGGTATTTTAAAATCGGTTACTAACCATCCTAATATTCCTTTTTGTTATAAAAGTATCATTAATATAACAGAGCAATTCGATCGATGTCATTACAACATAATTCGATTGTGTATAATTGCGAAGTTACCGACCGAGGTACAGAATTAATAACAAGTAAACAAGCATACATATAAGTGGTAAGACGCTTGTGTGTGTGTGAAGTAAATTAGATAGTAACAAAGTGTGGTACTTACACTTACCTTTATTTGGAAGAGGGGAAGGTGAATGATGAGTAACTTCTGTCCATGTATTTAACCTGAAACAAATTAAAACAGCATTAATTAATTAATTTACATTTGATGGTTACAACTATTAGGAATTTAAAGCATCGAGAGATGTCGTGCAACGGGCAGGTTTAGGCTGACACCGGGCATACCAGTACATTCGAAATAAAACATAATTAACAATTAGAATGATTCGGTTAACAACTTAGGTTTCCAGTTATGATTCTACATACAATACGAGCTAAAAATAAAAAGTTGGAGTGACCTTCACTCGGCTTTCTCAAACATCTACTCTTATTACTTTATATTGTTGTATATTCATATGCTATATCAATATGTGAGATAACTACAGGGAAACGTAAATGTAATATGTATATTTTCAAAGGTGATGTTTCAGTATTTTTAACAGAAGGAAAAGCTAGATATATTAAAATCTTTTATAAGAAATACTTTTTCATTAACTTATACGATTTTCGAAATATTAAATTAGTAGCAAGAATGCACAAGCACTTCCAGTTAGAATATCATATTCAAAAATAAAAGGTTTTCTTTCCAGAGATATACTAATCTTAAATTTAAAGCATAATACTATTATTTTTAACGGTATTGGCTCCAGGACGTTCACACACACACACGCACGCCCACACATACCATACAGAAGTCGTAAAACTGGATTCAGGATTCTTCAAAACGGTTATTTTCATTAAAATTTCTATTGTGATCCAATACTCTCTTTTATGCATAGCGTGTATGAAAGTAAACATGCCAGACGATTCAAAACATACATCGATATCAATTGAAATAAATATTGCGTATAAAAGAAAATATGATCTTATTTTGAACGCCCCTAAGAAACCGGTAATACGATACTGATATATCACAGTAAGTACGCCTAGTAAAATGAAACAAAATTGCGCCTTATGTTTTCTCGTGTCATTATTTATAAATTAGTAGTAGTAGTTTAAAAGCGTGGAAATATATATATATATATATATATATATATATATATATATATATATATATATTTATATATATATATATATATATATATATATATATATATATATATATATATATTTATATATATATATATATATATATATATATATATATATATATATATATATGTATATAAGTTTAATCCTATATTTTGTGTAAATTGTGTGAAGCAGTAAGTTTTTTTTAAATGACTAATTATTGAATAGATAAAATGGTTTTGAAATTGATTGACAATAAAATCGTTTCGTCATTGAATGTGAAAATGTATTCAAATTTACATTATTATTGCTATTATATTGATGAAGAATGAACTGTATGTGATTTGGGTACTTGTTGGCCACGGTTATACGGATATACTGAATAATTATTCTGCAACTAAATTTACTTATTAGCAATAAAATAAAATATGATGCCAAATAAAATACGTATTAAAACCATTACTGACTGAGCTTTGATACAAAATGTCCTATTGTACAAAAATCAGTCAAATTCGTTATTGAATGATATTTAAGTAAACAAACCTCAATTTTTTAACCATTAAAATAAATTAGTTAAAGTCTTTCGAAATTTACCATAATTCCTAGTCTTGGGTAATCGGTGAATAGTTGTATTCATAAATAGATAACATAAATATGTATTCATGAAAGTGTTGCTGAAATCGCATACGAGTATAATAACCTTTGCTTTAAGTCAGTGCTTCTCAAACTTAAAATATTCGTTTTTACTTTTTGAGACATTGATTTGGCTTACTTAATTCTGACAGAAATAATTGAAATGTTTTAATAAAACTGGAAGAATATTGTTTTGAATTTTTGCCAGTCTTTGCCACCTTTAACTTTCATGTATCACTTTTTCTGTAACTTGTACCGTTGTAGAGATTAAAAAGTTGCATATACTTTAAGTACCGGTTTAAAATTTGTTTTTAATAATTGAATAATAATATAAAGTTTCATAATTGTAACTTCAATCATTTTTACACACATCATATTGAAAATAATGTTAATCCAGGGAAGCTCAAAACGTGTATTTCCGTAAAATCTCTAGTTATTATATATTTATGATTAAAATGCTTCCTTATATACATTCATATAAGACAGTAGAATTATGAAATCCCATTGCCATCCACGTGGCAGCAGAAGTACGCGTAGCACACGTTGGGCAGCACTGGTTTAAGTGTACAACATACTTAACAGTCCCTTATCGAACAAAAATGTAAAAGAAACTGAATCGTTAATCAAGCAAACGCGATTAGAAATTCAAATTTACGTAAACATGATGCGGGCTGCAGGTGAAATCCGCTTCGAGTGTAAACGAACTTTCAAGAATACTTAAGTACTTGCCGATAACAACTCTATTTGTAACTATATATTAACTACCTCTAAAACATATTTTAGAATATGTTCAGTCTGACGCATACATCGTATTTCACGTAAATCAATTTTGGAAACGTAAATGTAATTACAAAAGTGATTATTCAGTAAATGGTACATTTTGTAATATGTTTGTTAAGTTCTCTAACTCATGCCGTTTACAAAATATTGTAAAAAGCAAGAATAAACTATAACTTCCAATTTAGATATTGTTACAAAAATAGGCAATGCTCGTCCGGACCCTATATAGGTCTTAAGTTTAAAGTTTCATAATTTTATCATCAACAGTTCTCACTGTAGAGTGATCACAAAGAAACACACACCCAGACAGACATACACACACAGATATAGCTCTGAAAAACGTAAGAAACGCTTCAAAGATAGTCAAAACGTGTATTATCATTAAAATCCCGAGTTCAAATATTTTCACGATTGCAATACTTTCTATGTACATTCGCATAAGAAAATAGCAAGCATAGGTACAGGCACTTGTGTCTTCAGCTTGCCGTATATTATATTATTTTCAAAAATTGTCTAAGGGAAGTGTTAAGAAAGGCTCTAAATTTAGGGGTCCTATTACTTCAGACGTATAAAGACGATTGGATTTAAAATGCGACGAAAACTATTTGGATATTAAAATTATATGTATACAAAATTTCATTGAAATCGAACCGGTACTTTCAGAAGTGATGTGTCCACAAATTTGGTCATAATCCAAGTTCCTATGTAAGTGATAAGAGAAACCCTTTTTGTTAAGAAAATATTTTGATCCGAAAATGTAACAATCACACGACCAAACTCTATAGCTGTTTGTACGACGAGTTAAACAGAGATAATTCATCTTCTTTTTACAAATAAACAACAGCAACAGGCAATTGATGTACATATTTAGTTATGCTTCTAATACAAAGATAGCGCACTCAAGTGTTCTGGTCTATGCTAAGTGTTAGTTCTTATTATGTACAACAGAGGGCTAGCCTAGTAGCCTTAATATCGTCCTAGTACGATTATAATGCAATGCTTTAGAAATCTAGACGTTCTTAATCTATGGTATTACTGCCTGTACGACGAATAAACAGAGAAAGAACAAGAGAAGAAGAAAGCAAACCATAATTATCAAGTTAGAAAGTTAAGTAAAGAAAAACATTGTAATTGTTTATAGAACAAACATCTAGTAAGCTATAGTAATATTTAGTGCAGAATGATAATGTATTCAAAATTGGAACATGCACGGGCCACGTGGCATTAATTGCAATTACCGGTAACCATTTCCGGAAACGGAAATAGCTCACGCCTTCAGTTGAAATAGGGTAGGCAGTCGGTCAGGTACAAATTTATAATACACACACAAATACACACAGACATAGACACAGACGCACAACAATATATAATACTTTATGATGTGTTGCACACAACCAGCGTCAAAGAAAACACAGTCATTCGACACGTGATTACTGTATTATTACCCGCAGATAAATTACAATGCTATCACACGGCACTGAGGGTCTTAGAAACTTAACCGGAACTCCCATGTATTAGTCATTCTCCATTCTGTCACCTCGTTCGTCGTCGTCAATTGCCGAGAAAGCGCGATTACATATTTAAGGGTTGATTGTTTCACTTCCGCAAGATTATCTAATCGGTTTTAGCGAAATATATAGCATTATATGATTTAAGGGCCTAAACAGCGAAGTTTTCCCGCAACTCAGTCCATAGGGAATATATATATATATATATATATATATATATATATATATATATATATATATATATATATATATATATATATATATATATATAGTTGGCCTCACGAGAACTCAAGGGATCGTCATAAAATTCCCATTATACATGTGATGTTATTCTTGTACTTAGTATTATTAAATATAACCAACGAAATTATGATTAGTATATAACAAGCAAAGATACAGGTGCACATGCACTAATGCCTTCAGCTTACCGTATAATTAATTATGTAAAATTATTAAAAAGAATAAATTAACCACTAATTTCTTTAAAGTAGAAAACCTATTTATATACCAATAATTTTTGAATATATAATCCAATCGTACCAACTTGATACAACAATTGAAAAAAATACATTGAAAGCAATTGTTATTATGCATATAATTCAAAAATATTTATTATTTATTGTAAAGCTTCTAAATTCACAATCTGAAGAAACTTTATAAATAAATAAGTGCTTTATTGTTTATTGAAATTCTTTTTTTATAATTCCAAAAAAAACTAAAGACCCTTTTAAGGAGTTTCCAATGCTTAGGGCCCTAAAACTCCGGAAAATGGCGCCTACTGAATTCAAAATACGAACAGTACAAATAACGTTGTGTACTAAATGTGGTTAAAATAGCCCCGGTACCCTCAGAGAAGAGGCAGCAACATGGTCTTCCGAAGTCAATGAGCGAGCGGCATTATTGGATTCAGAACGAGACAAAACATTTGTTAAGGAATTTATTGATCTTATATATATATATATATATATATATATATATATATATATATATATAACAGACATACAATCAAACACTAGCTGCCTTCTACTACCCTACAACGAGCTATACTATATGTCTGCTGAACGATACGGATAGAAGTAATAATATTAAGTATAGGATGCGCCTTCGTTATATGCAACCAAATTCACTTCTGGGTAAAAATTTGATGCCACCCGTAAAGCTCCTTGCTCTCCTTCAAGTTCAAGGCCCGTAACAATCGCCCTAGTCGCCTAACCCAATACTACGACATTGCGAAAATATTCAGAATTAATTCTGCGACATTCAAAACATATATATATATATATATATATATATATATATATATATATATATATATATATATATATTCTTTGAAATCTCGAAATTGATTTTTTTTTTCATGATTCCAAGCTTGCTTGTGTATAAGAAAATAAATAATGGTAAACCTGAAGAATGATTGAAGAGCGCTTGTAGTGCGGTGGGCGCGTAAACTAACTTCGCTAATAGGTGCATCAAACTAAACAACGCGTCCATCTGATGCGAAACAATGCCACATATTGAATCATTAAGCGACGATCAGACGAACGGACGTTCGGAATCGAACAACTATTTGTCATGATAGTATGTAACCACGTGGCGACCACGTGTACCATATAAATATAGCCGTTAAATGGGCATAGTTGTTGTGGTCATCCGCAATTAGCTATAATGTGTATAGAACCGACCAAATTATGTACACACTAACCCACACACACACACACAAACATAAACGACGCGCGGATATATGCGTGTGACTGAAGTGGATTGGCACACTAACACTATCGCAAATCGCTGAAGGGGGCGGCAGTGCACGGGGGTGGTAAACAGTGTACAGAGAGTAGTGTAACCTATACACAAACACACAATGATGATGTGCATATGTACACGCACCAGTGTCTGTCTGTATGTGTTGGAATCGATAGTGAAAGTGTCAACCTCTAATTATTACCGGTAATCGATAGCCATTGTGTTAATGGTGATTGTTCATGTGAAACGGATCCGAAATTCTGACACTCGCATCAAACGAGCCTCTGTGATACTACACATACTGTCTACACGAATAGCTTTGTCCCGACAGATCACCTCCACTCTAACATAGCAAGATACGCCAAGGATTTGTTAAAAACAGCATGTTTTTAGTGCGATTTCCATGAAATAAGAAAATGTGCTATTAGACCTTTAGCAACATGTAGTATATACATAAAGGTAAGGCTGGTTGCAGGTTCGCATTTTACGATACATTTGGTCGTACATTAATGATAGTCTGGTTGCGTTCAAAGTAATTCATAGTTGACTCAGTACAAGTCTACAAATTTAACATATTTCCGGTTGTATTTAAAAGAAATTGGTCCATAATACGTATATTTAAAAGAAATATATTAAACGATTGCAAATAGAGCATGTTTGAATTGCTCCTGCGCCAATATATAATATAAATGAATTACACATCTGTAAACTTGGTTGCCTAACTTAAAAAAATTTG
This sequence comes from Leistus spinibarbis, assembly GCA_933228885.1. Classification (NCBI taxonomy): domain Eukaryota; kingdom Metazoa; phylum Arthropoda; class Insecta; order Coleoptera; family Carabidae; genus Leistus; species Leistus spinibarbis. Next base: position 3,297,255 of record OW121802.1, read on the forward strand.
GAATGCTATATATTGGGTATCTTGTACGTATAATCATCGAAAATGTAGATATCTTGTGGTATTAAGTATATTGTTTTATTATAAATATACAATGAGCTAAGACTTTCATAATATTGATTAAATTAAATTAAAAAATGTAATGGTCTTCGATACTGCGATTCAAATAACATAATTTAGTAAATATAGTAACCACGGATGCAACAGGAATATTTACTAGTTTTAAAAGCGATTTTACAATAAATTATACGATGTTTAAGAATAATTAACAAACATTAAATTTTGGTAATAAACTTTAACCACCTATTTAGATTTTGTTTGCACGTGTGTTTATACACACACACACAGAGACGTCAACAGTGTACTTCCGATAAAATCACGAATTCGAAAATATTCCCGATTGTTATACTAATTATTGTACTTGTTAAACAATTACACTTGGGCAGCTTAAATAGAAACACCCCAAACAAGATATAGAAGAACAAGAAAGTTAATTTAACAACAAATAACGTTGCTTCTTACAGAAAACAAAACAGCATATTAAATAAAATTTAATTAAAAGAGAAGAAAACATAACTATGAACTACTGCTGTGTACTTGAAGTATCTCAAAAATGTTTTGTGTGTTGCATATACTGTGTGATTGTTCTGAAAGAAAGAAAAAGATTGTCCTGAAGCTAACCTTTGTCGAAATACGAGAATAGTAAAAGAAAATTTCCATATACTACAGAACCAGCCACAACAAAACAACTACAAACGACTTAATTAGTCTTGTTACGGTAACTATATGCGCCTGGTGAGTAGGCAACGCAAACATTCAAGACTTCACTTGCGTTAAATGGGTTGCCTAAATCTAGAAGAGTAGTTCTACAGTTTGGCACAAGTGGCGCTAGTTGACTGCGCGTGCATCTCACTTGTAAAGTGAAATGTGTGCCATGACATGAAAATATTGGATGACATTCAATTTTCCAATCATAAATTGCAACGAATAATACACAAAAAGTGAAAATTAATTTTCGCTCGCTTTTTATTTTCATTATTAATATTTTATTCTATCAATTTCAATTGAATCAAAATGAAAGTGGATATAATTACTAGAAATTATATATTTTTTTGATTTTTATTGGGTTGAATTGGAACAGCAATGTTTAATTTGTACATTTTTCATTTACAACTAAATATTTTTAAAGCTTATCTTTTTTACGTTTATTCCTTATACGAAAGTAAAAAGTACAAAGTTAGAGAATACGAATTTTAAATGTTTATTAAAATTTTATTTAAATATCACCGATTTACAAATAAATCACATTAATAATTTCTTTTGCACATAATTAGAATTATTTTTAGTATGTGTTGTGGCAGTTTTGTTGATAATATCTAGAGTGGCATTCACTCGCCTTTCTAATACTTAGTTTTCACTATTTTACATATATATATATATATATATATATATATATATATATATATATATATATATATATATATATATAATTTTGCTTTATTGTGTTTTAAATTAATTTAGCATGAAACAATAGCAATATGCATGGAAACAAGGAAAATTATTAATAAATCTTTTTAACGAAAAGTTTCTAGTTATTTTAATATTATTAACTTTTATATCATTAACTTATTCTATAAAACGTGTCGCTTTCGAGATATGTAAAAATTGACACAAGTAAACAAGTACTTCCGGTTGAAATATCATTTTAAAATATAAGAGGGGTTTTTTCCCTTGTATATATATTTATATATCCAACGGTGTTGTTCTGTAAAGTGTTCACACACAGACACACAGATATCATTTAAAACATAGAAAAAATCGAAACGGTTATACCATTAAAATTACGATTTTTGTGATCACTTTCATTTCTGCATTACGTATAAGTAAATATTACAATTACTTTAGTAATTTTGCTACATAAAATATAGGCATGATACAGACATATTATTATATTAGTGCAATAAGCACTAAATAGTTAATAAAATATAACAAATACAACAAAATAAATAATACTCGAAGGTATATAAAATAAGAAACAATATAAAAATAAGCAAAACGCCTGCAGGATATGCAACCGCGGTTACTCTAAACTTGTTTTGTCGAAACAACAGGAAAAAACGTACACACACACACACACACACAGAGACACACACATGCACATACTAAAAGAGCCCGTTCTACAAGTTCTCTCGGCTAACAAAGCAACCCCATTCACGTTAATTTAGCCCTTGTGACGCACATATGAAAAGAACACTACATGTCTGTAGGTATGTGTGAGCAAGTATTTTTATTTTTTAAACGATTTATCTAACGGATTTTCATTGTTTAGTTTTGACGTTAGTAAGTTGTGCATTCTGCCCTGGTCAGTCTTGCCTCGCACTTCCTACGGTTCGGACACAAATTTGTTGATATCAAAGTAACACAGATACGTAAGTAATTTATGCTTATACAGGAGAGTTAAACATTGGTTAGTTATTAACGAACTAAATTTATATAAATTGTATTTAGGTTTTGTTGTAAATAACTAAACGCTGTTTTGAAAATGTAGAAATTATGATTTCAAGTAGTTTCTTTATAGATGTAATTAATTATTATTAAACCAGTTCTGTAAAACGTGATTCAACTTATAAATGCTACTACAAACCTAAACCGAAATTGTAAAAAGGAAAACAAATTAGAATACAGTTATCATTAGAACAGTAACTAATTGTGTCGAAGTAAATCAAAAAGCGGAATATTTTGAATTACGGTCTCATATTTATAATTTAGAATTATCATACTTATAATTTAGTAACAACTTTTCCTCCATTTAGTTTATTCACCACTGAATCTATTTAGAATAATTTTATGAAAACATTAATCGCTAACACAGCCGTTTAAACCTTAATTCTAAACCGTTTTTAACTTGAAAACTGTTTAGAAAATCTGATTTGATTTAAATTTAAAAACATAAAATAGTAATTCAATATTAAAATTATTAATAATTGTGTGTCTTTCTGTCATTATTTATTGGATTATTAACCGGTTTCATTTTAACCACTTTAGCGGCAATTATGCCTCGTTGCACCGGCAACTTTTGTAACGAAAAGTAAAATTCAAAATTAACTTTATATAAAATTGACTTATATTATTATTAATCTTGTTTTACATTGCACTTATTATATTTAAGCCTCGTTAACCGTTAAGTTTAGCCGTTATACACAACATTAGAGTTGAAATAAGATATTAGAAAAAAGAAATTAAAATACATATAAATTTAGATTTCTTTTAAAATATTGTGTTTAGAAACAGAAACATGTTTCTTAAGTTTTATATGTACTAATTGTAAACATTTAAAATTATCATTACTTAGTTTTTATGATTTAGCGATATTAAGTTTCATTATTGTTATGTTTAAAGCGCGTGATTTGTTAAATAATACGATTTTTTAAAGAATGTTTTATCGTAAAACCATGTTTAATACCGAAAAAAGATGGTAAACTACTTTTAAAACCAAAAGTATTTCCAAGAAACAACTCCACCATTTAATACAATTTTGTATATTATATTTCTTATTATTCAGATAACTACTAGACATTTGTAATTTTTAGGCACTAAACTAAGTGTTTGCACAAATAAATTAATTTTGCACGATTCTGAATTTTATTATAAATTATAAATATGTTCGATATGATGACAATATTTATGAATTAAATAAACTTTTACCGTTTGGTTGAAGTAATTTTGATTTTAATTATTCTTCCATGTTACCGACAAAATTTGAAAACCACAAAATAATGACTTTTATTGAAGCGGCAAAAACTTTAATTAATGTTAACGATAAACTCGAATAAATTAATTTAATAACACTCGAACTATAAGCAAATATTCGCTAGACGAATGGTTTAAGTTTGTATTAGAAAGAATTCACAATCTCGTTATTCAATGGTTTAAAAACTTTAATATTAAGCGTTGGTTAAATTTAGAATAAATGTTTGCATTTAGAAATTGGTGTACACTTGTAGATATGAGTAGTTTGGTAAGCGTATATTATGAATGGTGTGTGTATGTTTATTTATTCTTTCGCAGCACTAGGACACTAGAATAAAAAGAGTTGCGTCGCCGCCGTACGGTTGTGCGAGCGCACGTGAAAAGATCACATCAATAACAACAATAACACAAAAATAAGGAAAAGCAACATGAATTTGATGATGATTACCTTAGGCTATCGCAAGTCCATATTATTAGCGTAAAAGTAACATCCCATATTCAATATACTAAAAGATATACTAAAATACTACAGTCACACATATTTCACTTATTAGAACATTTTACGAAGCGAGATTTTTTTTTAATTATTTTGTTAGTATAATAATAATAATGAAGCAGTAAATAGTCCACAGCAAGCTACATTTCGAACAGAGTTGATGCAACGTATTGTTGAAGAAACAACTGTATTTTATGAGCACTTCTACTACTGTTGGTTGTTGCACTGTCCTATGACGTTTCTGTCGTCTAACACATTGAGTATACATATATATATATGTATGTATGTATGTCTGTAATTGAGATTTGAAGACGTATATTTCCGACCGTCCGATCCGAAGGTACAACGTCGAGTGAGTGAAGTAAGCGAACTCAAGACACTGGCTGTAAGGAAATCGGTAAGGGGCGCCTCGACGGTCAAACGCCGGACGTCGGACTGAAGCAAGACGCCGCGCTTGAGAACGAGGCGCGCCGGCGTCGCCTGACAGCAGCTACACCCCCACCCACCCGCCACGCCGACCACGCCTCCTACGCGGCGCCGAACAGCGAGAGGGGACCAGCGAACTGGGGGGCGCGGGGGGTGTGTGCGGCGGACACGTAAGTGTGCTGATAATTAAGCTGTGTGATTTTTTAAGTAGTAGCTAAGATTTTTCTCAAGTGACGCGCATCTCTCTCCCTCCCTACCTCTCTCTCTCTCTCTCTCTCCCTCCCTCTCTCTCCTGCCGTATCCCCACTCCTGCTCGCCTTCCAACGAACATATTATATACAGTATTTTCGGTCTAAAAACCTCAAATCGGTCCGAATTGATATTTTTACAATAAAATATTCGATTGTTGATTTACAGCTTCGAAATATTGGAAACTTATTGATTGTTGAACTAACTCTATCAGAGACATAGACTAAATTGTGTTAATCGAAGAAAATTCATTATTTAATTATGTTATACCTAAACAATTTAGTATTCACTCTCCATCAACTCTAAAGGAGTTAAATATGCTTGTCACACTTAATAAAAAATAATTTATAGCTAAATTAAACTCAAAATGTATGATTTTTTCAAATAATCTGAATTGTAAATACTTAAAATAAATCATGAGTTATTTGACAAATATTGACTAAATTTACTAAGGTCACGCAATTTGCCCCTAATAAGAATTTTCAAATATATTCTTGTACAAAATAACATTTTCAACTTTCATAATCATTTGCAACACTTCACCCAAATTGGGTCGAAATTGTAACACTTGAGAAATCTTTCTCATTTATGTGTAACTTCGACATCGTTGTAAATCCAAAAAAAGTTCTAATTTTACAAACCCCGTTACTTGAAACTCGCAATTCCTCCTAAATTAGTATTATACGACTTTATAGTCCTAATAAGTAATTTTAGTAACTTTACTTTTCGTTATCATTGACAAAATATTCTAAGTATTATCTTTACGTAATTCATTTCAACTAAATTACAAATTTTATTACGTTTTTATTTCCTTAAAATAACAAATTTAACCAAAAAGTGTTTTCTCGAAACTAACTAATTGAATTTACGCGATTCTACTATTTTTATATGATTTTATTTTATGTGAAAAATGCCATTATCCAAGAATATTGATATAAATAATGTAAACTGATAAATTATAAATATTTTCAAAATTTCGATATGATTGCAATGTGGAAGAATATTCAATGAGTACAAAAATTCTGATGAAGCTTTTCACTAATACGAAACGAATAATTTGCATTGTAAAATGTTTTTAAAAAATATTGCAGTTGCTTTAAAAAGGAATTGAAAAACATATACTGTTCCATAAACCAACTAGAATCTTCTTAAAAGAACTCTTCCTGTTTTTAAATAGGAATAAATCAACTATATCGAATTGAAGAACATTGTATTTTCATAAATTTTAATTGAATACAGTTTTACAATGAAACTCGTATCCAGGTGTTATTTATAGAAAAAGAAAATCGTAGTGAAATTGAAGAAATTACTAAAAATAGTAAAATAATCACCACAAGTGAATGTAGAAGAATGATAACATTGGCCAAGAAGTGAATAATGAAAAAAGAATCGATGTAAAAAGTCGCTCCTCAATAATTACTTAATCATTGCCAACAATTGTCCAATCAACAAATCAAAAATGGATTGTAATCAAACACACAACGTATGTAGGGTTCACCTATACCCCCACCCCCACCCCCTCCGTCGATTTCCGTCTCCCGATCACATATATATACACTTTCCATTTTTTTCCTATATCAATACCTGACCTCTACCGATACAATACATAAACACGGTTCGCTGCACTCTGATTGGTTCATATACTAACTAAAACATATCTATATATATATATGCATTTTTCTATATGTATACATGTTTAATAGATATATCGCAAAAAAATGGATTCTTTTTGTGCAAATTCATAGTTCTTACAATACGTCGAATTTATCCAAATTTATTTCAATTTCTATAATTTCGTTTCAAAATTTAACTCAATGTAATTTTACTCAAATTAGAACAAAAGTTATCATAAAATTAAATAAAACTATTAATATTACATACGTTAAGCAATAACCAATTATTTTTAATACGTTTGTTTGGGTTTAAGTTGACGAAACTGTGATTTTTGTTCCGTTACGCGGGAATCTAATGTCCGGGCTATCGAGACAATTGTTTGCGGGAAGCGCGATGCCACTAGCGGGCATCTGCATCACGAGGCGTCCGGACGATTGCGCGTCCCGTGAAATTTAAAACTAACAGAACTCTAGATTTTCACCAGAAACAGGGCATAATTTTAATGTTTTTGCTAGGCACAGGTATTACAGCATTGATTAAAATGATCAATATTTGGATTTTAGCTATTTTTGTAGTTTATTTCATTTCGTTGAAATTCACATGTTTTGCAAAGAGAAATTTATTAATTATTTATAGATTTTAATTAGATTTAGTGAAGCAATTAAATATGTAGAATTTTAACAATTATTCACATGTTATGTTAAAGATCGCACTAGGAGCAAATATTACACAAAATACGGTTATAATTGTTTTCGATTAATTGTTTCTTCACTAATTTTCACTTTTAACTTTTTAGATTTTTTTTTTTTTTGTGAACTTAAGATGATTTTAAGTTTTTTTAAAAGTTGTGTTATAATTGTAGTAAACTCGCTGTTTAGTCCAGTTCGGTTTATAGTATTGTCCTTGGAACTTTTCGTTTAAATTTCACTTATTTTTTAGGTGTCACTTTTTATTTCAACTTTTAAAATCGCACTTTTTTTAACATGTTTAAACAATTCTTAACCTAAACTTGATTTAACAAACATGCGAAAAACAATACTGCATGCTGTAGAAAAAAAAAAAAAACACAAAAAAAATATAAATGATTTTGAACGAAAAAAAAAAGTTTATAATTGAAAAAAAAAAGTAAAAATTTGAAAAAAAAGTGCAAAATTTGAGCATGTTTTCGGTTAGGTTAGATTTGTGGATGAGTTGATCTTACCTTATACTGTGTTCCTTATAAAAAAAATGAAAAGACTACACGCGGACACAGAAAAAGTTGAATACACACTTTCGGTGCATGGTAGAGAATGCTGAGGACTAGGACCACATTATCAGCCCTTATCGTCGAGGCAGTGCGCGGGTGGGGAGCGCGGCGTGCGGCGGGGTGGTACACAACTGACGCATGAGCGCAACACAGAGAGTCGAACGGCGTCGTACAAGGATGCTGTATAGTGGCGCCCTGTAGCCGTGCGGTGGCGACGCCGGGAACTAGACCACACGCGAGTGGCCATAGTAACACTCGCCCGCCAATATTCGCACACAGACACTCAAACAGCACCACATGTGTATCCAATACCTGCTTACACGATTTTTTTCTGCATTTGTATTTCTTGTATTATTTATTTATTTATCACTAATTATTATTTAATACAACATTTTTCCTTTTTATCCTGTTTCACCGTGTTACATGATTCTCTTTGTAGCTGACTATTACTGTTTTTTTAACTAGCAGATAAAAGACTGAATTATTAATGTGACATGAAACTACAACAAGAAATATTTCCTGCCAATCATATATATATATGTTTACGAAAAACAGCACATAGGTGTTATTATATACTTTATTATACAAATTCTATAAAAAAAGGTATTACAATAAGAAAATCACCCCCAAGGTTTGAAGATCCTTGAATTCATTTTGACTATTTTCTCAAAAACATCTCTGTGTGTGTTTGTGTAAGTGTTATACAGTCAATACTGTTGAACATAAAAATTTGCTTTTTTAAATTCAAGATTTTTATATATCTTGAAAACAATATTTTTATTTTTGAATAGGATTTTTCAGGCGGAAGTGGCTGTTTATTCGGGTCATATTTAGCTTGCTTTACGAAGTACCGAAGAAGCTAAAGTATTCGGTCGTATGTCTGTAGCATTCTCGGATCAAAAAATTTCTGTATCAAAAAGTTTTTGTGCCGTTGTCCTGAATCCAAAAATATATATAACTTATATACTTGTATGTTAGTACTCGCTCGCTCGTAAGACCAAATTTGTGCTTACTACTCCTCTGAAGGTACCGGAGCAATTCACACTAAATTTGGTACACATATTATTTGGCATCCAATTTAAATCCGCTCGTAGTTTAAATTTAATCGCCCATATACTTCCCGAGTTATAGAGCCCCCCTTAATACTGCCCTTATAAAAATAATTAAAACACTTAAAAATTCTACTACAAATTTTAAGATATTTTAAATCAACAAGATTTTTTCATATTGTTAACCCAAAGCCCGAAAAAATTTAATAAATATTATAATTTTAAATTTTAAAATATGCACAATTTTTTATTATAAGACTTTTTATATGTATAATTTTTTTTCAAATTTATAACCAAAAGGTCATAGTAATTAAAAACCACTGCTCGGAACGCATATCTTACCTAAAAGCGAGCTTTACGCATTGGTGCGTAAAACAGGGCACTTTGGTATTTGAATTTATGATATATTTTCAAAGATTAGATTTACAGCATAATCACACAGTTAGTAAGTAGTTTTACCCTTGTCGATTTTCCAGTAACTCCCAAATGTCTGTACTTAAAAATATAATTAGATTCAAAATGAAACATATACAAAATTTGTTTGTAAAGTTTTCTCAAAAAGTATATCATTTTCATGAAAAACGTATTTGAAATTCATAATGGTTTCCATGGTAACCACATATCATAATTACATTTGTGGAAAAAAAATCGCTGTTCAAAATTTATAACTGCATCGATTAAGTCAAAATTTACAATATAAATACATTTAGAACATAAAATATATTGATAAATCGCCATAAAAAAGTAAAGAATTTTTTTTAAAGGCTGTATGTGTGTTAAGGGTAATTATCCATGGAACAATTTTAAAAGATTAGTTTTTTTTGTTATATTTAAAATTCGAAATAAATTATTGATGTAACTGTCAATTTTATCTTTTGTGAGCGACAGAACGTGTCAAATAGCAAAAAAAAAGACAATTAATAAAATCTGTCACAAATTTGTGTAAATATGCCAGGAAAATTGATAAAAACATATACTAACAACAATGGTACAGGCACCAATACCTTTAGCTTACCATATTAATAATTTGGTGGGCAAAAATTGTTAATTAAAAAAAAACATTTTTACAATCATTGGCTATATATATATATATATATATATATATATATATATATATATATATATATATATATATATATATATATATATATATATATATATCTGTACGATGAGCTAATAACAAAGTATTAGTTATTTTATTATAATAGGAAAAATTTCCCCGGCTACTGCAAAAAAAAATCATATAAGTTGTTTTTCAAGAGGTGGTAATTAAAAAATTATTCACCATTTTCAAATATTACTATTACTTTCTTAACTCTTTGTAGTGGTTTACTATAGCTACTATTTTCATAACTTAGAAATGGTACCACAAAAATGCCAAAATGGGATCTTTTGTTTCCTATTACGGAATATAAATATATATTGCGTGAACAAAACTTCCAAAATCTGATACTCCAATCTCTCATAATCAAATTAATCGTGCTAAAATCGTGGTTTAATGATCTTGAGTAAAACACAATCTGTATTCCACGTATCACTGGTCATATGTGTAACCAGTTACGTTGGTTTCAATAACGGAACGTTTTAATATACGTAAATTGGGTTTAGATTTATTTTGGTTGTGTGACGGAAAGAGTTTAACAATAGATGTGTCCCTTTTGTATTATTTGCTAGCCTGCATTCGAAAATGTTATAGTACTATTTCACTCTTTGATTAGTAAAATGAAACGTCCAGCAGAAAAGAAGGAAGTGATATAGATTGCTTACCAAAGACAATATATCTTAGCGCAATTACAGTAAAGGCGCATGAATGTATGTGTGTATGTTCGTGTGAATTAAATGCGACCATATGAGGATAGAATGAAATGGGCGAACCATGTAACACGTCCTAACCAATTCACAACAACTGGACACTGTCTTGACCACGTGACCATACTTTATTGTTTGCTTGTTACGCAATATCGAGATCCCCTCCACCGCAAAAACTATTTATTGTCTCCGTATAGGAATAGAAACCAATCAATTCCCCCTATTAATTGGTAATTTATGTATAATTACAGTATATATGTTCCAATATTCATAATATATATATATATATATATATATATATATATATATATATATATATATATATATATATATATATATATATATATATATATATATATATATATATATATATATATATATATATATATATATATATATATATATATATATATATATATATATATATATATATATATATATATATATATATATATATATATATATATATATATATATATATATATATATATATATATATATATATATATATATATATATATATATATATATATATATATATATATATATATATATATATATATATATATATATATATATATATATATATATATATATATATATATATATATATATATATATATATATATATATATATATATATATATATATATATATATATATATATATATATATATATATATATATATATATATATATATATATATATATATATATATATATATATATATATATATATATATATATATATATATATATATATATATATATATATATATATATATATATATATATATATATATATATATATATATTATGAATATTGAAACATATATACTGTAATTATACATAAATATTTATATATACATATATATATATATATATATATATGTATATATATATATATATTATTTCAAATTTTTTCCAGTAAATCGTACGTTTCCTTGAGAAATCATAAGATATTTCAATATGTTTAATTCTTACATTCACTATTACTACAACTTGTCGTTTTTGATATAGTAAAAATGTATCAGAACCGATTTAAACTTTGTTTTCGTTCGGGTTATATACTTATTTTAAATGTATAATTTCATAATTATATGTTGAACAGTTTTAGCTTTAGACCTCTAACAGACACACACACACACACACACACACAACAAACAACACAGAGAAACATGTATCATACTTTTGCATGACTACAATTCTTCCATTTAGATTTCATCCAATTAAGTAATTAGTGATTTTAAAAATATGCTTCTCATTCAATGAATAAGTATTATAAACAAGCACCGGCGAGTCTAATCGCAATAAATATAATACTAAAACCGATAGCAATTGTTAGAGTACAAAATTTATTGTTGCAATCATCCAACAATCAATCAACAACATTTTAAATTTCAACATTATTATTATTAATAATTTATTTTTGACCTTCAGGTTCACAATATGTAAAACATTATAAATATAAAATATCTAATAAATTTTTGAAGATTTTTTTGATATAATGAAATATAAATTAATTTATATTTATTTTTTGTATAGCCTCTGGGTTCACAATTTCGAAAAACTTTGTTGATATAAAATATCTTAGAATTTCTTGTAAAAAATTATAAAAACATTAAAAGTTGACCTAGGGCAGTATTTAGGAGGGCAACAAATTTAGGGGCCCTATAACTCTGGATCTGTACAGACGATAAAATTTAAAATGCGAGCGGAACTTTACGGGTACGGAAATTAAATGTATATCAAATTTCATTACAATCGGCTCGGTACCTTCAGAGGATATATTATATTTTCGATATAGCGGACATAGGTGTCTGCTTTGGCACTGGCAACAATTTCCAGAAGCATAGACACCGGTGTTTGTCGAGGCACTCAAATAGATAAGCTTCCAAAATCAACAGACAATAACATCGCTCAAATGAGAAGAATAATTTATTTGTCAACAGTAGCGTTGATATCATTGTAAAATATTAAAACATTTGTATGTTAGGAAACCTCGTGAAGGATATTTCTTGATAGCACAGAGATTCGTGTCGTTGCAGATAATTGTGTATGTGGAAAAAGTAATCTTCTTTTCCGCCTTCCACGATTTAGATATATTTAGAAATAACATCCGGCATTGTTTTATCTCATTAGACGCATTTAAAATTAGTCATATTTATCATCGTAAGTCCCAGGCCAGTTTTATTTATAAATTGGTTGATAATATGTTTAAGACATCACCACAAACTGTTGATGACACAATTATTTATATAGAAATTTGTAATGCCATAATGTTAACCAATATACTTCGGGTATAAACATAAGGAAACTGTTAATAATCAAGATAGTTAAAAGTTAGCACAAATTAACTATAACAACAGACGAACATTCTTTTTTCAGTTGTTTAAATAAATAATAAATCGGTTATGGCCAACACAGAACTATCTCTTAGGTTTTCTTGCTTTCTCGGTTAATCTCTCTTGCATTCTCCTTATATTCGGCATTCAAACGTACTCAGCCTGTTCATCTCCTTCTTTTATTCTGTATTCTGGCACTTATCATTTCTTTGTCATGCAATTTTTCTGCATACTTTTGTTTTTGTTTTTAAGTTTCTTTTTAGCCATTCGTAAATAAAACATGTTGAAAAAAAACTTTTCCATAAACATATATATATATATATTTTGAGATTTAATGATATATCTCGAGCATTGATATGCGGAATGTGATTTCGTTCCATAATTCAAATTTAGCATAACAAAATTTTATATTAACTTTTTTTGACATTTAGAGAAACAAATAGAAACAGATAGCTGATTAAAACAAATTATTAATTAATTTACATATTTTTTTAGAGAATGTATTATTCTTTTTAGACTTAAGGAGAAAACTTTTGAAATAAAAGTTGTTTAAAATTAGAATATCTAAATTTTTTATATCTATATGTTTTTCTGTAAATGCAGTCGGTACCATGATAGTTAAAAAATGACACGAATAAACTAGCACTTCCGATTGAAATATCCTTTTCAAAATAGGACATTTTCTACTCTGGGGTACACAAACTTTAAGTCCAAAACATTATATGTTTACGTTGAACGGTATAGGCTGTAGGGCGTTTACACACAGACACACCGACATCAATGAGAACATAGTCAAGATGGAGACCCTTAAAATCGATATTTCGATATTTTTGGTGATCCCTATACTTACTTATTACTTCGTAAAAGAAAGTAAAAAATTAATAATACGTTCGTTAGTATTTCGAATTTGTAAATTTGCCCAACAAAGATAAAAATGACTACACAACAGAAAATAATATGAGAAATAGGGATGCTAGTTATGACGTAGATGTAATGTCGCGAATGACGTAGCGTGGCTATAGTCTAGTTTCAGTGCCACGTGTATGATGCACCTATAAGCAAAAGATGAACTGGGACATGTGATATCGATTGCAATCAATATCCATACGTTATAGTATTCACACAGCCGCACAGACACACAGACACATACAAGTAACCAACAGGTGTTCTACATGAATGTGCAACAAAAATAACACAAAAAATAGTGAAAAAAAGCACACGAATCTAGAAAAAAATTTAAAAAACGCCGACTTTTTTCAAGCTCCACTTTTTTCAATGGCAACGAATGACACCCACTAATACATATGAACAGTGCAACGAACGGGCTCATGCAGCCATCTCACTTTGACTAACCGGCCGCCGCTGGTGTGCGCCTCTTCTCACTCACGGTCGCGCGTATTCGCGTCTTTTTTTATTTTTCATCTATTTACCCACAATAAAGCAGCGCGCTCGCTCTGTCTCTGTCACACCAACATATATCACGTGATGGAGCATCATTGTAGTAGTAGTGGTAGTAGTATAGTATAGCTCCATACCGAATGCCGATCAATGGACGATATAATTAGGTTTGCAGCTATTTAATTAATTGTCACATTTTATGAACGACATAAATTTTTAAAATTTTTCACACGCCGTTTTTAAATGCGATGTATCAATATTAATGAATGGCTTGATTTTTTTATTAGGAACTTGTTGATCCTCTATATACATATGTATTTCTATTTGTGTATGTAAACCATCATTTCACAAACGTACAAACATTCTTTTATTTTCATTGCTGTCTCCTGCATTTTAATAATACTTTACCATTTGTTTTGTTGTAGGCGTCAGCGGCGAATAAGGAAGGATGTGGTTTAAGAATATCACCGATTACTTCTATATAATGTCGTTCTGAAATAATCTCTGTTTTCTTAACTAAACATAAGATTGTGGCTAACCATATTTTTACAGATATCGTTGTTGCTACAAAACGACAATGAGTCTACACGTTGGCATCAAACCTAACATGTCATACTTAAGGTCAAACTTGAAACCCAACAAATATATAATAATAAAACATAAAAAATCAGTTGATGCCATTTGTGTTAAGAATCCATTATAAAATAACAATTTGTTTGAATTATCAGTTTCTAATTACATATAACTAAATTGTTCCTTTGCATATACAAACAGTGCTGCTTTATAATTATCTAGCTCAGGGCTCTAGTATGAATTACAGAAGAGCCTCACTATTCCATAGGTGGCGGAGATTAGAGAGAGAAAGGTTACTTCGCTATATTTATTCCTTGCTCATATGACAGTAGAGGAAAGAAGATTGGCGCGCTCATTACGCCAATGAGAGGTTGCCCGCTTGTCGTCTGACACTTAAGAGGGACCTATTCGCCTCAAAATGAGGGGAATATGGTAGTTACTGAGGCAAGATCTATAGAGGGAGCACTGTACCTACACATACATATATATATATATATATATATATATATATATATATATATATATATATATATATAATTGCAAAATTATTATTATTTGTGGTTCTAATTAGGTTCCATCTGCAGAAACTTTAAAAAATAATTCTTAGCCAATTACATAATCTAATTGATAATTCAAAATGATCTTAGAGTTATAAATATATGAATATAGCACCTACGTAATATTTCTCATTCAAATATTTCAGTAATACATTTTACCGTAATCTCTAATAGATTCCAGTATTACTTGTAGATTTGTAGAAATTGAAATTAATTAGAAATACTTATTCTTAAATTACCCTTAGTCCTGATGATAGTATAATGAATATCAGAAATATCCGCCGAAATAGCAAGTTATATATTAAAATAAATTAAACAAGATTTGGTACGCGTAAAACGCACCAATGCGTAGAGATCGCCTTTAGGTAAAATATGCGTTGCGAGCAGTAGTTTTTAATTATTATGGCCTTTTGTTTAACGATTTCAAAAAATGTAATAGATATAGAAAGTCTTACCATTTTTTGTAGATTATATTGATTAAAAAGAAATTTAGTGTATATTTTAAAATTCAAAATTATAATATTTAATACATTTTTTTCGGGCTTTGGGGAAAAACTCTTATAGACATAAAATATCTTAGAATTTGTAGTAGAATTTGTGAGTGTTTTAATTACTTTTATAAGGGCAATATTAAGGGGGCACCAAATTTCGGGGCCCTATAACTCGGGTATTTAAACTGCGAGCGGATTCAAATGGGATGCCAAATAATATGTGTAGCAAATTTGGTGTGAATCGCTCCGATACTTTCAGAGGAGTAGTAAGCACAAATTTGGTCTTACGAGCGAGCGACGACTAACATCCATGAATATAAGTTATATATATATTTTTGGATTCATGGCGATGAGACAAACACTTTTCGTTAATGAAATTTTTTGATCCGAGAATGCTACAGACACACGACCGAATGCTTTAGCTTCTTCGAGTATACTAACCATCCATATCAATCATTATATATATATGTAACCATCTCAACTTTATTATTTAAAAGGCTAATGGTCGTTTCCACCACTTCAACTTAAAATCTCAAGCCAAACTTAACCTACAATATGTTTGAAATATAAGAAATAGAAGGAGGTGATCCTAAAATTTAAGACAGCGATATAATATTTAATCTCTGACAAGAATTATAATCAGCTTACCACCAGACATTGCTGCCTGCACCAATGTTCAATGCTTGTTTATTATTATTATGGTACCATTCTATATAGTGAAGAATTTCAATTGAAATAATATTATAATATGATGGTTATGTTACGACACCGTTCAATTTAAATCGCCAATAAATATGGCATTAAAACAAAAAAAGTTTATAAAACAAATCAGTCTGAATTAAATAACCATTATGACACAAACATATTCAATACTTAAACATTTTTTTAAATCTAATAAACCAAACGATAGATAATTAACCCGTCAACCGAATTCCTCGATCAGGAAATAAATTGCATTTGAAGCTTGGCGTAGGGGGAAATATACTAAATGTGACGTGTCGAAAATAAAAAAAATCGAGTCGAAACGTGTAGAAAAAGTAATGTGCAGGCAGGAGTTGTTTCTCTTCAACAAACACATAAAAACAGCGGTGGCCGTACGTCGCAGTTTGATTCGGTTTTCCAAGCGGGCGCTCTTTGGCTAGATTCATTTAATTTGACTTAATTCTTCAACACATATCGCTTTAGGTTGCATACGAGATGCCCAGTGATATTTTAATTACGATTCCCCCGCATTTACTACATGGACTTATTTCAATGTAATAACATTATATTTACTTGAATAAAAGAGCAAATTTACACAGACGAATGTCGTATTTATGTTGTAATATTATTATTATGCGCAATGGCGTAACTGTAACTAGTCGCAGGTAGGTATATTTTGTAGCAATGTTGTCCGAAATGTAAATGTGTTTAATATTGAAACAGAGTTAATGGTAAATAAAACATTTAAATAAACACAAAATAAAACTAGAATAAATAATTAATTTAATCGATTGTTAATGTTAAAATGTTCCATTTGAATTGTTTCCAGTAATTTTACACAATTAACAATTTTAATACGTGATGAATTAGATCTAGTACAATAAAACTCTACCCTGTGTTGCCACATTCATTTACTCAGAATTTACTAGCAGCGCACTAAAAATCCCCAGAGTACTTTTTGACGGCAAATCATATAAAATCTTAAAATAACATTAAATTATCATTTATTTTACTTATAAGTTAACACGTAGGCACCATGTGTCTGTAGCATATAATAAAGTGAATTTTAATAAATTTTGACAATCGACGACATCTCATCAATATTGTTCTTGATTAAAATAATGATGACTATACCCTCCTAATTAATATAATATCTTCAAACAACTTCATATTGATATGTATTTTACTACTAGGTTAATCCGTGGGAACCACTTGCCCAAATCATATACAGTCCATTCTTCATCGATATAATTATAATATAAATTTTGACATTCGATGACAAATTTTCAAGATTGTAAAACAGTCTTCTTTGTTATAAAATCGATGGCTCCGAGGTAGACTGCTTATCTGTCATTCTTAGTGTTTTAGTACATAGTACAACATTTAAAAAGAAATTCAGTTGCCTAAACGTTTTTCACAATGGCAATTAAATATATTTATTTTGAAATTAAAAATATTTATTCCCGCCAATCAAGTGTCAACACATGTTCGGAATATCTTTTCAAGTTATAATTTTGAAATTCAAAATATTTATGCTTGTCATAGTTTTTGTACAAGTTTGAAATATTTGTTCAAGATTGTATTACAGTTTTCCTAATTAAAAAATGGGTTGTGGCCAACGCGGGACTTTCTTTTACGTAGTTTTCATCAATATTTATTGATTATAAAAATATAATACTAGGATATATTAATCCAACAGAAACAATATGAAATCCAAGCTTACCTTATATAAATGAATGGGTGGAAAATGCTACCAATAATAATTTGTAATGGTTATGAAGTACTAGCTATCAAAACTAACCAATATTCTACAGAAATATTCTGAAATGTCATTTATCTAATTCAGTCCATTTTGTTTTCTTGTCGAAATTTTAACAGGCGCAGATGATCTGATTAATTAAGCTACATTCGAATCCATCACAACAACACAAGATACTTATGATTTTTAGTAGCGATTTTCTCGTAACTGGTACATTTATATAAGAAACTTTTTAAACAAAAGTTATGCGAAATATTAATATCTTTCATTATGAATATAACTATTTTTGATGTAAGTGCAGCCGTTCTAGTGATATTGGGGATAGAACAAAAAATGCATAGAGTAAAAATGCACTGCCAGTTTAAATATTCTTTTCAAAAATAAGAGGTGCACAACTAGACCATATACAAGTCTTAAGTTTGAAGTTTCATAATTTTAGGTTCGACAGTTTCGGCTCTAGAGCGTCCACACCCAGACACGCACAGACGTCACTCCGAAAATAGTCACATTCGATTCAGAGAAGGTCAAAACGTGTATAACCCTTGCAATCACGAGTCCGATTTTTTTGGTGATCCCAATACTTCGTAAAAAGAAAGTAAACATTGATGACTATATATCAACTCTGACTGCATGCAGTTAGCCGTCCCATACCATTTAAATCTAAAAAAATTAGCGTTCTACACATAGATTCACACAAATCCATACATCTGGGTATTTATATATATATATATATATATATATATATATATATATATATATATATATATATATAATTGAACCATTTAATTCTCAAGATATGGAATATCTAAAAAATTAAGCTCTATACTGAAATTTTTTGTACGTGTAATAAATAATAATATATATTTCTTTTTATGGTTTATTTCTAATCAGTACCGTACTAACCTAATTGGGGGCCCTAGGCGCAAAATAATGTGGTAGCACTGGTATGCAAATAAAAAATTTAAGAATAACAAAATAATTAATTTTGGCTAACTGTGAAATAATTATGGTTCGCTGAAAGGCTTTTCTATTCGATAGAGGACCTTTTTAATGGGGCCCTAGGCTTGCGCCTATTGCGCTTATTTATAACTACGACTGTTTCTATTATTATATTACCGAGACAGAAGCGAATAATTTGACCAATGTTGAATTTTTTAAATTCGTTGATACTACGATTATAGAATAATTTAGAATATTAGTAGTAGCCATGGATACATTATGCAAATTTACTAATTTCAAATGCGAAGGACGACGAAACAAGAGTTAGTAGTTCTATATTATATTTGTAAATATTTATATAAACATTGTTAATAGTATTCGTATAATAATTACCTGATATCCAAAAAAACAATCGAATATTTCACAGCCCGAAATTAAAATATAATAAAACGACAAGGAACGAACAAGATTAATAAATAAATAAAAATAAAATACACTAAACCGAATGATATCACTGAATATATTGCACACGTATTTCAGACTCAAAATAAGGCGATCAGAACTGGCAACACAGAAGGAACTCAAAGAACAGACTGAGAGCTTGGACGCTTATCATTTTTGAAATTCCGTTGGCTTTTTGTGTTGCTTCTATCTTTTGCGCCCCCCACTTTTTAACGGATATTTGTCTGTCTTAATATTATCTAAGACAACGCGCAAAGGGGGTGCTTTACGCTCTGCAGACAGTTGTTACGCTGTTCAAGTTGACTGATTTTGCGTATGGCACGAGCCGTGTACTTACTTGCTCGTACACGGGCACGAGCTCGCTTCACACTGCCCAACTGACCACGTGCCTAATGAATACTTTTACCATAATTTAAATATTACTTTTTTATAACGATATTTTCAATTGCACATTTAATATCAGAAACCTAAAACAATCAATTGTGTGTCTGTAACATATTTAGAATTGGTTTGCTTTTCATGGAGTTCCTTTACTTACATCATAAAAACAAACTCAAAATAATGTTGAGATTTTATCTAGATAAAAATATATATACAGTAAATTAAAATCTGCTGTGGCCTTTACTCGACTTATGCATAATTAGTTTTCACTTATATGTGCTTTATTGTATTTTAAATGCAGTCATGTAACAATATCAATATGTATACTAGGGAAACGTAAATGTAATGTGGCTAAATTAAAAAGTGATTTTTCTATAAATGGTACATTTTTCGAAAAAACTTTTCAGACAAAAGTTGCTAGAAATATTACAATCTTACATTTTTAAAGAATAGAATTTTCTCTAACTGGTATCGATTTCAAGATATACCCGAAAAATCATAAATTTCCTATTTATGTTGCCATAGATACGCATGGATGTGGATTTTATTTAATTAATCGTATGAACTATAGTTTATATAGTTTGACAACGTTTTGACAGTGAAACAAAATAGAATCAAATAATTTGATATTTGTCATTTGACATTGCTACTAGGATCATACGTATTCGAAAGTCGTGTACAGGCCACAACCGATTTTTTCTTTCTTATACGAACGTATATAAGGAAATAATGTGATCACAAAAAATGTTTGAGTTGAGATTCTTACACGTTTTGTCCTTTGTAAAACGTATCTGACTATTATCGAACTGTTGTCCGTGTGTGTGTGTGTGTGTGTGTGTGTGTGTTTGTGTGTGTGTGTGTGTGTGTGTGTGATCGTTCTCAGCAAAAACTGTTGTTGATAAAATTCTAAATTTAAGACCCGAAAGAGAACCACCTTGTTTTGCAAACAATTACTTTACAAGAAGTATTGCTTTATTCTTGCCATTTTGTCAATATTTTGAAAACAGCTTTAGTTATAAATAAATAAATATAATAAATGTTGACGTAACTCAAATTCTCGCAACTTTATTTTGAAAAGTGTTGTCGATAAATCTGCCATATACTAGTAAATCGCTTTTAAAAAAGACTTCCTTTTAGATATCGTTGTAGACAGTAACCAGTCCTAACTGGCCGCCAGAAACAAAATATAACTATATTAGCTCATTAGCATTTCTAGTTTAATAAAAAAGGAACTTTGAGGTAATAAACAAACGTCTAACCTAATGACGATCTGAAGTAATCAATTTACGTTTCTCCTTTTCTATGTTTGTGTGAGTGTGTGTTGTGAACACAACTGTTGCACTACGTCTTATAGGGGGACATATGCTCACCGGAAGAGCGCAGATCTTAAGACGTTTGGGTTAAGGGTTAGGTGGGGTGAAGCGAACGGCACGCGAACAGATCCGTGACGCGTGACAGACCGGACGCCAAGAAAGCCGCTCGCAGCGGCCCGGAACGCTGCTATGCCTCTACTATACTGCTCAGTGAAATACCTAGACATCACTTACATATGTCGCTTAAATATGGAAACATATATATTTAAACAGAAAATATGCTTTCAAATTTTAATTATTGAAATTTTTTATTTTAACTAAAAATCTGAATTCTCTAGAACATATATAAACAATATATATATATATATATATATATATATATATATATATAAATATATATCATAAAAACAAGATTCGGTACGTACAATGCACCGATGCGTCCAGCTTGGTAAGATTCGCAATGCGAGCAGTGGACGTCTTGGCATTAAAATTGAATAATAATTGTTTTAATTATTATGGCTTATGGGTCATAATTTGAAAAAAGTGAAAAGAAAGTCATTTTTGATATTGTCAAAAACAAGTAGAGAGCATAATAGAGAACTGTAATGCCACTCATTGATGGCTAGATTAGTAAAACAACAATAGATGCCACCTTATATTATCTATTATCATTATTTAGGGTTTTTGTGCTTAAAATTATAAAATATGTTATAGATATAAAAAGTCTTACATTTTTTTGTAGATTATATTGATTAAGAAAATATATTTTGTGTATATATTAAAATTCAAAATTATAATATTTAATAATTTATTATGGCCATTGGGTAAACAATATGAAAAAATCTGGTGGTATATCCACCAGATTTTTTCGTGTTTTAATTATTTTTATAAGGGCAGTATTAGGGGGCTCCAAGTTTTGGTGCACTATAACTCGAGAAGTATTCGAGCGATTGGATTTAAATGGGATGCCAAATAATATGTGTAGCAAATTTGGTGTGAATCGCTCTGGTACCTTCAGAGGAGTAGAGGGCACAAATTTGGTCTTACGAGCGACGACTAACAACCAAGTATATAAGATATATATATTTTTGGATTTAGGGCGACGAGACAAACAATTTTTGTTAATGTATTTTTTTGATACATTTGTAACATTTATTACATTTGGTCAAATTGTGAACACAAAGGCTATAATAATTTGAAACAATTATTTAATTCATTTACAAGCATAGGTGAAGCCACAAATGCATTGAGTTCGGGGTATTATCTATTCAGTGAATTAATTAATTTTCTTATTTATATAGAAAACATATATTTCAGCACCTGTACGAACAATTGGATTTAAATTGCGACAGAAACATTTTGATTCCCTAAATTTTATGTATACCAAATTTCAGTAAAATCGACCTGGTGCCGTCAGAGTAATTGCGGCACATAATTAGGGATTACGAGCGACTGAGTAAGCGTGTGAGATACATATATAGTGTATGAGTTATATATATTTTTGGATTCAAGGTGATGAGACAAGAATTTTTTGTTAAGGAAAATTTTTTACCCAAGCATTTTACAGATACACGACGAAACACTATAATTGTCTTGTACTATTGTACGAGCTAATAATATTATGCGCATGCGCGGGTGGAAATTGAAGAGGACAGTCCGCTAATCTCATCGCATATTTCTTATAAGGCTAGCTGATGGCATAGGTGCCATAGGTATCTAATCTTGTTTTGTGTTTATAATATATGATCCAAGAAATTATAAATATTGATAGAAATCTCAAATCATACATGTCAAGTCATGTTCAGATCACATATTTTCTATCAATTTGATTTATATTCAAATACGGTACCAAAATGATGCATTCACAATAATTTGGTCGTTTAAGTTGATTGTTAAAGTTATCGTGAATGTTTGATACGCCACTGGTGTGGCTGACATATGACTATTATGTAAAATATCGAGAATATTTTGGATTGAAGTTTATTTAAAAATATTTTGTAATACCTATTAAAGCTGTATGTAGCACATGAGCACTCTTTTTAAACAAAATATTTAATTTTCGCTTTTAACTGATTAAAATTTATGACTAAACGAACTAATTAATTACCCTAATGATGTGTTAATTATATTGCAAATAAACGTTACTAAATATTTTATCGATACCCACTCTATAATATTGTGTTTGCAATAAGCATTACTATTTTTATTACTATTTTATAACATTAATTTATATTTGATATTGCTAATTATTAACTCATCCTACAGTATGTACAAGAAGATTTATGGTGCGATTCTGTGTCAGTCTATAAGTCTATATAGAGAATCTGTAAGATTTTGATAATGCTGTAGTTCTTTAATGGATACATATTTTAGCATTATTAATTACACATATCATGTATTATGTTCGATATATCCTATAGAAACAGTTTATACATGATTTGCAATTTAATTAAAATATATTTAAAGCTATCAATATTTTACCGATTGTATTTATAGATGTATAAATTTGCTCAGAATTGCACCATTAAAGTCTTTTATAATAACGGAATGAAAATAAAAAATCTCAATTTTCTTATCCCGAAAATGTATTATTAGGACCATAGAAGCGGAGAATAGAAAGAGAGAAATTATACTTTGCTCTTGCTATCTCGTGCACACATGACACCAGAGGAGAGACAAGAGACACGCACGCAGTAAACAAGTAATAGGTGATCGCTTGTCGGTCAGCACTCGAACCTATTCTCCTCAATATCAGGGGAATACGGGAGTTACTGAGACAAGAATTATAGAGCTGTTACTCTTATACTTGGATGTAAGTACCTCGTCCACTCCCGTCGCATTTTAGATTGAATTGCCCTTCCGGAGTAGATAATATTTATTTATGTCACCTGTTAGGTTAGGTTAGGTTAGATTTTTTGCCTTATATTTACGGAATGAGCGAAGCGAGGTCCAGCAATTGCACACGAATTACACAAAATCGCATTTCCTAAAGTGTTTCATACTAAATATATGTTCTTATTTTGTTAAAAGAAAAGATTTAAAAATAACAAGAATAGGTACAACGGACCTATGCCTTAAGCTCGCCGTGTTTTCTATACAGCAGACGTTATTTTTTATATAAAGAAAACAGTCATTTAACTACTGAGGTTTTTAAAGATAAAATAAAAGTAATTATAAAGACATTGTTTTAAATTTGAAAAATATATATATTTGATAATATATAGTACGAGGACCCATCCAAATTTAGTCCATTGATTATAGCTAAGTTATTGTTACTTGCACCTAAAGCTAGTTACAATTCAAAATTAAGTTATGATTTCTATAACCTACAGTTAAAATGTAATAAATGTACTTATTAGGTGTCGTATATTTAAACAATGTAGTATAATATAAATTGTGGTTGTATTGTGGCGGTTATATAATTATATCCATGTGGCATTTTTCTGAATTCAAGACAATAGACAGCAACCTGACAAAACTATAGCGAATTTAATAGCAATTATATTTGTAAGAGATGACGTTCGCAGCAATTTTGAAAACATAAGGGTTTATTTCATTCGTTAAGTGTGTTGCGAAGAAGAGGGACTTTTTGTGAAACGTATCATCTATAATAATGGTAGCATAGCATGTCACGCATCTGTTGTCTTGTTGCTTAACTACCCGCTGATTTTATAACTTCCTTAAATGTGGGAGGCCTGTTCACCGGTCGGTTAAGATACCTACTCGAAAACTAATTATATACACTTGCAATTATTGTTTCTTAAATTGTTCACATTATATTCTTTCCCTCTACGGATATTCAATTAACATCATAAAATAATTTTTATTGGCATTCACTTGAATTTCTTTTCCTTTCACTATCTGTAGGTATTCATTGTAATGCTTCATTTTATTTTAAATTCAACCTACGATATCAATAAGTATAGAAACTAGGGAAATATAAATATGTAATAACAATTTTTAAAGGGCGAAATTTCAGCGAATTTCAAAATGATTAAATTGTATAATTTTTCTTCTTTATAAATTTCGGGCTCATATGCCTGACATAAAATATCTTATAATTTCTTGTAATTAATTTTATAGTTCATCAATTTTTTTCAAAGGACAGTATTAAGGGAGGCTCCAAATTATGAAACCCCATAACTCAAGATTTGTGCAGACAATTGGATTTAAAATGCGACGGGATTATTTTGGGCACCCAAATTATAGGTAAGTCAAATTTCGTCAAAATCGGGCTGGTACTATTAGCGGAGTTGCAGTCACAAATTTAGGTTTTACGATCGAGCGAGCGAGCGAGCGAGCAAGAAACATATATTTAAGTAAATGAGTTTATATATATATATATATATATATATATATATATATATATATATTTTAGGATTAAAGGCGACGAGACAAAAACTATTTGATTAGGAAATTTTTTGATTCGAGAATGCTACAGACACGGTTTATTACTATAGCTCTTTTGTCCATTCTGTATGACGAGCTAAAAAGCGGTTGTGCCCACACACAGAACTTTCTTTTAGGTTTTCTTGCTTTTTTGGTTATTCTCTTGCGTTCTCCTTATATTCGTCATTCAAATGTCTAATTTTCTTACTCTCCCTGTTTATCTCTTTCTTTAATTTTGTATTCTGGCACTTATCATTTCTTAGCCATGCATGTTTTCTGTATATTTTTGTTTTTATTTTGAAATATCTTCTTAACCAATCTGAAATAAATCATATTGAATAATTTTTTTTCCATAAACATATATATTTCGAGATTTAACGATATTTCTCGAGCATTGATATGCGGAATGTGATTTCGTTGATAAGATACAAATAATTAATTAATTTACATTTTTCTTTAAAGAATGTTCTATTCTCTTTAGACTTTAGGAGAAAACCTTTGAAATAGAAGTTGTTTAAAATTAGAATATCTTGAGTTTTTATATCTATATGTTTTTCTGCAAATGCAGCCGTTGCATAGATAGTTAAAAAATGACACGAGTAAAGCTGCATTTCCGGTTGAAATATTCTTTTCAAAATAAGTTTTCTACTCTGGACTACACAAATCTAAAATCCAATACATTATATTTTTCCGTTGAACGGTATTGGCTGTAGGGCGTTCACACACAGACACACCGACATCAATTTGAAAATAGTCAAGATGGATTCGGAGACCCTCGATCGATTTTTTTGGTGATCCCTTTACTTTATTTATTACTTCGTAAAAGAAAGTAAAGACAACAATATTTTAAATAAATTAATTATAAGAAAATGTAGTGAATGTAAGTCCAGTTTTTTTTTTAAATAATATATGAAAACATAAATATATATTTTAAAACTGTAAAATTCTTTAGATATTTGACACCTGCCACATAAATAAAATAAAATATGAATACCTACATATAATATTTATATCAAATATCACAAATGAATTAAAAAATAATATTGTTTTCATAGTTTAAAATTATTAAATAAAATAAAATTATACCATTGATATAGAATTGCGTACACATATGTATCAAGCCCTAAAAAACACACGTCAATATAAAATGGTTACACTGCTGAAAACATAATAACAATAATAATATTTCCGATATCACTAAATTATATTATCAATGCTATGTATAAACTGTCGCAGTGCTCCTATTATTGTGCGTAAATAGACATTACCGCATCATCAATAGTAATGATTCCACCTAATAGAAATACAAGACAACACAAATCTAACAAAAAACGAGGAGGAACAGTGGAAAAAGCGTTTTGATAAATAATGCACTCGCTGAAAATCTCTTAACGACATCTATATCGACGCGTACCTATATAATGTTATAATATAGGTTTGTGCGGTGGACTAGTCTCGCATACAGGTGGTGTGTGCGTGCGTGCGTGCGAGCACTTTGCCACCCGGCCACGAGGCTAGTGTGTAGCGTGAGATGCGATAAAAAGATATCCTTAACATCACCGGAAACAATAGCAAAGGACTACTACGGTAATAACTGCGACAACGATGGGCCACGTGAAATATTGCCCCCGCACTGCTACCAACCAAACAATGTTATTCATCTGTTTTTAATTTTGCCTGAAAGGGTGTGGGCTCTAACTACCAAAGGAATTTCTGCACGTGTGACACAGACAAGAAAACGAAACAGTTTCTTCAAACCCGAAAGAATGCTAAATTTATTCTTAAGTTCACAACGATGAATTTAATTCAACTTATACTCATATTTATACTTAGCGGTTTATCATAATTTAACAAAGGCTTGAAAACTACAATATTTAAACTTATTATTTCAGTTACGAGGTTCGTTTGGCTAAAAAATTATGGACTAAGTATCGGTGTATTATTCCCTCTGTTATTCGCATTAGGATTGGTAATTTAACTCTACTTTCTTAGTGTCACATTCTTTATATGTATAATATTGCTCTATTTAATTTATATTTATATCCTGGAAAACCTAAATATAACATAACTATTTTAATAGCGATTTTTGAGTTAATGGTATTTTTCAAAAATTATTAGTAACAAATGTTGCTTGAAATTTGTATATCATTAATTTTAATTAGAATATATCTTTCTCTAACTTTACGAGATATTGGGAAGGTAGTAAAAATAGTAGTAGTAGTAGTAGTAGTAAAATAACCAGTACTTCTTATAAAGTGATTCTTTAAAAAATTAGGAAGTTTTCTTCTGGGTCCTATATTGTTTTATAATTTAATCAATCAACCAATTTTGCTGTAGACCAATCACAGACAGACACAGACAGATGCACACAAAACAACATCCAAAAGTTATATGTATTTTAGTATTCAGGGTGACGAGACAAACACTTTTTAGCTCGCCGTACGAAGTACCGAAGAAGCATTGATCCTTGCTTAATTATATATTATGTCTGTAGGTAACATAATTATGGTCAGTAGAACTATACATATTTCTCAGTTGAATTATCCATAAATATGTCAAATAATAAATAATAAAAATTGCAGATATATAGAATAGGTTTGTACGTTCGACCTGCATTTCATATTCAGTTCATAATCTGTCCTTTTTCTTCATTTTAAATGTAAGAGAGACAAATCTTGAATTGAACAGATAGTGCAGGAGAAATGAACAAAGCTAATAAGATAAACTAGATTTACAAGCATGTCTTGACAAACATATAACTATATTTTACCTTACGATAAGAATATGTTAGCTTTTGTTATCCACAACATATAAACTGTCTCATAATGACTATGTAACTTGGCCAGTGTTCATTACTTATGTAAAAGTTGGTATACATGTGCAAATAACAAACGTATCATGTACCTATAGTAGGTATATTATGTATCTAAATGTACGAATGAAACAGTGTCGCATAGGCAGGTGAAGTGAGTGACACACATTTAGTTGATCAATCATGACAACGGCCGGCGAACCACAATCAACTAACATTCACTGGATTTGTGGTCACTAATACGATAGCTATTTGCAAAGTGCTATATTCAAATGTTACCATGCTACCCTCTTAATATTTATACTTTTCATAGAAAATAAATTAGACCCGTTTACATCGACATTAGGTTAAATAAGTGACTAATAAAGGAAGGATACATTGGTTCAGTTATTGTTAATATAAAATAAATAAATTCAATATAATCATCCAGATGTATGTATATAGATCATAATCATCGATTCTCGTTCACACAAATAAATATTTTGATTACAACAATACCAAAAACGCTCTGTATAAAAACGCAGCAATCACATGGCATGGGTGCTTTGTTTTTATTTTATATAATAACTAGGTTAATCCGTGGGCACCATGTGCCCAAATCATATACAGTTCTTGTCGATTTAATGATAATATAAATGTAAATTTTAATAAATTTTTACATTCGATGACATCTCTTCAAGATCATTCGACAGATTAAAAAATCGGTTGTGGCCATCACAGGGTTTTCTTTTGCGTAGTTTTCAATAGAAATATATATTCCAAACAAACTGTCAAGAAATACCAATACTCCACAGTAATACCCTGAAATTGTATCAATTACCTTATTATTTTACGTTATCAAATACTGTTTCTTCAATATGAAACATAGATATTGATACATTAAAATTCTCCTTTTCAGTCGATTTATTTGTGTTAAACAGTGCAAAATCACATACATTATTATTATTTTAATTATCTGTTAAAATATTGACAGGCACAGATCATATCATTGATTGAACTATTTGCAAATCCATGGCAACATAAATAAGATATTTAAGATTTTTCGTAGCAGTTTTCTCGTAACTGGTACATTTTTTGAAGATACTATTCAAACAAAAGTTGTAGCAAATTGTAATATCTTTAATTTTTTCCGTAGATGTAGTCGTTCTAGTCTTATTGGAGAGGAAGCAAAAAATGCATAGAGTATTTCCGGTTTGAATATTCTTTTCAAAAATAGGAGGTGCACATCTAGGGCATATACAAGTATTAAGTTTGCAGTTTCACAATTTTACGTTCGACAGTTTCAAATCTAGAGCGTTCACACACACACAGGCGTCATTCTGAAAGTAGTCAATTTCGATTCAGGGATGGTCAAAACGTGTATATCCGTTATAATC
Source organism: Leistus spinibarbis (assembly GCA_933228885.1). Lineage (NCBI taxonomy): Eukaryota > Metazoa > Arthropoda > Insecta > Coleoptera > Carabidae > Leistus > Leistus spinibarbis. The sequence continues at coordinate 3,327,388 of OW121802.1, forward strand.
TCAAGTTCGACTTTTTTGGTGATTCTTATACTTACTTATTACTTCGTAAATGAAAGTAAGAATCGATGACTATATCCTCGTTGGCCCCAAGGTAGACTGCTTGCCTGCCATCCTTGATGTTTTGGTGCGTAATACAATATATTGTACAATATTTCAGAATTTTATAATTGCTTAAACGATTTTCACAATGACTCGAAGCCATAAAATTGATAATATAGATATCTACAATATTTATGCCCACCAATCAAGTTCCTACACATGATAGGAATATCTGTTCATGATTATAGGACAGTCTCATTGATTAAAAAATCGATCACTTTATCCTCACTGGCTCCGAGACACACTGCTTAGTATGGTTCGAATCCAGATGATACCAGTATGTATTTTTAAAAATAAAGCGTTCTACTCACACATTCACATATATTCAAACACATACATTCATACGTATATTTTGAATAGCCTCAATATTAAAATGACAGGGACGATTTATTGGGGCCCAATTGTACAAGGGCGAATTATGCAAGACCAATTTTGCGGATACCTGAGAAATCAGTCAAATCATACTCAGGAAACCTTGAAATGCAGCAATCAATTTTTTCATGAACCCTATTCATCAGATAAGCGCTCAAGAAACATTTGAACGATACGAATAACAAAGAGATTTAACAATATTAATATTTAATCAGTTTGTCGTACAATAATTCTTTTCTCATGTATGTAATACTTTTGTATGTTTGCACAAGTGAAAGTAATGACGGTCGCATTAATGAACGTTAAATAGTCCGTGTAGTAGAAAAATATCAGGTTGGTTTAATCTTGGGTAGCAATACCTACGCACACACAGCCTGAACATTACCGTGATGAATATGTAAATGTTCTTTAATTTCTTGAGCTTTTTTCGTCGCTACTGCCTGACGGACATACGACGGCTGCGCTGCGTCGGGAATACTCACGCTACCTATGCTAGAACAACCTGCACGCGTGACCACTGCACGCGTGTCACCATTTAGGAAACACAGTGGCGTGCCTGCTGCCCTATTAAACAATATATTAGCACTGTGTACGGTGCCTTTGGTTCACGCCCAGCCTCAAGCAACGGGAATTAGAATGAAATACATTGCTATTTAAATATATATATATATATATATATATATATATATATATATATATATATATATATATATATATATATAACACAAAATAACAACCTTTAGGTGCTTCAGTATTTATTGTGCGCCGAGCAGTTTATTTTTATTTTTTTGGAAGTCTAAAAGGAAGTATTTTATTGTTTTGAAAAACTCGAGAGTATTACGAAAATACACGTTTTAACAATTCTATTCAAAACTGACATATATTGAAATGACGTCTGTAAGCATGTGTGTGTGTGAGTGCTTTAGTACTATTACAGGAATATTATGAAACTTTAAACTTAAGACTGCTATATGGCCCGGGAGTGCACGCCTTTTTTTTGAAAATAATTTCTTTTGTTACTTTTCAGCATTTAGAAAATGGAAAAGTTAGAAAGATTAAGTGATAATTTTAACATTAGAAACATCAATTTCAAAATGCATTGCTCTTATTTACTATTCCCAAATAATTTGATGACATATATAATAACCTAAAGACACTATCTATAGGCAAGTGTTTCGTTTTTATTATAGAGATTATACTATTTAGTTGTTGACTACATTTTACTACAGAATGCGCTGTTTTTCGCCAACAACGGAACTTTGTATGTAGTCTTTGGCAAATCAGTTATGATTCTATATTTCTATAACAAAACTTAGTAATTAATAACACAACAATAGTTGAAATGTAATTATCATTATAGATACTGAATAAGCATGAAACTACACATCTGTGCTTTTTGCTTCATTTATTTATTTACTAACAATTATACAGTAAATATATTATTGTTTTAAAATTATTATTCAAATTAATATGTTAAGGCAAGTTTTCATAACATGTATAATAGCCAGTGGCCTTCATATTCATTTTCTTTTTCGAAAGGAAACAACAGTTTAAACTATATATATATATATATATATATATATATATATATATATATATATATATATATATATGTATATATATATATATATATATATATATATATATATATATATGTTTTTGTTTTTCTGAAATCTTCATATTACAGAAGTTACGAATTATATAAGTTTCGCACCTTATAGGTCTATGACGGTACTACGCCTATAGTCTTATTTGGAGTGGGGGATAGGGCTATTACCATTAAGTTGGTAATAAATTTTAGTTATTTTTATAAGTAGATTCGGCAACGCTGTTAGCTGTCCGAAAAATATTACCTAACCTTTTTTTTTAGTCTTATGTTCTTTATAATATGCATTTGGCAAGCTATTTATTAATTATTTTTCGATAGGTTAGTGTACATAACTATTACATTGGTTATGTGAAAGCACAATCAGACAATTTGCCAAACTCACTTACCTATTTCAAAATTGCTTTGCATTACATTCAACACTGTTACTATAAATTAGAGGGGATACATAAATCAGGTTCTAAAATTTGAAATTCTAGTTACAAATGTCAATATTGAATAAGTATTGAAATTGAGAGTTTTTTTAGTAAATTGATACCGATTATAGTAATTAAATGGGTTCTAAATTAAGTTGGATATGTCATTTTCTCCACAGCAAAAGCTTGCCACATGCCTATTGTTAGCGAGAAGTAACTGTCTCTGCACCTAGCTTATGACAAACCCGCATATCCTTGGATAGAGGAAACCATATTTAACCGTATAAATAGGTAGGTATAGCATAGGTTTTTGGAAGTTTTTTCTATATGGCCATTATTACTTCTATAACATTATCGTTATACGGTGATTAGTAGGAATGACGAATGAAGTTTGTGAATACTATATAAGTAAAAGAAAGTCGAATGAAGACCAGCTTAGCTATTCTTTTCAGTGGTTTAACATGGCTAGTTGAACATAAATGAGTAAGATATTATTGTTTGAGAAATAGAAACACAAATACAAATAGCGAAGTTAGAATGATGTCTTACGGTGAGGATTGGCAGGCAGGCAGTCTTGATAGGGATAGGTTGCCCCCGATGCGATGGATGAATATTATTAGAGATAGGAATCTATTTGATGACGAACGCTACTGAGTGCGTTGTCCCTGATGAGGTATAGAGTTCAGTGGAAACCTTGCATTAAATATTCACTATATCAGATAAGACAGAGCTATAAAACACACGGCACTGCTCGCTCTGTATTTAGGCTGGACATTATTAGACCCACGCACAGACACACACACACGTATTCTTATTGTGTGTGTACTATGTACGGAGGGCTTGTAATGGCCACCGTTGATTTTATCTTGACACACAGAACATATGCCTACCTTGATATTATTCCTACCACCAACAAAGCATTTTTTATACATTAAGATATTGTGACACACGCACACGCTCAACACAACCTCACTTATTTACATACCCATCTTTCCTTTCACTTTCACCCTACAATTAATTAATTTTAAATCTTTCTTCTTTTTTGCTCTTCGTTCAAAAATAGATATGAACTATAGTATGTCTTCAGCATTATCACAGATATTTAGTGTCTTCCTAAATTGTATACATCAAATTATTAAAAAAAAAAATCTGTTGTGGCTAGCACAATACTAGTTTTAAAAGAAGTTAGCTTTTTCTTTATTTTGATTGATTTGAACGATTGCTTGGACACAATATCAATATGTTTAGTAACCAGAGCAATATTTAAAATATCTATTTTGAAGAGCAACTTTTCAGAAAATGGCATATTTTTCCCAAAAAAAAAAAAAGTTTTCACACGCACTGACACATAAATTAAACAGTCAAATTCGATTCAAGGATGATCAATGCGTGTATTTCTGTTATAATCTTAAGTTCGATATGTTGATTTAATATTACTGAAGATAAATCTATATTACCTACATAGATTTACTGCACTTGCGTATTTTTTAAATATTTATTAATTACTTGATTAGAATACATAATTTTATTTTAATACATAGTTAACAACCACTATAAAGTAATCATTATCAATATTGAAAACTTATTTTGCAACAAATCAGCAAAAAATATACATTGTTAAAGAAGCGCCCTAAATTCAGTCCTCAATAGTTTAAATTTGAAAATAAAATAGACCATTTGCTTTACTAAAAGTCAGAATATTTGAGATGAAATCCGATATTACTGTTGAGTTTTTAAAATCAAGAGTTGGGTAATGGGAGAAATTGTTTATATATCTCAACTAAATGTCAACAAAGATATGGTGGTAAGTATATTATATGTTTTTATAATACCAAAACACCAAAACTATTTGTAAATAAACATATCACAATTTATCAATTTTACGAAATACTGAACCACTGCAAAATTCAGAGTCAACTAAGTTAGCAATGGCGGAGGCCATTGGTTATTTATTTGCAACAAAGACAAAAGGATTCAACTTCTAATTAAATAATATAAATAATTTTGAATATTTTAGCGTTTCTTAATTTAATCTAATACAAAATGTAAGCAGAAAAATACAATTATAACCTAGATTTCTAAAGAGATAAAATAATATTGTTATTGATTGATTGACAAATAGCATAGAGTAGAAAACAACAATATAATTCATGGCAACTGTCTCACTGTCGTGTTCGTATAATTTGAAATTGTAAAATTATTAAATATATAAACACCCAGATAATAAATAAAAATTATACATTTTCTTACAATGTATGGATTTATCTTATGTATTGTATATATTTGTTCGTATGATTTGCATAGTGTTCCAGATGGAATGCTAGATTCATTTACAAATTGATTGGTGAAGAGTGAACTATATTCTGTATATGATATGGGGTACACGTATATGATGCCCAAGGGTTACTCTACTATATAAATTCATATGAATAGTAATAAATACGGCGTGTAGTAAAGAAATCGTCATGAAAACATAAAATAATATGATTGAAAAACTAAAATGACCTGTCGACAAAACTGACTCTCTTCAATTATATATTTAAATAAAAGTATATATATACATATATATTTCTTTGACATTGATACAAAAACGTACTGTAAGGTAGGAATATCCATTACAATAATCGAAGTAATAATAATTGTACGGACAACGCAGTAGATACACATAATTACCATTTACCATTGTATTGCGAGTATTGTGTCTAAGATCACGCACATAGAAAAAATAATAACCCAGTAATATTCAAAACGACTTAATAAATTATGGATGGTACGTTTTCACATTAAATGCTGATTCGATTCGAAGCTACCAGTGCATCACACACATCGAAATCCCAGTAGATCAGTAGTTATCGTACACAATGTAGAACATATTCCATTTAAAAATATTGAACTCGCCGCAAATGCTGTCCAAGGCCTTGATTTTGATTTATTTCAACTTATAATTTGAGTCTTGAAATACATCTACCTAAAGGACGTCATAAACTTCTAGCATTGAATATTTATTTCAATATAGAGAATAATCATGAAATGCAGAATACATATGTTAAAGATTTTCTTGTTTCAAATTAACTGTCATTATTAGAGTTAAATTTTACTTTCTTATACGCAGTAATAAGTAAGTCTGGTAATCATGAAAAATTTCGAACTCGAGATTTCAACGGATATACACGTTATGACCTGCTCGATGTTCTAATTTAAGTTGCTGTCGTACGACGAGCTAAATCGCTGCAACAGCCGTGTATATCCGGATCGCGTTGTGTTCTATTGTTGCAATCAATCAATTAGGTACAATGTAATTATTGGTTTTATCATTATATCATTTAAGAATTTGGGGTTTATAAATAAGTATTCATTTAATCATCAGTGCTTAGTAGAATGTCCTCTATATAAATTAAGAAATCCACTAAATAGATTATATGGCGAGCGACTGGCATTGGTGCGTGTACCTATGCTAGTTTTTGTACATTAAAAGTGTATGGCAGTAAAATATAATTTATTATAAATAATATTGTAATTTGATGAATCTAGGTATGTGTAAAACCGCTGGCCGTTGGTTGGTTAGGGTGGTATATTATGAGCTGTAGGTTCAATAACAAAAACCGCTCAGCGAGCAAAAAAACAAAAAATATAAAATGAACGCAGTCGACAGTGGTATGTGTATTTGCAAAACGATTACAACGCAAAAATAAGCAAATATTTCGCATTGTACGCGTATGAAAACAGCCACAATTCGTTACGGATGATTTTTCCATTGTCGTAAATACAATTAATATTCTATACGCGGGTTTCGGTTAGTTTACTTTCATTTACAATGCGTTTTAATATACACTAACCGCGAAATTCACAAAAACCACTACTAGGAACCATGCGACCAGCATCAGCTACAGGTTGCGCCAAATGTGTTGTGTCCCACAAATAATTATACATTTCACATTCATTTCTTTTTCACAACTATTCCATTGCTCGCTGCAACGCACTGTTATTTCTAATTTAATGGATTTCACATTTGTGTTTGTGCATTTGCCCGATGTACATGTTGTTCTTTAAGTAAACTCTATTGAATTATACTATTGTAGGTTTGCTATTCGATCACCTTCATAATATTTATTAATATACTAGGGTCACCCGTGGGCACCATGTGCCCATATATTATACAGACCATAGGTCAGTTTTGATGGATGACGAATTTTCATGCAATTTAACAAATAATTACACGGTTTTTCTTCAGTTCGTATCGTTTGACAGATAAATAACCGACACAAATTTAAATATTAATAATTTGAAATATTTTTGCCAGCCAATGTGTGATAACCAAAAACCAGAATCGCTAAATTTTGTCAATAATATAGTAATTTTCTGCAAAGCGCCAATAGTGCCATCTAGTAGTTGAAGATAGTTCTAAAATATAGATAATGTTGTTCCTAGCGCAGGAAGATTAACCTTTACTTTTTTCTTTCATATTATATCATTTGACGGTGTATATGTTATATGTGTAATCTGGGGTTATATGCTAAAACACAATGGATCGTGCCATTAAAAATAATAAAAAATTGTCATCAAAACATGTTTCTAAATATGTTCGAATTATCCTTTCAAGATTTTATTTCTTTAATAATCAAAATTATAAATTTACTTACTTGCAGTTATTATAATTTGATTATTTATATAACAATATTAACAGTCTCCATGGCGCAAAGGTAAAGACCTTTGTCTTCCACCCTGGAGGTCGTGAGTTCGATTCCCGTCAATGCCAATTCACACTCACATACTCACAAACATATACATTTGGGTGTTTATATTTAGAAATAATATATACTTACGATATTATGCGCAACAAATTTTAAATATTAAAATTATTATTTGTATATATCTGATATATCTCCTTTCTTATAGGCTATGTAAAAAACAAGCACAGGAGCAAGTACCTAAGCCTTTGGCTCGCCGAATAAATGCAAACAGTGCAGGGCGTACTACACAACACGTTATTAGATAAAGAATCCCTCCGCGTACTAAATATTTAAAATTTAAGAATATATTTATTTATTAATATGGACTTTGAGTTAACAATAAAAAAAACATGTTATTGATATTATATATATTTCTTTATTTGCAGATATTTCTGTTATAACAAATAGCAAAATTTATTACATATTTTTAAATTTATTTGATAAACAAGCACTGGCGCTAGCCCCAGTGCTACCAGCTCGCCGTTCCGGCGAGCCCGGTCACAACGATAAATACAAAACTAAAAGCGATAGCAATTATTATAGTACAAAATCTATTGTTGTTATGACATTTCATCGGCATTTAATATGAAATTAATAAATTTCTAAGTTTACGTATATAATTTTAATCATAGACATTATACTCACATTGCACATGGGTAACGGTAATATCGTTCGTTTCGTGATTAGCCAAGGATATTGAAAATTATATGATGAACATTTCCTAATTTTATTAATTAAAACACAGAAGAAAATGGTTTATACATTGAAAAATATAACCAAACAAATTACTGTCACATAGAAATAACTTCTTCATTTGAAACCCAATAATAATCTATTTTTTTCCAGGACATAGTTCAGGAAATATTTACAAAATGTATTTTTTTCCAATATTTGGGCGATTATTAATTTCTGATTTTACAGGAGTATTTGCACTAAATTTCAAAACTTACTAATTCATAATTAGCAAGTTTTGATTGTAGACAAACGCAATTTTCCAGATTTGTTCATTCAAGAATCCACTTACGTTTCCATGTATATGTATAAATAAATTAGGATGATCTTGGTGTATAGGTGTCAGTATAAAATACGATTTGATCTGATGATGAGAGGACAGTGATGTGCAACAAAAGACAGCGGTCGGACCCATGTACCATTGAACCATTGTCACCGTACTGTACAGTCTACAGTCTTCTAGGTACGAGAGAAAACCACAAGTGTTTATGGATGCAATTCCCTAAGATTTCAATTTGATAACAAGCCACCCCTTATTGTGTCAACAGCATTGTTCCGTCTTATTATTTTCAACGTCTAAGGTTACATCCAGCGTGTTCGGTAGGCTGCCGCCGTAAATTATACATTAAATTATTCATTATATCAATGAGACTGACTAAATATAAGGTGGTATTAATCAGCTAAAATTGTCACATATCAGATTTGTTGAAGCAATATAAAAATGATTGGATATAAAATGCAATGGGAACATTTTAGACATTGAATTTGTATGTTTACCTAATATTGTAAAAATCGGTCTGTACCATCTAAGTTTTATAGCTATATATATATATATATATATATATATATATATATATATATATATATATATATATATATATATATATATATATATTTATACCTAAGGACGAGACAACATTTGGTTGAGAAAATGTGTTGATCTGAGAATATTACAGACACAATACCAAACACTATAGCTGTCTATATTATCGTATGATAAGCTAAAATGTTATAACGCTCACTCACAGGCTTGTACCATTGGCGTAAAAGAAAAACACAAAATTCGTTATACGATTTCCTAATTCTGAAAATTAAATTCCCTTCATATCACATTTATGAGATTTTGAAAAGTAGTATGAGCAAACTACCTATTTAGATGTTGCTATGTGAATGTATATATTTGCATAGCAATATTATTCGTCTGGATAATAGAACCTTCTAGTCGGTTGGTTGTTCCTAATGGGAGATATGTGATGAATTTTTAACAAAAATTGCGGGCCTCTGATACCATCTAATTTCGTGTATAATTCATTTATTTACCTGGTCAAAGTACTGTAAACGGGAGCCGGTCTCAAGAGGGTACTACTACCTTGCGTACACAAAAATAAAATAAAACGACATCAACAATATAATTAAAAGCACAGACAATTAATAATAATCAAGGCAGCTATGCCCCGTGGCACATGTCACCCAGGTGCATATTATGTTTACTGCTGACGTCATCAATTTTTTAATAACTCGAAAGAAAATAAAGACAACGAGGAGAGATAATATGTGTGTACGTATACATAGAGTTGAAATTAGCCAAGTTCATTAATGTAGTAGTAGTAGCAGCGCTAGTTTACTTTAGAGAGCGAAGCCATCACGCTAAGGGAACAACACACCTAGTAGCTGTTAGTACAATCTGCCACCGTCAGGGCACGGCAAGACGGGCGGCCGCTCCTAGTGCCATCTCTCGGGAAAACAGCCACACCCTGTGCGCTTATGTGCAGCTCTTAACTATCGTTCTAGATCTCGGCTCTACGTACCATACGATGGGCGCGCTCATGGCCTACCTCATAAATTTGCATTCATACCTACCCGACTCATCCACTATTTTCTTATACTACGCTCATGCAAGGAATACATTATCAATCTTATAAAATAAACGAATATGTTATGTTAGGAACATGTCACACTACAATTAAATAGCGCTGACCAGTAGTTACTAGTGGTCGACAGTTTCTCCGGGTACTTCGGTTCCCCTACCTAAAAACACAACAAACTACACAACACGGTGACAGAGTAGGTTTCTCCATTTGAGTAAATCTCCGGTAATCGCGATATGACAGGGGTGACATGTTTAGCTTAGGTGCACTAGACAATAAACTAACACTATACAAGACACATAACCTAAATGATTGGAATCAGCAAAGAAATTGATATTTAATGACAAACAACAAGTATTTTGATGCATAGTATCATAATCACCAACATCAATAAAATGACGAACCATTCAGTTCATCATGGATCCTTGCAAAATGTTCATATGTGTGCAGCCAGCATAGCCGAAGTGTTATACAAGTTGCCGACTATTTCTTGTAGAATTTTTAAGTATTTCTTAATTATGCCTAAGGACAATATTATGAATGGCTCTAAATTTTGGGCCTCTATAACGCTGGAAGTATTAATGCGTTTGGTTTTAAACTGCTGCCGGATTCAAATGGGTTACCAAAGAAAATGTGCAGCAAATTTGGATCTAATCGTTTTAGTACCTTCAGAGGCGTCTAGGGCATTAATTTACGGTCTTACGAGTGAACGAGCAAGCGAACGACGACATACATCCAAACATATGAGTAGTGCGATGGTGACATACGCTCTAAGGAATTGAATAATAATTGGATGGTTTTAAATATGTAAAAAGTGCCACACATAATATAGTAGATAAGGGTTGAGCAATAGTGGGATCGGCAGTAATAATAAGGTATCTACGACGTAGTATCTGCGCGTGGGTCCCTGAAGAATATGGGCGCGCCAAAATTTACAGAGGACGCCAGCAAGCAAGCAAGCAACACGAAGAGAGAACATTACGTTTAATTATGTCTGAATGTTTCATATACCGCTTTGGGAATCCCGCAGCAAAAGAGCGACCGAGTGACAGAGCGACCAGAAAAAATGTGGGTCGAGGTTGACGAAACTAAATTGCTCTGTAATTAACAACAATAAAATGTCATTCGTGAAAAGAATTTTCCACGTGCATGAGATTAGAAATTTAACTATAACACCTTTTCGTTTTACCTAAATAGCATATGTGTGTGTGTGTGTGTGTGCGTGATTGAGGCATGAAACACGCAACCAACCAACCAACCACTATTATATGTTCTATTATCTGTATCTACCTATCATTTGTCTAACTTTAACATCACTATCTATAGACATTTCAACACGAAATAGACTTAAAATATATTAGAAAATAATTCATAAAACGAAATGGATTTTTTATACCAAAGTATTAAAAAAGAGGTTGCACTACTTTCAGCTTGATTATCTTATAAATAGTACTAAACCAATAATTAAAAGAATATTGCTCTATTTATATAGTTTGAAGTCATTATTATATTTGTATTAGTAGACTGTCGTTTCTTTCAATTAAGCGTTTAAAATTAATAACACACGTTCTAAATATAGCACTATTTATACTAATGCACTATAAGTTAAAATATATTTTTAATGGAAACCCGAAAGAATAATGTTTCTTTTTTGATTCTTTACTATTTTCCTAGCAGGCTAATAAAGGTAAGTATTTTAATTATAAAAATGTATTAATTTTATCCTATTTTGTTCAAATATTAATTATACTATTTTGAGTATTGCACCTACCTAATCCTCTATTGATCTGCAACCCCTACTCAAAAAAAAATATCATAGATTTATTGAAATATTCGATCACTACTCAATTTTTATAATAAAATAATTTAAATATATCTCAAAATATCAATATATATATATATATATATATATATATATATATATATATATATATATATATATATATATATATGTTATATATATATTCCAGAAACACCAGTGCAGATTTTCTTTCTTTTGATTACAAACTTAACGTTCGGCGAGCCAAGGGTAAGCTCCTTTACATTCATATACGTAATGTATAAATTAAAGTGTTGTGAATTATAATGATATCCATTTGAGGATCCCTGAATTCATTTTAACTATTTCGCGATAGAGTCTATCTGTAGAGTGCTAATCATGCGACTGAAGCGACTTTAGTTTGTTTGCACATGCCATGGTGTTCACTATTGCTTTGCTTAATTATATTGAAGAAGAGGAAGAAGAAGAATAAAAGTTACTACTGTTATTAGTGTCATGGTGAAGTAGTCCTATTGATCTTTTCACTGCCAGATATATTTAATAGAAAGACATCTAATGAAAGATGAAGCGATTTTTAGAAAAGAAAGTGCAATTCACATAAACGTAAATCATCCATTTTTCATAAATGTTGCAATGATAAAACTTTCATGTCGCGCGACTCCCGCGACTAGACTGCTCCATGTAGCAATATAGTCGCTTGAGTCGCCCCAGTCGCTTCAGTCGCGTGATTTGCAATGAGTACATTTATTTACATGGAGAGCAGTGGTACGCTAAACTCGCCCGACCCAAGTCGCTTCAGTCGCGTGATTTGCACTCGACCTTAAGATTTGTATATGCCGCGACAGAAAATATATTTTTAAACAGGATATTACAACCGGAAACCATAATAATCGTGTATAAAAATAATCATCTATGCTTCCCTTATTACTGCTCATATTGATATTGTTTCGTGGCAATGGTAACATGAATTTTAAAAATAGTAATATTATATCAAATGCATAGTGAATAATAAGATTAAATGTATGAGCTGTAGGCACTTGTTGAAACATGATTATTTAATAAATTCCTTTATTACATAGTGAATATATTGATAAGGTTGTCAAAGGATGGGCACTCCAGACATATTTAAAAATGGAGATTTCAAATTCCTTCATATAATTCCTTCTGGAATCCATTTTACATGATTCATTTTCCTAAACTTAATATTGTACATTCAGTTATTTTATTCTTTTGTAATCCACGATTTATTCTCTAACACAAAATAAAATATGTTTCAATAAGTATATGTTATACAATTCCAATGTCCAACAATTTAAATTGGAAACAGTGGCAGTGCATTTCTATTGCTTTTACTATTTAACGTGCTTCTTCATGGAGAGACAAATAAATGGCTAAATTCTCCAGCAATATACATAGTTGGTTATAAAACTTTCCAGAAAAAGAAACAGTGAAAAACAAATTAACAATCAAACTGTCACTGATTGAGCAAAACAATTAAAAGTTGCAATAAACATTTTCCTATATTCCCAAATAAGTTCGGGAATTATCTATTTAGGCAAATCGCCAAATAAACATATAATATGGGAAGTGGGTATATACCAATGGATGCTTAACAAACATAAGAATTTCGCATTAAATTGTCACTATAAAATTAGTAAATTAAATAATAATATTAATTGTATATTAAGTTATCAAGAAATAAAAAAAAAAATTCTCTTAACAGGTATAGATCTCTTACAGGAAATAACATCGTAAAGCCGAGATAATTGTATTGGAACACGTGGAAACATTGCACAGAATTCTCCATAAGATTAACATTGCTGTGGCTTCTACACTGCCGTTTCAACCTGAGACGTACGAGTACAATAGGACACTTCGACACAACAGATTCAACGCGAATCCGATTAACCGCGACCCCGTTTCACCGCATCCAGTAATCAAACAGCATAAGCTCTAGAAAAATATTTTTTAAATATTAATATTTTTTACATAGGATCCAATAAATTGACGAAGAAAATACTCGGTAATATTTCACAAATGTGATTTATCACCGAGTGTTTTCTTCGTCAATTTATGATCCTTTTTATCGAAATGTTTCACCTAATGACAACAGCGACTTCAATCAATTTTATTAATATTCTTGTTATATTCAAAATTAATACGATATTGCATGCATGATAGGTTCTATATTTTTAACTCGGATTATTAGAAAACTTAAGAATATGGCTTAAAATATAATTTTTTTAATTATTTTATTAGATTATTCATCAGGATATATAAGTTTTAAAATTATAGAACAAAATTAGGTGCAGGCACCTACGCCTTCAGTTCGCCTTATAGGAAAAATATGCGATGCGAGCAGTAGACTCCGCCCTCCCACTCCGCGCTTACTCATAAAAATTAAAATTTAATAGTATTTGTTTTTAATTGATCCAATAATGTTTCAGATACTTACAAATTCGCACAATATTAAAATTTAGACGGGTTTGGTTAAGGTTTGTTTGAATTCAGAATGATATGGGTATAATTAATTTAAAATTGAACATAAATGATGCTTCAGCGTGTTTTACTAATAATTATTTCATAGGCACAGAAAGCAAATTGAATTTTTAATGTAGACCTAATTTTGGGAGGGAAAGAAATCGTATATTCAACTGTCAATCAACTTATATGGTGACCGAAAAAGTCGAAACACAAATATGGCTAAAAGAATGTTTAATTATATAAGGTACAAGAGTCGCGTTTCGCATGTCACCGTGTTTCCTTACATATCAAACAATGACAAGCAACAGTGGCGCACGCCTTACGCTGTTATTTTTAATTATTAGTCATGTAGCTACACAACGAAACGTATATCATTCGTCGAGAAACAAACGATTAATTCTCATTTACCTTTTATGCTATACTACGTTATAATCAACCCTTTTAAAGAAACCTTCTTACTTATCAAACAATGACGTGCGTATTATTATAAATATAAACACCCAGAAGTATTTGTATGTTTGTGTGTATTTGCGTATGTGAATTTGTATGTGTATAATGCTTTTTTTTTTGACATAGACGGGAATCACGACTTCCGGGGTGAAGACTAGAGTCTTAACCCCTACGCCACGGCGGATATATAAAAAAATTTGCTAATATATTTATTATTGGCATACAATAACAATATAATATATCAGATGTCACTATCTGCACACCACCCAAAATACACATCAAATCTTTAAATTAATATAGATTTTTCACAATAATATTTCATTTTGACATTTGATCGTTTTTGTCTATTTCAAAGCAGATTGATAAATGGCCATATGTTAAAATACAATTGCTCCAGCCATTAAAAATAATTATTTTGAAATATAAAATAATTTAGCCCGCCACTAAAATGTATACAAAAGATTATAATATTTCAAGACTTGGACAGTTTTCTTGAGTTAACACAAAAAAATCTAATATTAGCCCATGGCGTAATGGTTAAGACGTTCGTCCTTCACCCTGGAGATCGGTAGTTTAACAAAGAAAATTTAATACAATGTAACTGAATTTATTCATAACTATAACAGAATTGCATAAATAAAACTAAATATAAGCTTATTACAAAGTTAAGTGCTAGTTAACTGATTTCTAAACATTAAAACTTTAACTTAGATATTTTGAAGTCAAATATTTTTTACAATTCGAATAAATAGTAAAAATGGGTAAGACAAAAAAAGGTATTAGAATAAAATATTTACGTAAAATCCCAGTTAAATCAATTGTATTTATATCCAATAAAAAGTAAAATGAAAATATGGTTTAGTAAAAAATAATAATGACTAAATCATATTATACCATTTACATAACCCAAATACCGATGTGTGTAATAAAAACATCATCGATATTAATTTTGTATAGATACACACAGACATACATGTATATGATGACACAAAAATAAAAATAATAAAAAAGTGTGCTATTGTGTCACACATTTTTAAATATATATTTACACGGCGTGGCGCGGCGCATCACTTTTACTCGTACAACACGCATTTTTATATGATTTCGTTCATCAATAAATTATAATTATATTGCATACTATATACTTTCACTAATTATATTTGCCAATAATGTTTCCATTACGCGGCCAATACTTTTTTCACATCATAATTAAAAACGTCAAAACATTCATTGCACAAAAATGCATTTTATAAACACTCTTGATTTCATTATTTAAACCAATTATTTACACTCACTGTTTATTGTGTATGGCACCGATCACCCATTTTTATTGTTCATTACAATTATTAAAGGTCTACAGACATATTTCCCAAACCTAATATATTTCACTGTTATATTCAATATTTTTAAAGAATTACCATTATGGTTACATGGGGGAGACATTTATTTAGCGTGAACGAATCCACCACATCAATTGTAGAGTTATGAAACCTACAACGGACCTAATCGACAGATTGATTTTATGCTCGTAGTTCTATCGGTTTACTCCTGTGTTTAAATAATCACAGTTAATTGATAATAAAATACATATATCAGAAGCAAATATTACAGTTGTACTCGATCTAAATAATACGCATGTAGTAAGGCCTTTATATTAATTTCTTTTTCAAAAGGAAACAACATATTAAGCTATGTAATGCTTTTGTTTTCCTAAAATCATATTACAGAAGATACGAATTATTTAATTTTCGTCCCTTATAAACCTACGACGGTACTACGCCTATAGGCTTATTTGGAGTGGGGGATAGGTCTATTACCATTAAGTTGGTAATACATTTTAGTTGTTTTCATAAATAGATTCGGCAACGTTATGTTGAAAAATGTTATTTACCCTCATTAAGTCTTATGTTCTTTATAATATGCATGTGGCAAGCATCTTATTAATTATTTTTCGTAAGGTTAGTGTACATTATAATAAAACATGAGTGATATTGGTTATTGGAAACCTACAATCAGATCATTTGCCAAAAGTGGACATAACTTCACTTACGTATTTTAAAATTGTTTTTGCATTACATGCAACACTGTTACTATAAAGTGGAGGGGATACAAAAATCTGGTTTTAAAATTTGAAATTCTAGTTACAAATTTCAAGATTGAATAACTATTGAAGTTGAGCGTTATTTATTAAATTGAT
Organism: Leistus spinibarbis; assembly: GCA_933228885.1. Taxonomy (NCBI): domain Eukaryota; kingdom Metazoa; phylum Arthropoda; class Insecta; order Coleoptera; family Carabidae; genus Leistus; species Leistus spinibarbis. Next base: position 3,344,122 of record OW121802.1, read on the forward strand.
ACCGGTTATAGTAATTAAATGGGTTCTAAATTAAGATGTATATGTTATTTTCTCCACAGCAAAAGCTTGCCACATGTCTATAGTTAGCGAGCAGTAACTATCTCTGCACCTAGCTTATGACTAAATGATAAATCGGTAATGTAAGTAAAATATAGTAAATCAGGTAAATTTGATGTATATTTTCATCGATTTATTTTTTGTCTGGCATTATTGAATTTATTGTTAACATTTTACTACATTTCTTAAATTGTACTACTAACGGATATACACGTTTTGACCTTCCTTGAATTGGATGTGAATATTTTCGAAGTCTGTGTATGTGTCTATCTGTCTGTCTGCCTGTGAATGCGCACTTGAGTTAAAACTGTGAAACTTCAAACTTTAGACTTGTATATGGTCTAGATGTGCACTTTCTATGTTTGTAATCAGTATTCAAACCGGAAGTATATATTTACTCTATGCATGTTTTACCCTTTCTTCAATATCACTAGATAATGAAGAATTAAAAAATATCTCAATTTTAACAAAACCATAGAAGGTCAAATCTCCCATGGGATTAACGGTTCCCAGTCCTCCCTAAATAGGACGAAATTCACTCGGTTATCATTTTAGGGAGAGTAGCTATCGCAGAGAGGCAGCATCGTGTTCCTTACGTACGCTAGAACGGAATGAGAACGGGGTGATACAATCGGACATCAGGAGATGACGTGAAGTGAACCGGTCAAGACAAAGACAACGTGAAATGCGTAAGAGGTGGCCCACCCATCCCCCACGGACACTGATGCTGCTTGCGCTTGGAATGTTTGGTCAACTGCTACATGATGGATGAAGTGTAAGCGATAATCATATTCCGACAGAGATGAAATGCATCAAAGATGCATGAGCACGAGTGCGATGATGGACTTTTACGTTGTTGCATAGTTGACTAGTATAAGTTTGCGTTTCGTCACGACACGACGCGACGCTGGTCGGCTGCTCTTGGTGATTTATTAGTGGAGGATTGCGCTGACGGGATTTGAACCACGCGGAATTGCATACGAGCTTAACTACGACAGGATTTCTGCTTGTATTTTCGCCCTGAATACAAAAATTTATATAACTCATATACTTGGATGTATGTATTTCGCTCGGTCGGTTGTAAGATCTGAGTGTCTGACGTAGTTTTTCATTATATCAAAAAAATCTACAAAAAATTATGACATTTTACAGATTATTAACCTAAGGGTTAATAAAAATATTAATATTAATAATATTGAAATTTAAAAAGTTGCTGACTGTTGGATGATTACAACATTAAATATTGTACTCTAACAATTGCTATAGTTTTCATTATTGTATTTTATATTATTGTTGCCCTTCGGTACGGCGAGCTGGGAGAACTGGGGCTTGCATCAATGCTTGTTTATCTATCATTTATCTAACTTTGAATTAGATTGTTATATAATTTTGTAGATTCATTTGAGTATGAAACTGAAAAAAATTATAAAACTTTTTACATCTATAACGTATTTTCATATTGTGGACCCTAATTTCATCAAATAATTATTTTAAATAATAATTTTGAAATTTATTAAGAGTATATTTTATATGCGTTGAGTCGAGAGTTCGGAAGATTTCAAAAACTTAATTTTATATTCAAAGTTCGTCAATCATTCAATAATATCTTTTCTTATTTTCATTATTGTGTTTTATAATTTTATCTCTTTAAAAATTAGTGGCTTTAAAAAAACTTCCTTCTATAAAAACAACAGCGGTTAAATAACTGTTTTCTACAGAAATATATATAACAAGATTTGGTACGCGTAAAACGCACCAACGCGTAGAGCTCGCCCTTAGGTAAAATATGCGTTGCGAGCAGTGGTTTTTAATTATTATGGCCTTTTGGTTAACAATTTGAAAATATGTTATAGGTGTAAAAAGTCTTACATTTAATTTTAGATTATATTGATAAAAAAAAAATTTTAGTTCATACTTTAAAATTCAAAATTATAATATTTAATAATTTTTTTCGGGCTTTGGATTAACAAAATAAAAAAATCTTGTAGATATAAAATATCTTAGAATTTTTAGTATAATTTTTAAGTGTATTAATTATTTTTATAAGGGCAGTATTAAGGGGGGCTCTAAATTTTGGGGCCCTATAAATCGGGAAGTATAAAGGCGATTGGATTTATACTGCGAGCGGATTCAAATGGAATGCCAAATAATATGTGTACCAAATTTGGAGTGAATCGCTCCGGTACCTTCAGAGAAGTAGAGGGCACAAATTTGGTCTTACGAGCGACCGAGCGAGCGAGCGACGACTAACATCCAAGTATATAAGTTATATACATTTTCGGAATCAGGGCGACGAGACGAACACTTTTTCTTAATGAAATTTTTTGATCCGAGAATGCTACAGACACACGACCGAATGCTTTAGCTTCTTCGGTACTACGTACGGCGAGCTAAAAACAAAAATATATACCTGTGCCAGTAATAACTCATTTTAAATAATAATTTTGAATCATCATCATTATTTTCCATCATTCACAAAGAGGCAATTAGAAATTAAGATTAGATATTACAATGAATTATTTAGTTTAGTTAATATACTCTACAACTTATTATTGCATGATTTCAAATTCATAATAATTATTTTTAATATTTTTAAAACCATTTTGTTGACAATATGAAGAATTTTTGTTGACATAGAATATCTTAGAATTTATTTTAAAAAAAAAAGTTCTCTAAACACAGCAATAAGGGGTGCTCTAAAATTTGGGGTCTTATAACTCAAAAATTATAAATGCGATCGGATTTACACTGCAATCGAATTAAAATGGAATACAAAAGAACACCAAATTTGGTGTGAATCGCTCTGGTACTTCAGAGGAGTAGAGGGTTCAAATTTGGTCTTACGAGCGACTGAGTGACAACTAACATTCAAGTATATGAGTTATATACTTTTTTGGATTCAGGGTGACAGACCAAAAACTTTTTACATAATTTTTTTAATTCAGACACACGAGGGAATGCTTTAGCTCTTGTGTACTTTGTACGGAGAGCTAACAAAACAACTTACAGATATAGTGCCCAGTCCTGGTCCAGTCCAGTCCAACTGGTAAACTGGCGAGTTGCCCTTAGTTAAACTGTAACAGATACAAACACAATATTGAGCGTTCATCATTCGTAGCAACTTATAAAAACGGGCCTAAGTGTAAATTCGCATAAAACGCACAAATGGGCGACGGATCCAGTAGTTGAGAGGTGATTGTGATAGTGGCACAATGTGAAGCGGTCGTAACTGTGATGGTATAAGTATAATAGTGCTTTTTCCCAATATGGCGAAGGAAATGTGCTAAGTGATGGAACAGCGGGTGCCAAGTGTCTCGACAAGAGAAGTCAATTTGCTCGCTGCGCCTCCAGATGGCGCCTATAACTTCTAAGGATCGGACAGCAACAGTGTTCAAGAAAAAAAGCTGATCGATCCATCGACCGATTCATTCATTGCAACACTTTTTCTCTTTATTCTATTACGTTAACAGTATAGCACAGTAAATAAAGGCTTTCACCACAGAAACACTTTAATGCACATAAAATAGAAAAATTGTCGGCGGGACCAATGCTCCCAGCTTATATTTAGTTAGAATTTATTTTGCGACGAAACATTTTCCAATAAATTATTTTTAGTAAATACAATATAGGATTATTCTACCAATGGGCACCAAGTGCCTGTATCATATACTTGCATGTGTGTCACTTGCTAGCTGGCTCGTTCGATCGTAAGGTTCAAGATCCCATCTTTTATGATATTACCGAGTCGATATTAAACAAATTTGGTTTACATGCTTTTATTAACATATGTAAATATTATTATCCCAGTACATTTACAGACAAAGTGTAAATACTAAACTTGTTAAGAATTTTAAACTGCCTCGATTAAGCTCAATACTCCGTTTCTCACTCTCGCTTTCTGGTACTGTGCGCCGTTGCCACTGGTATTGTTCAACATTTATTTGCGCCCTTACGAAATACTGTTCGGCAAAAACAAAAAATATATATATATCTTATATTTTTATTTTGTCTAAGAATAAAATTTTTGGTAATTTTGTTAGCAGCCTTGTAAAGTCCCCATTGTCAAACGTATCATCAATTGGATGGAATAGCAAATAACTGTTATTTATCATCATCAGATATAAAGTCAATCTCGGTGTTTTAATCACGGTGCAGTGCTAGTAAATAGAAAATCCTATTACATGACTTGGCATCTATTCAATTTTAGTTCAGTCACACAGACACATACACACACAGACAATGTAGCTAGTAGCCACTTATTACTTTATTATAAAAATGCAATTCCTAATTCAATCCGGCATCGAACATACGATACAACCACACAGCCAATTTTAATCACTTAACAAACGAATGACTATTATATTCTCATCTTACTCATGCTATACGTAATGTAAACTAAATCTGATACCTTTTGTTGAGGGGATATCAAGACTGCATGGGGTTGCTTTGGGATAACTCGAACAATTTTCACTTTCTTATACGAATATATATATAAGGAAAGACTATATTGATACCTTCTCTATATTTATAAACTAAGTGCTAGTATTAAAAACAAAGAAAATAAAAATATAAAGGTTGATGCAAGCACCATTGCCTTTATCTCGCCGTATTATCTATTTAGTGGATGATTTAATATTATTATTATTATTATATATATATATATATATATATATATATATATATATATATATATATATAAATATATATATATATATATATATATATATATATATATATATATATATATATATATATATATATATATATATAGACAACATTTTTTTAACCACTGATGCTTAAAAAAGAATACCAATTTATAACAAATGAATTTGGTGAAGATAAAATGTAAAATATTATAATTACACTTTTATTGATTGATTGCAAAGATAACCAGACAACGCTACAATATTTCAAAGTTTTTTTTTTATAGTTCTTGCGCTAACAATCTTGAATAACCTAACTTATAAATGAGTCATATTATTATTATCAATTTAATATTTTTATTTTAAAATGTATTATTTTTTATAATTTTAGGTACAGCCTTAGGGCTCACAATTTGAATAAATATCATAGTGTATCTTGTAAATCTTTTTGTATTTTTGCAAATCTTTAGGCAGTATTATATGGCACTCCAAATTTTGGGGCCATATTTTTTTAGTTACTTAAATCATATGTAAATCCAATAACAGCTCACAACACACATTGTACATTGTATACGAAGAGCAAAAAATAGAAGAGGCTGAAGTTTAAGCATAATATTTTCCCAAATAATATAGTGCATATACACACCCAGAAGTATCTGACTACTTATATATTTATGTATCCGGAACGCTTAATTTTTATGTCGAATCCATGGTTACCACACTTATTAAATTGTTTCATGATAATCGTAGCCGTAGCGTACAAAATTGTACAATTATTTGACAAGTTTACTTAAATGCAGGTGTTAGTTTACATAGCGTTCTATAAAGATAGTTAAATACATAGACAGATGGATCAAATAATTTATAAAATATCGGTGTGTAGTAGACTGTATATGAATGAGAACATAGTGCCCAAGGGTACACCTAATTAATTATTGAACGAGTATAAAATTGATTGTTTAATATTAACTTTCAAGCGCAATATTTTTAAAAATGCTCATTTTTCAAAATTTGTTTGGATTTTACGTATCATTTATACTTCACTTTGTTATAGAACAGTTTTTGTTCCTAAACAGTAGTCTATTAATATATAATATTCCGGTATTCATGGCATGTTACAATATTTACGGAATTTTAAATGAGTCAATTTTTGTTCATATTGTTGTCAGCATCTATGGAAATCATTTATTTTGTTAAAAACTCCAAAAGATATTTTAAAAATTTCTTTATAATATTTTTTTATGTAGTATTTAGTAAAGAGATTATTGACCAAGATTAAGTTAATTTTTACTACTCTTACTTTAAATTTAACGATATGACTATAAATACAGTGGATTAGGTATATGTAAAATTCGATTCTTCGTGCAAGTGATATAAATGTATGTAGTTTTCTCTTAAAGTAGTGATCGGTTGAATCGATTAGTTGCAATCAGAGGATAACGTCAGTCAGTGCATTCTTTCGTTGATAAAGTAAAGTTTACATAGATAATTCAGGGTCCGGTTCGGGTCGGGTCGGGTCGGTCACCTAAGGTAAACAGTGAGCACGACTGCGTTGCGTTGGCCGTAGGTAGCAGCAACATATACTTGCTTCAGCTTCAGACTGTTGCCTCAAGGGCAGTTATTAGTTACCAATAACAGGGGGGCCCCGCACAACTTGACCACACTGTGCACACACTAAACTTGGGCTTCGTTCGTTCGTTCGCTGGACTTAATCGCTCGTTCGCTCGCTCCACCACCAACATTAACTATTCATACACTCTGCTTGTCCAAAACTATATATCCATATTATATTATATATTGTTATATACTATATATACGTATATTAGTTTACTAGAACATGCCGAAATTTAGAAGTTTTCGCGTTTGTCTTACGCTTTCAATTTGCCACTATACATATATAATGGACATTTACGCCGATTCATCTTAAAGCTGCCCTTTAATTTATTTTGCTAATCTTTTGATATTTCTGCATTATGCCAATTTGTTTGTAAACATAAACATCTGGAAAGGCCTTCACTCAACTTTCTTGTACTTTCACTATCTATCTATCCACTTCTGACGATGGTGTAAAAGCCGAAATACGTATTAAATTATATTATATTAAATTTTGAAACAACCAAGTGTGTTTTTATTCAAATATTCCTTTATTAAATAATCATGTTTCAACAAGTGCCTACAGCTCATACATTTAATCTTATTCACTATCTATATTTACAATAATGCTATATTTTGTTTTAAATTCACCATACGATAGCTATAAAAATAGCAATATGCATTGTAACTAGGGAAACGTACATATAAAGCAACCATTTTTAAAGGCGATTTTTATTTGTACATTTTCCAAAATACTTTCAAACAAAAGTTACTTGAAATTTTAACAACTTTTATATGAATCCTTTTGTGTAGCTTCCGAGATTTGCAAAAAGCAGCAAAACTAAACTATTAAGCTAAAGATAATTGTTTTTCTTCCGGAGCATATATAAATCTTAAGTTAAAGATTCATAATACTTCCATCTTTGGGCTTAGCCCTAGAGCGCGCACACACGGACACGTACACACACTAACAAAACCACACAGACATCATATCGAAAATAGTGAAATTCTTTTCAGGGATGGTCAAAATGTGTTTTTCCGTTAAAATATTGAGTTATATTTTTTTCATGATTGCAATACTTTCCATTAGACTGCAAACATAGAACCCTAATTGACAATAATTTGCCTGTATCGATATATTTTCAATAACGTTTTTAGTTCCCTTGAAAAACAGTACTTCATACATAATGTGATACAACAACGACCAACAATTTTAAAAGGAAACTAAAAGGGTAATTAAAAATATCAAAGAAGGAAAACTATCGACTAATTTGACAGATTTTTTATGTGTACAAACAAATTGGTATAAATCAGACAAATATAAAAAACAATAACAAAAATATATATAACTCATATACTTGGATGTATGTATCTCGCTCGCTCGGTCGGTCCGTCGTAAGACCTGAAATATAATGAAATTTGGTATACATATAATTTCCATGCCCGTGATGTTTCCGTCGCTTTTCAAATCCAAATGTTAGTACAGGATCGGCGTTATAGGCCCCCAAAATTTAGAGCCCTCCTAAATACTGTCTTTGGTCAACTTTTAAAATTTTTAGAATTTTCAACTAAAAATTCTAAGATATTATATATGATTAAAGTTTTTTCAAATTGTGAGCCCATAGGCTTAAAAAAATAATATAAATTTATTTTCAAATATCAGACATTGATCGCCATCTGTTAGTGAAATGAAGAAGTTATGTTTATGTGACAGTAATTTGTTTGGTTATATTTTCCAACGTATAAACCATTTGTTTCTGTGTTTTAATTAATAAAATTAGGAAATGTTCATCAAATAATTATCAATATCTTTGGCAAATCACGAAACGAACGATATTAACGTAACCCATGTGGATGTGTGCAATTTTAAATGTGGGGTTTTTGGAAATTAAAACTGTTATGGTACTGGAATAAATAAATCTCGGGATCATAATTGGTTAGATTGGTTCAATGGGCAATGTGAGTATAATGTCGATGATTTAGAATTATATACGTAAACTTAGAAATGTATTAATTTCATATTAAATGCCGATGAAATGTCATAAGAACAATAAATTTTGTACTATAATAATTGCTATCGCTTTTAGTTTTGTATTTATTGTTGTGACCGGGTTCGCCACAATGGCGAGCTGGTAGCACTGGCGCTAGCGCCAGTGCTTGTTTAATTTCAAATTAAAATGTTTCCTGTTGAACTACGCCCAAGAAGAAACATTATGAAAGTAAAACTGTTTAATGTCCGATTGTATATTTTAAATGCATTCATCGCTCACCTTAACACCATAAATAAACATAAGACGTCATTTAACACCCGTAACCCGTAATAATACAATGGGGTTCACGAAATCTTCCTTAATCTCAACTGTAAGTTTGACCAACACACTTCCCTACTAAAGACATTTGTCTGTGCACGCGCTCTCTCTCTCTCTCTCTCACTCTATCTCTGATGTGTCTACTGAGGTAGGTACATATATGTATATAGTGTGCAGCAAGCAGGAGTTCTAAGAGTGGGGGGTGGGGGGGCATAGTAGCAGGCGAGAGCATCTGAATACATTTAGCGTCTCGAACGGTGACGCGGCGTCCACAGAGAGGGCAGCACAAGCGGAAAGAGAATCCGGAGACATTCGGACACTAGGGACTATTAGAGCGAGCAGCAGACGCAGAATTACAGTTTCAGTAATTTAACAAGTTAGTTTCACTGGCACTGGTCAACTTGCTTCTCTATTCTCGATTCCAATATTCAATTACAGGATTGGGAAGGCGACGACGCCGACGACGACACTGAATACGTGTTTCCTGCTATTTATCAATTTCACATTCATTGCTGAAATTAAATAAGAAGTATTATAAACTCGACGTTTTTACGCATATACACGTGTTGAATTTTCTTGAATCGAGAATGACTATTTTCGTGATGTATCTATGAAGTTCTGGGTTTATGAACGCTATACAGTAATTAATAATTTAAAGTTTGCTTATACCTCAGAAGAAAATCACTTATATTTATAAACTTTATATAGTAAACGTAAGGAGAAATTTTCGAACTCGATATTCTAACAGAAATATATGATTTGCCTATCACTGAAACGCAGGCATAACTGTAGAAGGAAAATTATTTAAATTAACAAGCATAGGTGCAGGCACCTATACCTATAGCTTGCCGGAGTATCTATTCGTCTGTCTGTAGCATTCTAGGATCAAAAAATTCCTTAACAAATAGTGTTTGTCGCGTCGCCCTAAATTCAAAAATTTATATAACTTATACTTGGATGTTAGTCGTCGCTAGCTCGTATGACCAAATTTGTGACCTCTTCGCTTCTGAAGGTACCGAAGCAATTCACACCAAACTTGCTACATATATTATTTGGCATCCCATTTGAATCCGCTCACAGTTTAAAACGCCCGTATACTTCCCGAGTTATAGGGCCCCAAAATTTAGAGCCCCCCTTAATACTGCCATTATAAGAATAATTAAAACACCCTTAAATTCTAAGATATTTTATATCTAAGATTTTTTCATATTGATAACCCTAAGGTCATAAAAAATTATTGAATATTATAATTCTTAATTTGAAAATATGGACAATTATTTTTTTCAAAATAAGATACAAGTAATTTTAAGACTTTTTAATATTGTTAACCATCTGCATCGCATATATTACTTATAAGGCGAGCTAGACGCATAGGTGCGTTGTACCTAAGCTTGTTATTCTTAAAATTTATATAACAAACATTTTTTTTTATTACTGGGGTTTTTAAAGAAGAAAATCTATTTATAAACACTGCATTTTGAAAAGATAAAATGTAAAAGAATAATGACTTCGTTACTGATTGATTGTAACAATATCCAATCTTTTAATGAGATCGCTACATTGTTTTTTCTTTAAACTGATCTTTGTATTCATATTCTGAAAAATAGTTATAGAAATGAAAAAGTCTTATAAATGTTTGAAAAATATAATTAAATATATACATATATAAATATATTTAATTTCAATATAATATTTTGTTACTTGGGCCCATAATTTGAAGAATATTATTTAATTTAGGTTTGAAATGATATTTCGAAAAATGTACCATATTGGAATATACTATTTGACAATAATTATTTTACATTTACATAAACCTAGGTATGTCTACTTTAGTCGAGTGAAGGCCACATCAGTTTATTTGTATATTTAAAATACTTTCAGCTACGATGTTGAAGTTTCATAGAGTTGCATTACTTTAGGATTGTTCACAGCGAAACAATTAGTGATTAAGCTTAGAAAATTAAAAATAATAATCTAGTTTGTATTATGACAAGCAATGTTAACATTCTAAGCAACAAAACTAACACAATTTTTGATAAATTTTGTTGCTGTGGACGTGTATGTCATACAACAAACTGGAATTATTACTTATAATTGCTAAGCTTAATTATTAATTCTTTAGCTGTGAACAATCCTTTAGACATCCACTAAATAGAATTCCTATAATATCTCGTAACGGCATTATTTAATATAAGGTGTATACAATATCAATATGACCCTTTTAAGGGTGTATACTTATATAAAGCATAATTGGGCCAATTGAAAATGTACCGTGGATTGTAGTATAGTAGTGGTAGGGTTCAGATTCATCGAATCCCGGCGGGCGGCGTTGTAGGATGACGACGTTTCGGCTCGGCTAGGCCACTGGTCAATCGGTGACACTTTCGACCCGATAGTTGGGCAATATCGTTACACACGGCCCCGGTAACCCAAACGGAATGTGTCTTGTTCCTATAGAAAGACAGACAGACAGATAGACGGACACATACAAAGATAGAACAAGGATTACTTGTAACTAACGTTTACTTGTTGATGGAACTTCGGACAACTTGTGCGATTACTCACAGGAACTTACGTATACGAATACTGTTCATGCGGTCAACAAAAATTCGGTCGGCCCGATTGTGATTATCTACTATTTAGTTGACTGCAATCGCCTAAAATCGATTTCAGAAAGGTCTACTATGTTTGTTATCTATCTAACCTTCTAATGTATATAGTATACCCCATCTCTCGGTCACAATTTCAATTTGATGGTAATTGGGGCTGCTTCTAAAAGTGAATTTCTTGGTTTTTGTACTTTTGTGTGAACGCTGTACAGCCAATACTATTGATCATAAAAATATGATATTTTGAATATAAGAATTGCACATCCCTTTGAAATAAATATTTTAACCGGAAGTAACGATATATTGTGTGAATTTTATATATGTTGAAATTATTATATCTAGCACCATTTTTGTTCAAAAAATCTTATAAAAAATGTATGTTTTACTGAAAATTCAATTTTGAAATTAGCCATGATTCAATGACGTTTCCCAAGTAACCCACACATATTAATATTGTTACATGGCAATGGTATAGCATGAATTTGAAATTAATTTATATTATATTATGTACATAGCCGAATTAATTTAAAAAAGTCGAGTATAGGTCACATTTTTATAACCAAAAGGTCCCAAAGGTCATAAGAATATATAACTACCAATTTTTTATTTTTTTCTTTAAAACAATTCCTTAAATTATTTTGTTTCAAATTGCTTGATAATCAACAATCAGCGGTATGAAGAAGGTTTTATCATAAAACAAGCATATAGGTGGCAGGCTCCTACGCCTATAGCTCGCCGCCGTATTGTCTATTCAGAGAATGATTTTATTTATAAAGAGAACACTTTTTTAACCACTGATGTTTAAAGAGAAAACTTTTTTATAACCACTAAATTTTTAATAGATAAATTGTAAAAGATAACAAGATTTGGTACGCGTAAAACGCATCAATGCGTAGAGCTCGCCTTTAGGTAAAATATGCGATGCGAGCAATGGTTTTTAATAATTATGGCCCTTTGGTATTCAATTTGAAAAAATGTTATAGATATAAAAGGTCTTACAATATTTTGTAGATGAATTAAATAAAAAAAATTAGTGCATATTTTAAATTTCAAAATTTAAATATTTAATATTATTTTATGGTTTTTGGGATAACAATATAAAAAGATCTTGTAGATATAAAATATCTTAGAATATTTAGTAGAATTCTTAGGTGCTTTAATTATTTGTATAAGGGCTCCAAATTTTGGGCCCCTATAACTCGGGAAGTATACGGGCGATTAAATTTAAACTGCGAGCGGATTCAAATGGGATGCCAAATAATATGTGTACCAAAGGTGTGAATCGCCAGAGGAGTAGAGGACACAAATTTGGTCTTACGAGCAAGCGACGACTAACATCCAAGTATATGTTATATATATTTTTGGATTCAGGGCGACCAGACAAACACTTTTGTTAAGGATATTTTTGATCCGAGAATGCTACAGACACACGACCGATTGCTTTAGATTTTTTATTACTTCGTACGGCGAGCTAATAATGACATTGTTACGGAATGATTGCAACAATAGTTTTAAATGATTATAAATATAAAATAAAGTTAGAATTTTTCAAAATTTATTTTCTAAGGGCAGCATTAAGAGGGGCTCAGAATTTCGGGGCCCTATGACTCCGGACCTGTACACACAATTGGATTATAAATGAGACGGGAACTTCTTGACTACCTATATTTTATGTATGTTAAATTTCAGTAAAAACGGCCCGGTATCTTTGGACGAGTTGCGATCACAAAATCAGTTGTTACGACTGGACGAGCAAGTGTGCGAGGTACATCCAAGTATAAGAGTAATATATATTTTTGGAATCAGGGCAACGAGTTAAGGAAATTATTTTATTCGAACATTGACACGACCAATCACTATAGCTGTTATAGATATTATATATTTATTGTTTAAAAGTAAGGTGAGCTGGAGGAAATGTTACTTATACATTTGTTTGCTTTTATAAAACACATAAATTCTTCAATTTAAAATCTTACAATTTTGTTTTATAGCATATTTAAATATAATTTTCTTGTGTCGACCTCCATGTAGTACTAAACAGGATATTGGGAATATAGGTTGGAATTAATTTAAGAATAACAGTGAAATTCGTTAAATTATGATCGAAATCGAATATTAGTCGAAATTAATAAGCTCTATTGTAAACCGATGATATAGATTAAATATTGTCTCTTAAAACTGAGACTATCTTCTAGTAACGTTGTAATATATTCATAAATAATATTAAAATGCCTGCAAATAAATAACAAAAATGATAGTCTTCCTGTGTTCCTAGGTAATTTAGGTAGTCGCATGTTTTTTGTTTGCAGGAGAATGGTGCTAATGAGACACATGTGTATACGTATGTACAAAATTTTTACATTTGCAAATGAAGTCGTAAATCTTGCGTCAGAGATCCAATTAATTACCGCGACAAATTACACGCTGAAATTGAAGAGATAAGATCATTTAGTATGTCTGTTCTGTGTGTCAGGATGTGTAAGCATGTGCAACCTAGTTTTCTAACCACCCACACTGTGACAAATGAGCACATTAACGAATCAATTATTCACCTTTTTTAAATTCAACTCATATAAATATATTACAACGAAGTCCAGAATTGCAATTGTGGACTAAGGACTATCCCTACGAGTATTGGGTACCAATTTTTAAAAATGGAACATCTGTTACATGAATTTAAAATTATGTAAAAATTTTCGATTTATTAAATTTATAAGCGTAATTGCTGCGCAATTAAACACTATTAAAAGTAAAGTTCAGGGTTACGGTGAACGATGGTAGAGTAGAGCCGAACCTTAGGCCTGCAGTGTACATACATATATACAGTGAATGTAATTAATCTGTCTTGCAAGATTCCGCGTTCGAGGTTCGGTTGTAAATCAGTCGTTCACCCTCTCTTTCCCCTTATAGAATAGTTATTGTGCATCGTCCCTTTCTCTCACACTCTTGCCCTGACACTGTTCCAGTTTATAGACTGGACATTGTCCCTCCAGCTTACAACTTTGCCCCTCTCTGCCGGCTTCAGATGAGAAAGGGTTCTCAGTCTCTAGCTAGATCCCTTTCCTACAGTTGCTTGTACACTGGACTAGACTCACCAACAGTTATATCTACCTTAGCCACCCCTAACTTGTTTAGCGTGCAGACTGAGCCCCGGAGCGGTTTCAGTCTTTCTTGCGATTGTGGACCGGTAAATTGTATGCTAATATCCTATTTCTTGGACAGACCTTTGATCGCCTTATTAATTTTTGTTTTGTTAATAAATTGGTTATGACTTTAAATAAAAGATAATCTAACAAAGAAATTTGTTTTGTATTCCGAAAATCTACATACATACCCGAATTTGAATGAAGCTCACATACGCATTCGTAAAATTAAATTTTGTGAACTGGTCTTGTACCCTCTTTTTTTAAACAATGTCGTAAGTAATCGTTTATGCGTCCTACTTTTTAATTATTTCATAAACGACATGAGTTAGTGAAAAAATGATTGTAATAAAAGTTAAAGATACCAAACATCTTGTTAACAAATAATGTAGAGAAACTGAAACTGAAAAATCTCTTTGAAACTAGTCTTGCTGCAATATGCAGTTTCCTATAGATATTGATATTGTTACTGTGATTTTTTGATCAATAAAGTTAATTCAACACATCATCAATCATCTCAAACCATATATTGTTCGAAATGTACCCACATTTTGTTCTCAATTTTTTTCATTCACAAATTCTAAATGAAATGAATTGACTTTATTAATCAAGAAATCACAATAATTAAGAACTTAGTCTCGGGAATCTTAGAACAAATTTGAAATAAAATTAAGCCACATTATAATAGATAAATTGATAGTGGAAATATAAGAGGGTCGAGTGAAGGCCCCTCCAGCTTTTCATATTTATTTAATTTAGTGTACATACTGTTATATATATTTTTAACAACTGTTTGCTATTTACGTTTTATTAATTATGTACACATACAAGTTATGAAATTAAACAAAAAAACATTTAAAATATATGTTTGATGTGATTAAAACCAAATTGGTTGTCAATACAAACCAAAAATATTAACAAATTATAATAAATGAACCACCAATTATCTAAAACGGCAGATAATGCCATCAGGGTAATTATTAATTCAGTCAACATATACTAGACTTATTAATTCTACAAAGGAAACCTATTTAAGACCACTGCAAAAAATATTTAACTAACCAATAATACTATTACTTATAATATATTAAATTTAAAAATAATTATTTTTAATTATTATGGCAGTTGTAGATAGAAAATATCTTATAATTAGATATTTAATTATTCGATTTATACAAAAAAAAGGCAACGTTAACCTGATACTGAAAAACGAAATTTTTTTAGTTAATAAGGGAATTTGAATTTTTTAACATCAAAATAGAGTAATAATTAAAAATTCATTCTCATATGTACATACGTTACGTCTTTTCCGATAAATAAAGTGACTGGCAGATCCATTTCAAGAATTCAATTTATTGGGCTCTGTAGGGCAGTTCGATGTGTGAAATTGCGTATCAGTGTTTAATCAATTATTCGATATATCGATATATGATACTTTGATATATCATAGTTTGAATAAATCAAAATTTTCCAATTTGACCCTATCGATTTACCACATTACGATTTATTGAAAAACTGATATATCATTACATCGCATATCTTTATTTTTAAATGAATATTGTTAATTGATATATCGACATAATATCTACACATCAATTTAAAAATGCAGACTATATTGTGGGTGGTAATTTTAAAATAGATTTATAAAATTATTTATCTCCATATTATTATTTGTTATTTCGGATTCCGTTTATGTTTCTTGTACATTGTTATATCGACATATCGAATAACATTTATATCGGTATTCTTAACATTAATATCGTTATTCGATGTATGGAAATACACAAAACAACGACATTATTGTTTGATTAATTTATATTTCAAAATTATTATTTTCTAACTACTGTGAGTACAATAAAATATATCATTGTATATTTTGAAGTAGAGGTAATTTTCTAATCTCCAAATGTATAATTTATTTTACATTTAAAATTCAAGAAGAACAAATTTTGTAATCATGATATATGTGTATCAAATTTGTATAATTTCAAAGGAAATGTCGCTACAAACGCAGGACTTACGAACAAGCAAGTATATGAGTTACCATATAGTACATATTCATCGATATCGAATATCTATATAATATTATTTGATTCTGCGAATATTACAGATATACGATTTAATTCCAAAAATATAATCTGGTTAACAAAATTAAATTAATCAAATGATAATATGTTGCCCTTTTATTTTGATCAATCCTTTGTGTTAACTAACCTCCTTTGTCATTTACCACAAAATAATGAAATTCGTAAAATTAAATTATATTTATATGTATATGTATGCGAGTATGTAATATGTGTATATATATATGTAATTTTATTATAATGCCTACCATGACGCTAATGAAATAAAACAAATGCAACATATTAGAATGCGTTAACATATGCCATTCGAATTGAGTTTTCAAGGCCTAAAGTATATCAATAATATAGATGATGCTGATAAGATAAAGATATTAATTTAACTTTATTTACTTCTACAAAAATTTAGTAAAATCCAATTAAAAAATAAAAAGAAATAGGCTTCATTTTATGGATGATTTAATTTTAGAAATACATTTATTATTTGTAAAACTTATTTACAAAACTGAGGAAGATATAGGAACGGTAAGCCACGATATTCAAACATTGCCAATACTTTTCGAACACAACCTTAATATTTTGTTCACTTCAAGAATAACCAATGCGATTCATGCAATAATTTTGAGTATTAAGTGGAAGTATAAGGGCAATTGGAATTAAAATACACCAGGAAATCTTACAACTGATGCACATTTTTAGAATCTTATAATTAATTTTGTTCTTCCACTAAATAAATTTTGGATATAAAATACTGCAAGTATGTCTCGAAAGATATCGTTATTTACTGAAAATAATAATTTCTCATTGATGACCAAAAAGTATATTGATAGAGTGTATTAGGTGGGGTATGTATGTCTGTTAGTAATATTAGTGATATGAAGTGGGTGGGCCATTGTCACGGTTATCGGAATAATGGCAACAATTAGAGTGTATGAAGGAAATGGGCAGTTGGTAAATGCTCGCTAATAACTATACGACTTGCCATAAACGTGAAGTAGCTACAAGAGGCGTTAAATCCACGGATAATCCAGATTATGTCAAGGCACACTATCGCCGCATCATGCCACTATAACCAAACTACTACAACTATCATCTAATTTATGCAAATCAAGATCGAGACGTTACTACTGTTACACTATTGCCAACTGTTGCCAAATGTTCTCATCATTGACGGACTTCATTACTTATACTATTGTTTAGATAGATACTTTATTTGTGTAAAAGACCGCGTATAATAATATATATTATAAATTTTATTCTTACTTAGAATAATTTAGATTTAAATATTCCGATAATTTGGGCAGGAATTAAAACAAAATCTGGTCAGTTTTCTAGATTAAACAAGCATTGGTACAGGTGCCTACCTATGATATGAATCCTCACCTCTCCGTTTATGCACATACTTTTACTAAATTAAATTTAAATATCTTAAGTGGCGTGCCCTCGACATTCGTTTACGTAATTTCCAATATATATATATTCGACAGGAATACTCTGAAATGTCATTTATCTAATTGAGTCTATTTTGTTTTCCTGTCAAAATATTGACAAGCGCAGATGATCCGATTTATTATGCTACATGCGCATTCATGGCAACATAAACAAGTGATTTATGATTTTTCGTAGCAGTTTTCTCGTAACTGGTACATTTTCTGAAGAAACTTTTCAAACAAAAGTTGAGTAAAATATTAATATCTTTCATTATGAACATAACTATTTTTGACATAACTGCCGCCATTCTTGTGATTGGAGATAAAACAAAAAATGCAAACATGTACTTCCGGCTTGAATATTATTTATGGCTTTTGGGATTACAATGTGAAGAAATTGGGGAGGCATAAAATATCTAAAAATATATTATTAATTTAATTCTTACTTAGACTAATTTAGATTTAAATATTCCGAAAATTTGGGTTCAATTTTCGGGGTCCTATAACTTTGGAAGTATATACTGAAACCCACCTTGGGAATATCTTATTTTGTATATACGATTCTCGAGTTACAATAAATATTTATTTGGTTCAGTGCAATCGTAGTGTGTATTTAAAACATAATAATGATTTATTATAAATACAGATAATGATAGGACAGGAAAGTTGAGTGAAGCCCACTCCAGCTTTTTGTATTAACTTTTCATTTGGCAATTTCTCCACATCAGCCAATCTGCTAACGACAATTTCAATAGCCGCATATTCTAATTATTTGTGTATGGCGTACGTCGAGTCTAGTGCAAACGGGTAAAGACGTAAATGTGGTTAGAACAGAACACAACGCATTTATGGTTCGCGAGTAGCCCAAGACTATTCCGTTATCTTTAAAGTGGTCAAAGTTTGTCCGAGGCCCTCGACAAGCACCTACTACGTATGTATACATATACAACGAGTACTTATCTGGAAACGGGCGAAGTTAACCATCATAATAAAGCCGTAAAGCGCGCACCGTACGACGACGACGAACTAAGCAGCGCCTCGACAAGTGCATGCTCATACAAGAAACTTACTTACTCTCCCCCCCCCCCCTCCTACACCGACATACACTCCTAATGATTCTGCTATCTACAAAATGATTGATATAGTATTATACGTAAGAATACATTATGTTATGCACAGTTAAATTTAAGACGATGAGAAACCCATGTGAAAAACGACGTTTTTCTGCGCCTTCACACAGCCCTTATTTTTGTTAGTATCGAATTTAAAAAAAATGTCTACGTTTGGAAAGAATGAATCTTTGAAAAGGTCGGATTAAAATATTCATTTTTGATTTCATTTTTTAAATATATATGTCCAATTTTTATACAATTCTTACAGATATATGTAAGCCAAATTCAAAAATCTAATCCGACCGTTTTAAGGTTTGTCATTTCATTTCACATCATTGAAAATTTCAAATTTTTTCTATTTAAAACGAACTTTCTGTGAAGGCGCAGAAAAAGAACTTTTTCGTGTTATTTTTCTAAAATGTGTGACTGTTGCAGGGCGCCCCTATCGTTTATAAAATTAATAATATTGATAGAAGTGAATTGGCACCGCCCAGTACAATATTTTCAAAAGTATTTATACGATGAAATATGTTTTATAGACAGCATGCAGTATTTTGTTCTAATGAAATAATATACAATCGACGTACTTATGATATGAAAGGAGAATTATATAAGGTGGTATCACTTTTATATTAAAACAACTTCAAAAATCATTGAATTTTACTTCCGATTAACCCTTTGGTTACCGATTAAATTGAAGGTTTGTTTATATATGGAACATATTTGTTGCTATATTTTATGTAAGAATTTATACATGACGTCAAATGTACCCAAAGGATTAAATACTTTATTAGTTCAGTAATTATATTAAATTCGATGACATTCATTGATTTTTGAGTAAAATTAGCTGGTCGTATGAAGAACAGATAAGCTAAAGAATTCGTTCATGTGTCTGTAACATTCTGAAATATTCATCCGATAATAAGCTTTCCCAATATTGCATTTTACGAAATTACTATCCATATTTATAAATTTTAACTGATATTCTACAGAACTTATGACTTATTACTACTTTATATTATATATATTATTTATTATATATATTATTTATTATATTAAATTATTGATATTTTAATTATTACAAATTGCATTATTTTCGAGCATTGTTTCGTGTATTAATATTCAAATATATATATATATATATATATATATATATATATATATATATATATATATATATATATATATATATATATATATATGTATGGTTTTTCATACGTCACCTTGTAAATTACTTCTATTTAAAACTATATTGGACTTAAAGATTCCTAATTTAGAGAAAATGAGGAGAGAATCCGGAATATTAAAACAGCATTTTTCACATATCGGACGTGACTTACGTAATCTAATTCTGGAGCATACAAAATATGTTGTCTAACGTATGTCGGAGAGTATATCGGCTGCACACAAATATCGCCTCTTAAATATATCCATAATAAAATGTTCCTGTCTCGTCACCCAGAATCCAAAAATTTAATAAGAAAATATTTGTGCCCTTTTTATTCTTTGAAGGTACCGGAGCGTTTTGAACCAAATTTGTTACATTTATTTTTTTATACTAAATTTAAATCCGCTCACATATTACGTACAATCGTCTTTATACTTCCGGAAAATAGACTCCCAAAATTTGGACCCCCCCCCTTAATACTACTTTTAAAATAATTACTAAAAACTTACAATAAGTTGTGATATATTTAATGTCTATAATATTTCTTCTTTTTTGTGAATCCACATGAATATGATTAAATAATATTTGTATTTTCAGTATATCTTCAAAATCTACAATTAATAGTATGATTTTTGACCAGGAACATATTTTAGATTGTAAGCCCAAAGGACATAATAATTGAAAATAATTATTTATAAATTTAAAATAATATATTTGAACGCTAGATAGAGTGAGTTGAAGTGTCTATAGCTCACAAATTCGATTCAGCAATGCTCAAAATGTGTATTACGGCTAAAATCTCGACTACGAACTTTCTTATGATTACAATACTTCCTTATAGACTTTGTCTTAAAAGTAATAACTTTACAGTCTATTTCTTAAAATATTAATAATAATAAATGAAAACAATAGCGACGCAATTTGGATATATAGACAAATAAAACCTTAAATTGGTATCGGGCTCACTGATAAGATTATCATAAATATTGGCAGGTGTTCAGATAATGTATTTCTGTGAAGCACAACATACGGCAAGGTGTCTTCAGGATTAATAACGTTTCCAATAAATAATCCACTTGAGCGAGCGAGCGGGCTAAAGTGCCGGAGATAACGACATTTACACGACGAGAACACGGAAAATAAATATGGACTCTTGAAGATAACGAGAATGTTATGAACACTGAGCGCGCCTGTTGCATATGCCGTATCTGGGGCCGCGATACACGTATGTCACGTTGGTTCACTTTGTCTTTTCACCTTCCAAAGTGCACTTGATCGGTTATCAGGTGCAGTCAATCGTGTGATACGATAGGGTGGAGCGGGACACAGCATTACCAAAACATAAACGAAGATATATTACAATATTATGGTAATTCGACGACACTACTTCTTACGCGTATATATGTGTTTCTAATTCTTATTAGACTAAATAAGTTAACACGTCATTTCCACCCGCGAAATTTAAAATTGTTTGTGCTCAACGGTTGAACCTGGGTAAATTCCTTATTTGTCCCGAGTTATAAGGCCCCAAAATTTGAAATTCCTCTCAATAATGGACATAAAAAGAATGAATTCATTCAATAATTTTACAATTAATTCTACTCCATATAAAATTATAATTATGAAAATTTAAATTTGCACTAAATTTTTACTTTCTTTTACGAAGCAAAAAGTAAGTTTTGTAATTATGAAGAATTTCGAACCCGAGATTTCTACGGATATACACGTTTTGAACTTCCCTGACTCGAATGTGACTATTTTAAGAATGTGCGTGTCTGTCAAACCGGAAGTGTATGTTTATGCATTTTTGTTTTATTACCAATATCACCAAAACGGGTGGACCTATGGCAAAATTAGTAATATTCATAATGATAGATATTAATATTTTACACAACTACTGTATGAAAAGTTTCTTCAAAAAATGTACCAGTTATGAAAAATCATGCATATTTTGTTTATGTTGCCATGGATTCGCATGTAGCTTAATAAATCGGATTATCTGCGCCTGTCAATAATTTGACAGGAAAACAAAGTAGACAATTAGATAAATGACATTTCAGAGTATTTTGGTATTCGTTAGTTTGAAAATTTGTTTGGAATATATATGTATATATAGTATGTATGTATATATATATATATATATATATATATATATATATATATATATATATATATATATATATATATATATATATATATATATATATATAAAATAATTTATATATATATTGACTTTCAATATTTTTTGATATACTAAAATAATATATCTGGAGAGGTCTGCACTCGGCTTTCTTTTACGTAGTTTATATTAGATATATATATATATATATATATATATATATATATATATATATATCTAATAAAAACTACGTAATAGAAAGCCGAGTGCAGACCTCTCCAGATATTTTATTTTAGTATATTAAAAAATATTGAAAGTCAATATACTCGTATATATCAATTTTTTTTTTCAAATTATGAACCCATAAGCCAAAATAATTTTAAACAATTATTGGCAATTTAAATTTTTTACTAAGTGTGGATTAGGACGGGAAGTCCCGCTACTCGCATCGCAAATATTACTAATTAGGCAAGAATAAGGCATAGGATGCATTGTACCATGCTTGTTTATTTCAGATTTAGAACAAAAATAAATTATTGAATATAATAATTTACAATTTTGAAATATTGACTTGAGCGATTGCATTAAACGTTATTGTTGCAATCAGTGAATATCAATTATCATTAATGATTTTTTTAAATTTATCTTTTTAGTTCTTATAAATCATCATCTTCATTTATATATCATTAAATAATTATTCTTTTAGATAAATTTAAAAAAAATAAAATTTACTAAATAGGTTATAAGGCGAGCCTTTACATATGTTTGAACAAAAACGCATTTATTGGGATTTTTGTTTATTAATTGACAAATGAGTCAAATTTCAAGTATAGCATTTTCCAACATGTCTTTATATGATTTATACCATTGTATGGAACATTCATAGATCAGAGTTGAAAATTGTGTACATTGGATATAGCATAGAAAACAGATCCAAGTGACAAACAAACAAACAGTAGTATGTAGAATACACCTACACAAACCATAACAGCAGCAGTTGGTGTAGAGGTGAGAGATTGGAAGGAGGGTGTCGAATTGGTCCAGTGTCTGACCGATGCGATGTGTTACTGCGAACGCGAGAGAGATCGCCGCGCCGCGCACGGGGATTTACGGAACGAACGGCTCGGAAGGACTGTCACTTCGCATTTGTCGCCGGATCGCACTTATTGCGTCGTATTTAGTTCGGACTCCGGATGCCCTGCAGTGTTTTAATTGCCCCGGAGCCGTAAAGCTAGGATTACACTTTGATTAAATTTTGAACAAAAAAAAATATACATACATATATACATACAACGGCAGTTTAGCTAATGTATCATTCAGATTCAGTGCGTTGCCCGCCGCTTAGTAGCGAAACGATCAACTCAACTGGACTTTATGCATATGCACTTTCATGGCTGATCTATCGTATTTTACGATACATTTGTGCGAGATCTATGAATATTGCGATTTTTTTTATAGTTTACTACCGTATAGATATACACACATTTAATATGTAAGAGATTTCTCCATTTTTCATCTGTGGATTAAATAAATATTTGGAAAAACATCACTACCACTATATTCTTTGTCATTTATACTTCCTAACGATTTTACGAATTTTTCATTTAATTTCGGATTTTCTTTTTGAAAGTGTACAGTATTATTCACACTCATAGACCATAGACTTTATTTTAAAAGTATGGCATAGAAAAGAATGTAATTAACAACAATCCTCCAGCTCGCCATGTGGTAAGCTTCTAGACAATCATGGCGGAAACTATACCTTTTGATAAAAGATGAAGCTATTCTTAGAAATAGGGTTTTTAGCTCATCGTGTTTCGTTGTGTGTGTAACATTCATGGATCAAAAAATGTCCTGAGTCTAAAAAGTATATAACTAATATACTTGGATGTATATATCATGTTCGCTTTGTCGTAAGACCTGCCATTGTGACCGCAACTCTCATATGCTCTAAGAATTTCCGTCGTACTTTAAATTTAATTGAATGTATACGTATGGAATAATAGGGCCCCAAGTTTTGAAGACCTTCTTAATACTATCATTCAAAATTTTAAATATTCAGTTGTATTATTTTATTATAACAATTTTTAGCTAGCCGTATAAAGTACCGAAGAAGCTAAAGCATTCGGTCGTGTGTTTGTAGCAATCTCGGTCAAAAAAATTCCTTAACAAAAAGTGTTTGTCTCGTCGCCCTGAATCCAAAAATATATATAACTTATATACTTGGATGTGTCGTCGCTCGCTCGTAAGACCAAATTTGTGCCCTCTACTCCTCTGAAGCTACCAGAGCGATTCACACCAAATTTGGTACACATATTATTTGGTATCCCGTTTGAATTCGCTCGCAGTTTAAATCCAATCTCCCGTATACTTAGTTATAGGGCCCCAAAATTTGGACCCCCCCTTGATATTATTCTTAAAAAATAATTAAAACACTCAAAAATTCTACTAGATATTCTAGAATAATTTAATTCTACAAGATTTTTTCATATTGTTAACCCAAAGACCGATAAAAATTATTAAATATTATAATTTTGAATTTTAAAATGTGCACTAAAAACTATACTTTTAGAAGGTCAATTATATGGAGCAGACATCGCAAATTAAACATTATACCTTTTCCCTTAATGCAATTGTAAACGTGTTTATCTCCAAACCATGTCATTCAAATCGGGCGAAAACAGAACACATTCAATTTTTAACGTATTGATTTGAAAATCTAACTGTAAATTCTTTGAAATTTATCTTTGAAATTTATTTTTACAATATCTTGAAAATTATTGATTCTATAAGAGACTTTTTACGAAATTATCACTCGAAAATCTTCTACTTCAAATACAAGCTATTTTGTCAAAAATCAATATTTTGAAAAAATCCAACGTCATCGTATTTATTAAATGTTGTAGATTAACGTGCTTTTTGGTTTCTTGCTCTAAAAGATACGTTTTCGCCCGTTAAGCACCGTAAAAGAAAATAATGTTAGCATATGACTCTGCAAAGCTGCCATTTTGTATTTTTTCTACTATGATTTTCCTTTTGTGCACTTTACATTTGTATAATACAGTGCTCCAATCGGCGTATTCATTTATTTTGTTATATTCCCAAAAAATACTCTTGAAATTTGCATGATTTTCAGACCTCTAGAGTAGCTTTACCCCTTAAGTGTGTTATTAAGTCGAGTTTTGTAGTGGTCTGGAATTTTAAATATATTGTTGTTGATGTTCTACGGATGCCAGATTCGAAGCTTTTGTAGGATTGAATCATTGATACTGTGATACTTGTTAAACAAAATAAACATACTGCGCGTGCCTTTCTATTTGTGGATTTAGCGCCAAAGTGTATGTAAACTATCAAACTATCGCTGCAATAGCAACTACAATAACTCCGCATAAGACGCACTTTTACCACCGTACTAATTTCGGTATTGCAATCACACTAATCTTAAGTGAACGATATTTTACATGTCTAGCGTTTAAATAAGTATAAAATATTGAAACGAAGAAAGTAATTGTTAACAAGAACTACAGGACAAAAGAACACGCATGAATTAAAAGATTGGTAATGTATTTAATAACAATAAAACGATCAAACTGTATACGAAAAGTTCAGTGTTTGGGTGAGCGGATGTTATTTATGAATGCGTTATTAGGCTCTAACTATAGAGGGCACAAATAATCCGTAGAACAATCACGTTTCTTCACTGTAAGAGTTGCACTGATTAAAAATTCATAATTGCTACACTGCGCTAATAACCAACTTTCGTCAGCTCCTCACCAAATTACCCAGATAGGGGTTAAGAAGCTTCCAAAACTGATAAAAAGAAGAATTAGAGCGATATTTAATAATCTTTTATATATCGAATTGAATTGCGTTTTAAACAATACCAATATGGCTGTGTAAGCAATAAAGCATCACTCGCAGCAAACGCCATTTAGGTATAAGATTAAAAAGAAAATAGAAGGGCGTATAAGAAACATATACTACCAAATACCAATGAATATTCATTCATTATACTCAGGGTAGGGACTTTATTTGAATCACGGAATGAAGAAGTAAAACGAATTTCTGTGCAAAGTTTTGTTATTCCTGAGAATGTTACCGGACACTATGTGTTCGGGGCAGTGTATGCGTTATAACTCTTTGGTACGTACTGTAGGGCAAGCTAAAATCGGAATGACCAAACGGCTCACACACACACGATCAATTTAACCCTTTAGTGTAAATTTAATTCGTGGATTGATTAGTAGGCGCATGTGAGTCACCCAGCGGCGAGTGATATTATTAGGCACTGCACAGCAGGACGCTAGCACGACGAATGAAGGAGAGAAAAGAGACAACGGACAAAGAGATCCGATGTAAAAGTTCACGAAGGGGAAAAGGACGAGGAAAGCTAAGGGTAAAATAAGAAGATAACACACACACACATGAGAATATAACATGCAGATAATATGTGATGATGTGAGTTTGCCATATGGGCAATAGAGAACACAACGCATATTTGCTCTAGATATAATACACCTTAATGCCTCAATCTATAACCACACACATAAATGAGTGTGTATACGAGTATGTATGTGTGCTTATTCCCAGACTGTCTCTTATCTATTGGCAAGCAAAAGCGATCGACCCACGCTAATTAATCTATCTAATTACCATACAGTCCAAAGTCTATGTATACCAAATCAATTGACTGACAGTACATTAGGCAGTTGACAGATACACTTTTACAATTCTTGATGTAATAATGAACAAATTTATAACATAGACCTATAGCCAATATTCGCCCTAAATCATGGTAAATTTTGTTAAATTCAGAAAAAATGCTGTCACAATCTCAAGAAAAGTTTCCCAGTAAATGAGTTCAAATTTTCTTAGTCAGGATTATCTATGCAAAATTATTTTTTGATTCCTTGAATAATTTTCTTTTTGAGCTTCTTATTTATTGAACATAGGTTTTCAATAGTTATATGAAATTATGAAATATGTCTATAGCTAAATGTATGGAATTAATTCGAAATGTCTTTTTATTAATTATACAGAATTATACGATAAAATATCTTTGCCTGTATCGTAATAAAAGCATATTTCAAATACTGGATTATTCAATGGTGGCGCAGCCTAAAGAAATACTCTTCAGCGATATGCAATTCTCGTAGATGACATTGATCCCAAAATTAGGAGCCCCCCCCCCCTAATACTGCCATTATAAAAATAATTATAACATCCAAAAATTCTAAGATATATTATATCTACAAGATTTTTACTTTCTTTTACAGAGTAATAAGTAAGTATTGTAATCATGAAAAATTTCGAACCCGAGATTTCTACGGATATACACGTTTTGACCTTCCCTGAATCGAATGTGACTATTTTCGGAATGACGTTTGTCTGTCTGTCTGTGTGTCTCTGTGTGTGTGTGTGTGTGTGTGTGTGTGTGTCTGTAAACGCTCTAGGGCCAAAATTATCGAACGAAAAATTATGAAACTTCAAACTTAAGACTTGTATATGCCCTAGATGTGCACCTCCTATTTTTGGAAAGAATGTTCAAACCGGTAGTGCATGTTTACTCCACACATTTTTTGTTAAATCTCCAATATCACTAGAACGGCTACACTTACGGCAAAAATAGTTATGTTCATAATGAAAGATATTAATATTTCGCACAACTTTTGTTTGAAAAGTTTCTTCATAAGTTGTACCAGTTATGAGATAACTGCTACGAAAAAACTCAAATATCTTATTTACGTTGCCATAGTTATACCTACACTTGTGACAAATTTTATTTTTAAATCGGATCAACCATGAGTTACATCATTTGTTTCTTGTTTATTGAAAACAAACAAGCATTACATTGACAGTTATCGGTATGAATTAATATTTAAAATATTGATTTCTTATTAGAATAAATTGTATCAGGTGAGTGAATACGATAAGTACTTCAAATGCAGATCCATTATAAATTGGTATAAGTATCCATTTATTATTTTCATTAATTTAAGGTAAGCTTCGTGTTTATATAGTTTCTGTTGGATTATTATTTCCAAATACTTGGAGTTAGAGTATTTAAAATATTTTTCTTAGTGGAGGGTAGTTTGTTATCTTAAACGAGTTTCTTTTTCAATTGTTTCATAGTTTCTAATTTTAATTATTAGTTTGTAGCAAAATCGTAATAGACAGTTTGTTTGGGATATATATGTATATAAATATCTATCTATTGAAATTACGTAAAAGAGAGTTTTGTGCAGGCCACTCCAGATATTTTATAGTATATAGAAATACTCAATTTTATGACCAAAATTATGGTAATAATATATTCGAAATACCCATTAAATAATTAAATAAATATTATTCAATGGAATAATTTTGATTGCAGTGTAATAATAGCATATTTCTAATAATGATTTATTTGAATATACCAAGTTGAATGGTGACGCTTTCTACGGAACTAACCACAAGTGGAACGGAATTTCTTCGAACTAGGTTGACATGTTGGTTTATCTTAAATCAGTGTAAATCACTGCAAATAATGTTATGGCATCATACCGTAATATATCTATTTAAACATCTTATAGCTAGGCATTGCGTTTAATTAAATATAGTATGTTTAACACTAGAATGTTACATTTAATGAACAATGCTGGTTCCTTAATTTGTTCTACTCTAAGTAGAAAAATATATTTCAACATAAAAGTACTGAAAGCTGAAAGTGTAATTAGTGTCTAAGTATTGACGGACATCATCAGTTACAGATTAAAAAGTTTCGTATAAGCTGTAGTCGGTGCCCGGTTTTGGACCCGCTCCAAAGTAAAGAAGCTTATTGTTTCTCCTACGCATACTGCTTGGTTTCCACTCTTCTCAAATACTTGCTGTTCTAGTTTACCAATGCGCAAAGCCTATTACACTTTTCCAAAGTTCATACTTCTCTATCAGAAAATGCTTTGTAGATGCAACATTCAATTTTATTGTGAATCATCGTAAATATGTTTTTCTGAACACGGTAAATATACAAAAAAATTCCTACCAAGTAAACGTAAAAGTAATAGTATTCGCTTTATGCAAAGCCTTATTAAACAAAAATTATAACAGAATATCTAACATTATGACACTTAGAAGGGTGTACGACTATGAAACTAGAGACAAAGGCGAAGATTAAGTAATTTATAATTGTGGACTGTAGTTTAAATCACTTAATTTAAAAAAGAAATAAAATATACATTGATAAGTTATAGTTCAAATATTCTAATAAACGCAATGGTACAGACACTCAATCAGACATACATCATTCCAAAAATAGTCTGATTCGATTCCAGAATGATCAAAACATAAATATCCATGAAAATTCGTAGCCCGGAAATTATACGAGTATATATATATATATATATATATATATATATATATATATATATATATATATATATGTGTGTTTATATGTATAATATACCTATATATATATATATATATATATATATATATATATATATATATATATATATATATATATATATATAGGTATATATATATATATATATATATATATATATATATATATATATATATATATATAGGTATATTATACATATAAACACCCAGATGTGAGTATGTGTAGAACCCTTTTTTTGTAAAAATCCAAATTGGCATAGACGGGAATCGAACTCACGACCTCCAGGGTGAAGGACAAGAATCTTAACCGTTATGCCACGGTCATATAATTAATTTACTGTGTTTACTCAAGGAAACTGTTCAACAATCTTGAGACATTTGTATACATTTTAATGGCGTGCTAAAATATTTTAAATTTAACAATAATTATTATTAATGGCTTGAGCAATTGAAATTTAACAAATGGCCGTATAGTAAAATTTATAGTCTTCATTGAGCAGAGTTTTTGTCATATTTAGAGGAAATTAAAAAAAATAGTGGTGCCATAACAAAAAATTAAAATGGATGAATCTGACAAGTAAAATATTTATGTTATATGAATCATTTAACAAATTCTTATGAATAAATCGAAAGACATGTGCCTTTGATTATCTGTAAGTAAGTAAATTTATAATTCTGATAATTGAAGAAACATATGCTGTTCATGAATCATTGGCAAACATCACAGGATGGAAATCTAAGGATAATTTAGACACTTGAGTGGCTGGCAAAAATATTTCAATTTTTTTTTTATAATGGTTCGAGGCATCTATTAAAAAATATCTGGAGTGACCTGCACTTGACTTTCTTTTACGCAGTTTTCACTAGATATAAATATATATATATATATATATATATATATATATATATATATATATATATATATATATATATATATATATATATATATATATATATATATATATATATATATATATATATATATATATATATATATATATATATATATATATATATATATATATATATATATATATATATATATATATATATATATATATATATATAATTGAAATCCCGAGTTCGAAATTTTTCATGTTTACAAGACTTACTTATTACTTCGTAAAAAAAAGGAATAATATAGTTTGTGAAAAATCTATTAAAATATTAATTTGACGATTTGAAGTGAATTTAGTGTGTTGTGTATTTGCAAATAGTGGCAACTGATATATTATATTGATATTGTATATTGAAAATACAAAACTGTGCATATAAGGAAAGACCATGTAAGGACCTTATTTATATAGTGAAACCATGATTAAGTCTATATTTACAACAAATATACAACAATACTCAACACCCGTTAATTATCGGTGAGGAGTGAACTGAATTCTGTATATAATATGGGCACATGGTGCCCACGAGTTAACCTAGTTTATATGTTAACAATACTTGCTTATATACATTTGTCTATGAAATTAGCAAACACATGAGACTTCAAGTATAATAATGGTAGGTATATAATTTGGACGCAAGTGTGCGAGCTGTTAATTTCGTTTGCGATTGGAAGTAAGAAACGAAGTAATCGTACATGCTTTGAGTGTGTGTGTGTGTGTGTTTGTAGTAAATTTGCATGTGTTTCGGTACCAAGTACGCGCGACCACCAGCGGAAGGGATGAGTTTAGCAAAGCCTACAACAGTTAGTATCTGCAGCTAAGATCGTGGGACTGGACGCAAGGGGTGCCAACCTGCCAACATACATTCGCTATTGCCACACTTTGGGTACGTACCTTAGGTACGTGTACGTACGTACGTATATACGATTATTTGTGCGAAACGCACACGTCACGTCACACCAGTTAATTAACTCGCAGCTATACACCTACCTAGTTACAACATTTCTTACATTCAACTTTAATCGAATTCAAAAATAGAATGTTTCTAATCAATATTATCACTGCAAACCTGCTGACTTCTATACTTACAATTAAAATTACCTGCCTGCTATGTCGGTACCTAGTTATAATGTATAATTCGCTGTTGTTAATGGGAGAACTAAAGTTTTCAATACATTTGCAGTATCATTAATTTAAAAAGAAAACACATAAGGAATTAATGTATTTTGTGATATATTTTTATCACAAAAACAAAATATTCATATATAATTCTCGTTGTAAACTTATTTTAAATTTTGACATTCGTTAATACTGCGATTATCATTATACAATTTAGTAAATATAATAATTATAATGCAACATTTAAGTTTATTAATTTCATATGCGATATTCAAACAAAATATATTTTGTAAAACAAGAATATATTTCTTTTTTAATTACGTGAAAATATTAATTTATGGAATAATCCCTATTTATAATTTGGGGTAATTGCATTTACACACATTCTAATATTGAGTAAAATATGTATAGGAAATTTAGTACCTTCAGAGAAGTAGGTGCTAAAAATTTGGTCATTCAAGGGACGACTAACATCCAAGTATATGAGTTATATGTATTCCTGGATTCAGGACGACGAGACAAACACTGTTTGTTAAGGACATTTTTTACTGCATTCTGTCCTAAAATTCTCGAGTTTTCAATATTTTATGTTTAATTCTCTTTTACCAAGAACAGGGTTTATTATGCGGTGATATTCCACGACTTATAAATAACTGAAGCTGGTTGCATAGGTGTTTGCACCAATGCTTGTTAATTATAGTAATTAAAAATATTTCGTAGGTGTATTTAGTGAAATGAACAGCCTTTGAGCCGAGCAAAAAGTAATTCTAACTAAAAACGAAGGTATAAAGAATTAAAAAGAAAAAAAAACGTAAAAGCATGCCGTGAGCGGGCAGGAAGCTATTAGGTTGTGGGTCAAGAAAGAAACGGACGGACGGACGGACGGACAGACGAGCAGGGCAGCAAACGCATCAATCTTATTAAGTGCATGTGTGTAGGTGTATAAATGGGAGGTAGCACACAAAAATGGCCATCAACAACGGAGCGCGCATCTTTGTGGCCGGCTGAAAGGTGCACGTACATTTTAAAGAGCTTCACTACATTTTAATCCTGAATAAAAGGGACACCGCTTCTTTATTGTTAGTTTAATAGCAGCGCCGCAGCAGTAGCACTCTTCCTCCGTCACCGTGACTTGCCTATACACGCTATTATGCGTGCGTCACCCGGCACACGTATGCATGAATGTGTTGTTAAAAATGGCAAGAAAAAGAATGAAATGAGAAAGGTCACAACATTAAACATTGCCGGGGAATTTTAACAACGAAATTCTTTACTTTATTTTACCATATTTTTATTATCACTATACGTCCGTTGCAGTTGGTGAGTATCATTAGAAATATCTTACACAGTCCCAGAATAATTATCTAAAATTCATATTTAGTTCCTCGTAATGTAGAATATAACTATTTATTTATTACTCTCAAAATCAAATACAGTTGTTGTACATCGTTTTACATGAAAAGTATCATAAATAATAATAATAAGATTACTTAATTTACTGAAGAATTAGACCCAGATGTATATGTTTGTGGAATGTATGAATGAATGTGTCGAACGCTATATTTATATATTTCTATAGTTTCTATCAAAAACGGGGTCAGGCTTTTCTACAGTGGCTAAAGCACTTTCAAATAAATGCTTCGCCACTGTAAAATTCAAAGTCTAACCTCGCCACTGGTTGTTTATTAAAACAATTGCTATATTATAAAATATCAAAATTAAAGTAGAGATTATGAGTGAGGTTATTAATGAGCATTGAATAATCTATTCTAATACCAAACAAAAGCAATATGAAAATTTATAATTCTGATTTTAAATATTATTATTATGATATTTATATAAACACCCTAATACATGTGTATGTGTGCGTGTGTGTGTGCGTGTATATATATATATATATATATATATATATATATATATATATATATATATATATATATTCATCTGTTAGGGAAATGGTTTATTTATATGGTATATTCTTGATTAAGTCTACATTTACAAAGACTCGGTTGTGACCAACACAGAACTTTCTTTTAGGTTTTCTTGCTCTCTCGGTTAATCTCTCTTGTATTCTCCTTATATATTATATTCGTCATTCAAACGTCTAATTTTCTTACTCTCCCTGTTCATTTTTTTTTTTTTTTTTGTATTCTGGCTCTTTTTTTTTTTCTTTTTCATGCAAGTTATCTACATATTTTGGTTATTGTTTTGAAATTTCTTTTTAGCAATCTTAAAATAAATCATACTGAATAAAAGCATTTCAATAAACATATATTTTTCGTAATTTAACGATATTTCTCCAGCATTGATAAGCGGAATGTGTCACAGACAACTGATTAAAAACAAATAATTATTTAATTTACATTTCTTTTTAAAAAATATACCATTCTTTTTAAGAAATAACTTTTGATAAAATAAATGTTTAAAATTAGAATACCTTGAGTTTCTATATCTATATGTTTTTATGTAAATACAGCCGTTGCCAAGTTAGTTAAAAAATGACACGAGTAAACCAGCACATCTAGTTTAAATATTCTTTTCAAAATAGGACGCTTTCTATTTTGGTGTATACAAATCTTAAATCCAAAACATCATATTTGTGCGTTGAACCCTTTAGCTGTCTGGTACTATCGAACGACGAGATACAAATCTGTAGTGCCTATTGGCTTATCTTATACGTGTAATAAAGTCATGTATTGTTCTGTATTTATAGAATTTCTTACAACAAGAGTATAACCGAACACTTCAGTAATACTAAATTTTTGATATTCTTTCCTATTATATTGAAACAGTTTAGTAAATATATAGTAGCTATGGATACATCATAAAAAATTACTAATTTCCAAAACTTATTATCAGTAACTGGTACATTATTTGGGAAAACTAAATAAATTTTAATATTATATATATATATATATTAGAATTATTATTTATCTAATTTGTACAGAGACAGTAAAAAATCAGTGTGAGTAAAATGTTTACATTTAGTTTTTTTATATACTGAAGAATTTCTTTCGGGTTAAATTTAAGATATCAAATGTTCATCATCAATCGGTTTTCACTTTAGAGCATCCCTACACGCTCTATGCTAGAACTTAAATTAACTAAAAGAAGCTCAAGTCGTGTATTAAATTAAAATGTTAAAATCTCGAATTTGAAAATGTTCATGATTACAATACAACTTTCTAGACTCCGTCGAAGTAAAAATAAAATGTGAACCCCTATGTGGTCGATTTCAATCCACCTTTCTGTATGTTCTGATGAAGCCATCAGGGTCGAATGCTTGCCCCGTCCATGAAATGTCAAGCTTCCGGTAGTGCGCGTGCAAGGACAGAGATACAAAGTGGTCGACGAAGGAAACACCATATAATGAAAGTGTCAACGCTGGAAAAGAAATGCCCAGATGAATCACTGTCATTATTTATAAATGCCATCAACAGCCTAAAGC
The DNA here is from genome assembly GCA_933228885.1 of Leistus spinibarbis. Lineage (NCBI taxonomy): Eukaryota > Metazoa > Arthropoda > Insecta > Coleoptera > Carabidae > Leistus > Leistus spinibarbis. Next base: position 3,379,229 of record OW121802.1, read on the forward strand.
GCTGTCATTTTTCTTTGGAAAATAAAACAAGTGATGGCTGCTACGTTCTTTGCATACGATTCAACAATAATTTTCGGGCAGCTTGCATTTGAAAAAGGAGCCCATCTAATTCTGGAGTAAGTTTGTTATATGTCAACAAAATAGAAATGTAAGATAAAGAATGGATCAAACGGATATTAAAGAAACAATCTACATTTTGTATTGACGAAACAGTAATAAAATAATTAGCTAAATGGTATAGTTTCAGTGTATTACTGTAGCGTAATTTGTTGGTTTGACAGTTTGTTCGGGATATATATCTAGTGAAGAAATTTGAGTGCAGGCCACTACCCAGCAAACACTAACTGCTATGCGAGGTCACAAAACTGCCCAAACATGTGCACATTGTGAAATCACAACGCGACCTCCTAATAACGAAACTGTTTTGTTACAACGTAATGTTCAAATATCGTGTATTGATAGCATGTTGTGTGGAAGTCTCACTGTGGATGTTAAATATTTTCCCTCCCATGTACGTTGTCACTGCACACTCCACAGAACATGCTCTGCGCTACCTCTGGAAGATGTTATATCTTTGCCATCTATTTACACGTTATAGTGATATGTTGTATGGAGGTTTTCTTCAGAACGTTTTATTTCTATAATCCACAGTACATCTAAATGATGCACTCCATAGTATGTTCTTCTTTTAACACCAATAAAGAAGTTTTAATACATACATCGCGTAAAATGTAATCATATATGATTGCATATTTTCTACAGTATGTTACAAATATGCTTTCCCAATAACGTAGTTAACAGTATTTAGTTCTGTGACATTTTATCTTATCCCTATACATATATTTGATGTTCGAGGGAAATATTATCCAATTGGTCCACGAACCACGTTTTCTAAAGTAATTTGCTTTAAATTTATTTGTGTTCATATATTTATTGAGTCAAATATAATTATATTATTATGTTTACGCTAATACCATTTTTTTATGTCCTTTCAAGATGTACAATTTTTGTACCAAAGAAATAATTGTATTTTTAAGATACATAACCTTTGCATGTAAAATATTACAAAAATTACTAATAAATTTTGTTTAACAAACATATGCCATAATGTTTATGGCCCTTTGCCCTTAGGGGTAAGCGTGTTGAAATGCGAACCAGAATTTGTATCCCCCCTAACTCATTTTAAGTTAAGTACAATTTTAGACTCAGTGTTGCCAGATGTAACATAATTATCAAAATGTAACATTAATTTAGCATAAATCTGATAATAAAATATATCTCACATTATTATCAAATATAACATAATTTTATAAGGTTTTCTTTATATATTGTATGTATAATGCTACCTGTGACAGAATATTTTCAAAAATGAATTTAATTAAGACTAATATTAGAAACAGATTGTCCAGCGAAATGCGAAAGACGAAAGTAGATTTATGTTAGCCAGTGAAGTACTTATAAAATATCATACATTTGAAATTGAAGAAGTTATGACCAATTTACATTTAATTTTGTAATGCTATTTATATTGTATAAAAAAAAGGGTTATAATATAATTTTGGCTATCTAGTTGAAATAATAATGTGTAATTAAATTAATACATCGGTTCATTCCAAATTAAAAATATGGAACATAGTTTCTCTATAATTTTAATAATTTCGGTAATACTGTCTCATAATTTCATATTTAACATTTGGCAACGCAGCGCAAATCAACGCCTCAACGGCATCTGTTCCTTGTTGTTTATTCATAATTTCATAATAATATAATTTTCAACTAGCACGGACGTGTTCAGTAACATATTAAATTGCACACAATTCCATCAGTATTCTTTTAAAATGTTATAAGTGTAACGTGTATATTTATTAAATATCAATTCAATATTGTATATATTTTGTGCTGCAAATATTAACCGAACAATGCCCGTGACAACTGCCAGTGTGTTAAGGATTGGCTCCGCCATGCTAAACAAAGACATACTAGCAGTACCGGACTGGCAAATTCAACTGGCCCGGGAAAATCTTGGTAGCACGGCCCCAAATAATGTACCATTTATGTTATAATGTTTTATACTATTTTATCATGCAAACATACGTTATCGGTAACTCGTCCAGTGATTTACTAACAACATCCTAAATGTATGATGTAGAGACTACCTTTAATAATGTACTAAGAACATCCTATTGTGATGTACCTGCAATGTTCAGTTGAACTGCAATATTTGTGTAACATTGCGATGTTCTAGGGATAACCTCAATAATGTTATTTGAAGCGGACATTGGGATGTTACCAGGCCGCAATATATGCATCCCAATGGATGTCGCACGGGAGTTACAAGTCACCATGTTTCGTTACAAGAACGTCCTTGGGATGTTTTTGTGTTTGCTGGGTACATATTTTCTTCGTAATTATAATATTTTACTTTTAGGCCTAAAATGTAATAGTAATAATGACAATATATTTCCATGAAAGCTCAATATATGTATTCCTGTTTGAACATTTTCATGATTACAAAATATCCTTAGGTTCTGCCCGGGTGTCCCCTATGTACATGTATATGTGATAATCACCTATAGTGGGTGGGTAATAAGAAGTGATATGGTTCTTCGAATCAAACTACCTGCTTTATGGGTGATCTTGCCTAGATGTGTCGTTAAAAACGAAAAAGATAAAGTTGCTTGTCATCATGGTCGTGTTATCTGGCGGAGGTGCCCGCTGTCGTGTAACGGTTACCACTTTATGGCAGCCACAGCGGTTAAATGTTGATTGTTGTAAACATTGTTCATGTCAAGTGTGTACTTCATTATTTCTGGTTGTGCTTGAAAGGTTAAAAAACGGTATTTTTAGATCGTCGTACAATATATACAAGTATTTCTTGGTTTACGCCGTAGTTACGTTCCTTAACGAATTGCCGCAAACCGAATTTGCGCAAAATTAAACTATATATATACAATTACGATTCACGTCATCAAAAAATATGCACAGACAAACAAATATTGTTCTTTTTACTTTCTTATTCGCAGAAATAAGTTAGTCTAGTAATCATGAAATATTTCGAACTCCAGATTTCAACGGATATATACGTTTTGACCTTTCCAGAATCCAATGTGTTTATTTTCGAATTACGTCTTTCTCTTTGCTTCAATCTTAAGACTTGTATATGGTCTAGATGTGCACCTTTTTGTTTTGGAAATAATATTCAAACCGGAAATACATGTTTTGTCCTTTCTCCAGTATCACTAAAATAGCTGCACATTTGACATCTCTTATGAATAGGCGTAATTCGAACCATTGTGTTCAGTCATTAATTTTTAATACTCTCGAAATTGAAAATATTGTTTCACGTCTTCTTAATTTCGAAAATGTATATGACTCAGATACATGGTTGATTGTCGCTCACTCGCTCGCTCGCTCGGTTGGTCTCATGATACATTAATCTAAGTATGACTACAACAAAACGAAAATTCGTTTTGCTTGCGCATGCTGTCATCACGTGCACAGAATTTGCGCCAGTGCGATTTTATATACAGAAATGTTGTTTAATCTATACATAGCATTATTATATTATTATATAACATTTAATATATTTACACAATATTATTAAAAAGCTGAAGTGCCCTTTTTATACTTAGTTTTATATATAGAAACAAATGTATCTGGATTATAAGTTTCAATTTTCTTTTTAACTCGTATCCTTTTCGAGATGCATAAAAATTAACAAGAGTAAACAAGGGCATCTAGTTGAGTTATCTATAGGGTTTCTGAAAACTCAGCGAGTACGAGTCCCAAATTTGGAAAACTCGTCGAGTCTGAGTCGAGGCCGGATCTCAGTCTAAACTCAAATCAATAAGCAAAATCGTTTAATATTTTAGAGTTCAATAAAAATTCTCATAGCTAAAGTCTTTGTAACAAAGAAAATTACTAAAATTTGTTAAAATTAGAATTATTTATTATATTACAAGATTTTCAACTGAGATTTGTGGTCGTGCCAAGATATTGAAAAGAAAGTGTACTCAAGTTTATTCATTAATCAATTTATTTATTTTCAAATATTAAACTTTTAAACTAGATATAACTATTTGAACATTTATTTGATTCAATTTAATTGCTTATTTTTGTCTTAAGGTAGAAATATTTGAGAAATACGAACGTATTATGAGACTTGTCTGATTGTAGTACAGAAGCTGCCACTTATTGAAAATGTCCTTTCATTAGAAGTTGAAGTTGATTTTTGTACAGGTCATCAAGATTACTTGTTCGTTTTCCAGTATTTCGAAAACGCAAAAATTCTTGTTTAAGTTTGCTATAAATCTAGGATTCTTTAGGGGATTTCTTCAGCTGAGTTTTTCAAAATTAAATTAAGTTCTTCCTCCATTGTCAATTTTTTTGATTAATTTGAAATACTCGGACTCGTCGAGTATTAGAGTCTAGTCCCCAATCCGAGTACGAATCGAGTCGAATCGAGTACAGAAACCCTAGTTATCTATATTCAACATTTAATTTACTAGATGTATACTTCCTTAGATTTTATAATTATTTTTAAATCGGTTTGCATCTTATAATTTAAAAACAATTCTTATAAATATATTAATTCTGTTTTATTAAAAAGATTTTGGTAAAACTGGTAAATATCAAAATGTAATTTTTAATAATAGAGTCCCCATGAAACACCAACTTTAATAAACCTAATAAAAATATGAGCACGACCTTTGCATACACCGTAACGGTTAAAAATTGATGCACTATAACATGTTTATCTTGACTTGGTCTACCGTAAGAACTGGCATTGTCAACCGGAGCTCCTCTGAAGATTTGAACCCGTTTTTATCCAAATTTAGTATACATAAAATGTAAATGTCTAAAATATGTTCTTTGCGTACATTCTATTTACATTTCAAATACAGTCAAGATATAATCAGTTTTTATAAACAGGTTTCCTTCTTAAATTAATAATATCTTTTCCCCCAAATTAATTATACTGCGTCCCAAACACGTATGCTTGTTTATAATTGTATTGACCGGACTTCCCCTATACGTTGGTAATATGTATTGTGCAAATGCTCGAGGATACCGTGCTGAAAAATATGTACCTACGATACAGGTTTATGTAAGGACACTTTATTCCGCAAGGTAATTTCTTTTGCGTTTGGTTATGTGCTACGGCAGAGAAAACGGTTAGAATAAAAACGAAATTAATGTTGTTATTGTCGTCAATAAAAGTGACGCTATATAAACTGCTCGCTACATACACAACCGAATACTACACCTTAAAAAAAGATGTTCTATTATAATGGTAAGATTTTTATGACAATTGCAAAATTAACTGATATTATATTTGATATTAACAATTCGTTGCAATGGAAGTACTTACAATGCATATATTATTACAAAAATAACAATTCCATCTTAAAATATAAATGGTATATTTCTTAATTATATGTTTAATATTACTTTTCTGATATGGAAAATTCGCTACAAATTTTAGGCCACAGAGATGCTTATTTATTAAGTCGCGACTCTTAACTATTTTATACAAAAGAAGTATTGCAAACACGGTAAATTTTGAACTCTAAATTTTATTGGAAATAACGTTTTAACCATCCCTGAATAGTTTCTGATATTAGACTATTTTCAAAATTATATTAAAAACGCTTGAAAATTGAAATATTAAAAAATACATATTTTAGACCTGTACATGGTCCCGAAACAACTTCTTAATTTTAAAAACAATTTCTTAACTGGACGAAATGGTTTATTCTAGCTAATTTTTCATACCATGATTTGACCATCTGTGAATTGTCTCTGACTATTTTCGAAATGATGTCTGTATGTGTGTCGGGGTGTATGTGTGGCTGTGTGTATATTTGTCTGAGTCTGTTGTCTATATGTCTGTGTGTCTGTATATGCGTCTATTTATGTGTCTCCCTGTGTTTATGTTTCTGATTGCTCTACATTAAAACCGGTTGAAAAATAAAATATTACATATTAAACTTAACACCGTGTAATGGCTCAGAAGATACCTTTATTTTTTAAACAAATATTTTAGCTGAAAGTAATGATTTACTCTTACTACTTTCTCAAAATCTCGTAATCGGCATGAGTCAGAAAAAGAATGATATATATAAAAGTTAGTAATGTTAAAATTTCTAGCAACTTAACAAAGTTTTTTCGAAAAATATACCATTTACTAGGATATCGTTTTTGTAGCTTGATTCATTTATGCACAGATTGGCATAATTTCAATGTTTTATAAAGTATGAGAAAGTAGAAAATGGTCACTCCAATTTTTTTAACTGTGTAGGTTATATGTATGTCCCTTTTTAGCTCGCCGTACGTAGTACCGAAGAGGCTAAAGCATTCGGTCGTGTGTCTGTAGCATTCTCGGATCAAAAAATTTCATTAAGAAAAAGTGTTCGTCTCGTCGCCCTGATTCCGAAAATGTATATAACTTATATACTTGGATGTTAGTCGTCGCTCGCTCGCTCGCTCGCTCGCTCGCTCGGTCGCTCGTAAGACCAAATTTGTGCCCTCTACTCCTCTGAAGGTACCGGAGCGATTCACTCCAAATTTGGTACACATATTATTTGGCATCCCATTTGAATCCGTTCGCAGTTTAAATCCAATCGCCCGTATACTTCCCGAGTTATAGGGCCCCAAAATTTGGACCCCCCCTTAATACTGCCCTTATAAAAATAATTGAAACACTTAAAAATTCTACTAAAAATTCTAAGATATTTTTTGTTTACACGATTTTTTCATTTTGTTAACCCAAAGCCCAAAAAAAATTATTAAATATTATAATTTTGAATTTCAAAATTTGTTTTTTTTTTTTTTTTAATATAATCTTAAATTAAATGTAAGACTTTTTATATCTATAACATTTTTTCAATTAGTTAACCAAAAGGCCAAAATTATTAAAAACTGCTCGCATCGCATATATTACTTATAAGGCGAGCTGGACGCATAGGTGCGTTGTACCTAAGCTTGTTCTTTTACGTGTGAGTATAGTATCTGATATATAACGTATACCTACCTACCTACCCCATATGTATGCATAATGGTATTCTTTTATGCCTTACGGGTAACAACTTTTCAGGGGTGTGAACATTTAAATTTACTTCTAGGTATTTCAAACAAAATTATGCTATAGGTATGTAATACATATTAGGAAAGTTTTAATGAAAATATTACTAAAATAAAAGTTGGACAAAATGTACTGAATTTACTATGCAGTAACATACAATGTATCTAAAGTACAATTGAATTTTCAGAAAGACAATTGGACGGCAATAAAGTGAGTAATTACTTGAACTGTTATTTCATTTTAAATTTTGTAAGTTAAATTTTCGATAAATAATAATTTTAAAATATAAAATATTTTAGCTCGCCAATAAAATGTTTACAAATATTTGGAATATCTGCAAAGAAGTAAAATTATTGCTGTGTAAGTGTAAGACTCTCAATGTTCACGGTGAAAGTTCTGGTTTGATTCCTGCCTATGCCAGTTTGCATTTTTACAAAAGTACCCAATGCTCTTTTCTAATAAACTCTTTCAAAATATTTACTTTTATTTAGACATTATAAATTTGAAATTTCTATAAACAATTAGTCGCCAGGTAAAATTTTGAATTTTGCAGTTGTACAGCATTTTCTAAATGTGATAATGGGTCAGTTTTCTCGATGTATTGGCGCAAAGTACAATTGAAAATTTACAGTGGTTTGGACGATTTTTACAATGGCTCGTGCTTTTATTTCCTCAAAAATTATTGGCTATAAATTGAATTTCTCAATTGAAAACAGCAGTGATTAAAAATATGTTTTCTCCATAAAAGAACATCTACCAAATAGAATATACGGTGAGCTAAAATGTTTAATCCGATAATGTTACAGACACACAGCCGATCACTATACCACTTTTGTACATTCTGTACGACGGGCCGCAGTGATTTACTATAAGTTATACTATGGTTTCTACAACGGAGACATTAATTAATTAAAACTCATTATAATTGATCTTATAATACATATATTTAATGTTCTAGTTCTATGATTGAAATCAACATCAGTTAATATTATGCTTTGAGCCCATAACATTTGTCAGTTGACCGTAACAATATTTATCAATACAATGAGGAACTAATATTACCATACACAAATATTTTCCTATCCGTTAAAAAAATTGCTCAATTAAAACATAGATGGATGTATATAGTATATTTGGTTTCAAATAATTTGACGCAGTATAAATATGTGTATGTAGAGGTATGGTACATCCTTTAGACTTTTGTATGCGCGTATATAAATAAACTAATAATTATAGTGGGTGTGTGTGTCTCTTACATATGAATACACTTAGCATCAACCAAAATACAGAATAGATTAATGTAATGGCTCTCTTTCGGTAGATATAATTATATAGCGATATTCATTAGCGATGGCAAACATGCTACAATGAACCGTTTACTGCTAATTTATTTATATTTATATAATTTAGCAAAAATTAATTATTATAATAACACAAATCAAGGTGTTTATAACAAATTTGCTTTGCTTGTGTTTGTATTTATTATAAAATAATTGTGATATCAATTTCAATTATTTTCATTAGCTCTATGTTGATAATTTATTTTATAATATTTTACCTCAATCATTTCTACAGTATAATGAAAACAACTGCATTTAAATATTTAATTCTATTCGCAATCGTGTATATCGAAGAATGGCTACTGTGCGCTTACAATGTTTGTTTTGTCATATTTGTAACGAGTGTGTATTATGTTATTATAGACGTGCACATTTGTTTGCAGCACATTCAGGAACTCATCATTATTAAATCTTTTGAATCGTTCTTCAGACGGGTAAGAATATAATTGAATGGAGAAAAACCGTGTAGGTTTAAAGAGACGGACAGACAGGACAGACAGGACAGACAGGACAGACAGGACAGACAGGACAGACAGGACAGACAGGACAGACAGGACAGACAGGACAGACAGGACAGACAGGACAGACAGACAGGACAGACAGGACAGACAGGACAGACAGGACAGACAGGACAGACAGGACAGACAGGACAGACAGGACAGACAGGACAGACAGGACAGACAGGACAGACAGGACAGACAGGACAGACAGGACAGACAGGACAGACAGGACAGACAGGACAGACAGGATAGACAGGACAGACAGGACAGACAGGACAGACAGGACAGACAGGACAGACAGGACAGACAGGACAGACAGGACAGACAGGACAGACAGGACAGACAGGACAGACAGGACAGACAGGACAGACAGGACAGACAGGACAGACAGGACAGACATAAACACGAACATCACTGAGACTATTAATAAAAAGGATTCAGGAACATTCAAAACGGATATTCCTATTAATATTTGTAAATTATATATTTCTATATGATCTCAATACTTTCTTTTATACATTACGTATATGAAATTAAATTTACATATCTAACTGATTTTATCTTAGTATTAATTTTCTAAAATTGCAACAGAATCAGTATTTGGGCAGATAATTTACAAGAAATTACTTCAACTTACAAATATAATTTTATCTTTGACGGAAAAACACCTAAAGACTATAGACAGATGTAATATTTTACATAGAAGAATAACGAATATGAAAAAAAATAACTTATAGACAAATACTTTGAACCGTACAGTTTTCAAAGCATAGTGGTTCTTTTCAGAATGTAGAACCAGCTGTAAAATGATAAAACATTTCACGCAAGTATTTTGAAACCGTTCACGGATCTGTATTTACCAAATAAAAACACACAGCAGCCAACCGAAAACTAAAATAAAACAAAAACAGCCACAAAACAAAAAACTAGTCACTGTTACAATAATATGGAAAAAGGCACAAAATAACAAAAAGCAAACAGTACAGGCGAAATAAAAATGGAAAAATAGCGCGGATCGCTTGGTTAGACGAGTAATAACCTTTTAGCGCGCGAGATATTCGCCAAACAATGCACCTATTTATGACGTGCAAAACCAATAGTGTAATTTTCCATTTAAAAAGTTTGCGCGCCGCGATCCGTTCGGCGAGAGTGAAAGGCGCTGCTGCCTCTAATGAAAATGAGTATCGACACCAGCCAATATGGCACGGTACGGCACAGGTCAGTTACGCCTCCATCTTAATACCAATACTACTTTTCCCAATTGATTTATGCATTTTTAGACAAGTAGTCAACAGACACTAGCCCCATCTATCGTCTAGTGGCGGAAACTAGAGCAGCCGCTTCAGGTTGCAGGGCGCATGCGTGACACTATCGCGCGTAAAACTAGTAGCGCTTTCCAACTACTATTCCAAGCGGCAATTCCGGGAACTATATTCTATAGAGAATGGTGGATTGAAAATGTGTATATACCCGTTTAATGTCTTTATAACACTATGTACTACTAATGCTATTTGAGGTGATTCATTTATTTCTGAAAAATAAAGTTTTACTGGCCAATATTCTATTGGTATCGATTCGATTGATCGTTCTTGTATTACCTGTAATGGCTACTCTCACTTTCCTAATCTCTACAGCAAGTGCGCAACGGAGCTACACTACTAAATTTCCCCGCCTGTTTCTATTGTATTACAGTAGTATTAATGAATCATTTATTAAATTATAATGTAATTATAATTTATGATATAAATACACGAATTAATATAATAATTAAAAATTAACAAAGTCCAATAGGACATATTGTTTTTAATAATATTTTTATTGGAAATACACGTTTTGAGCTTCTTGACTATGTAGTGATGACAATTGTATTTTTATATTTTGTATTTAATTATTCAATTTGTATTAACCTAGAAAATAACTTTATATTTTTGAAAATAAATTTTAAACATTTCTGGTGGAACAATGGTACAAGTTATAGAAAGATTGTGATTTTATATCGTTTATTAGAAAATATGTCTTAAACGAGCAATTTAATAAAAAAAAAAAAAAAACTTTTGTAATTAGTAAATGTTATGTTGTATACTCATGAATGTGTATTATTTGTTAAATGGTTTCATGATAATCGTAGTATCAAAAAATATCAAAATATAAGTCACATTATTTTGAGTATTTTAACGGAATACGTTTCGAGTTCTTCCAATCCCGAAGCGAAACCAATAAAAATACTTAAAAACAATTTATTTTTAAGTGTTGCATGAAACAAGTATAGGTAATGGCATCAATGCTATCAACTCGCACCGTATAATTTATCTAAGTTGATATTTAATTTCATTCATTCATGCTTTAAATGAATATATGTTAACCACAGATTGTTAAATGAAGATAACTTATTAATAATCACAGAATTTGAAAGGATAAAATGATCAAAGATTATAATTATATTGTTATTGATTGATTACAGCAGTAAATAAAATATCTGAGAATTTTTATGATTTTCCAACATTTAATAAAGGCAGTATCCAAATTTAGGACCCTATAACTCTGGTCGATAATGATTGAATTTAAAATGCAACGGAAATTATATATATATATATATATATATATATATATATATATATATATATATATATACAATTTTTTTTCGATTTAGGGCGACGAGACAAATACTATTTGTTAAGGATTTAATTTTTTATTTGAGAATGTTACAGACACACGACCTATCACTATAACTGTTTTGTATATTATGTTGTTAAACTAATCATGATATATATGATGATTTGCCTGAAGTAATAATTTAACGTACCTCATTGCGTATTTACGCATATATATATATATATATATATATATATATATATATATATATATATATATATATATATATATATAATTGAAAGGTAGTCACCACCGACTAGTTGAATGTCAGAAAAATCACGGATATGCGGTGTATTGGGTAATAGTTATGGGAAATAAAACTACATAAACTATTTTATGACTCTTTAATTTTTAGAATCGATTCTAAAAATGAAAGAGTCTTAAAATAGTTTATGGAGTTTTATTTCCCATAACTATTCCCAATACACCGCATATCCGTGATTTTCCTGACATATACATATATATATATATATATATATATATATATATATATATATATATATATATATATATATATATATATATATATATATATATATATATATATATATATATATATATATATGACGTAGGTTGCAACTGCAGTACACAAAAAAAAAGGTTTTCTATTTGTATAAATAAAGAAAGAAAATATACATAATTCATGTAAATACTATTACATCTCCAAGTACAAATATTGAAGAATCATTCAACCTCGAGGCGATTAAAAGAGAGAAAAAAAGCAACATATTCTTTACTCACTATAATGATAATAATTGAATAAATTTACTTGAATAAAATATTGTGGCGTGAGTGAGATGAAGGGTTGTTTGGTGCAGTGGTCATCATCCTCCATCCAGTCAGTAGTATCCCACGGTCAGCGGGCGCACTTCTTCACCACCACTAACACTCACTGAACAGGTTTCTGCAAAGAAAGATGCAGCAGCATTGATGCTTCGTTTACGCATGGCTGTTCCATGCCAAGTAACGCATATGCGAGCATATGCTCGCATATGCGCGCATATGCGCGCATATGCGGTCCATGTAAGTGTTTATGCATCCGACCAAGTTTTGCCTTGTCGTGGCTTTTATTGTGGCATGTAATTGAACTATTTGCTCTTCCCTAACGTCAATATCTGGAACTACTATTAAAAATGAAACCTAATCAATGGTAATTATATCACGGACACTCACAGTTTACTACGTCAATTTGTCCTGTCAGTCTTGATCTTGTATTCTTTGGTATATTTGCATTTAAACTGTTAATTTCTTTAAAATATCATTTTTCTAATTTATTTAAATATTGGCCCCCTCTATTCTAATAACTAAACTAAAATAATAAAGGTATCTGTATTACCCAGACTAGGCTGGCCATCTGTGTTCCTATGTTATAAGCTTTGACCATGCGCTATCTCAGAAAGTTGAAATGTTCATGTACGGCTATGCGTCGGCAGTTTACGTGGCATGGTGGAAAATCAAGCGTAAACACTAGATAGGATTTCTGTATATCCATCTTTTGAAGGTCGAGCGCATATGCGCGCATATGCGTTACTTGGCATGGAACAGCCATGCGTAAACGAAGCATGACTGTCGTGAAGGGGCAAACAATTCTCACGCATGTGATGGATGGATCTTTGTCGCCGCCGCCTGCTCAAATATATGCACTGTGCGTCATTTGATATTCAAATATACCGTGAAATCATTTCGGCTTTCTTAGAATTCGAGTTTTTATTATATACGAAAGGGGTGAATGCACGATTTACATATACATACATACTACTATATTTATTCAGAGTTCACATTTATTATTTTTAATCATTTACTATTTGTGTAGAACTTTGGATGTATTATAGAAAGAGTTTATAAATCAAATTCATTCAGCGATAATTCATCTTTTACACATTATGTACGAAAGTAATGAAATCGGTTGTGGTCAACACAGAACTTTCTTTTACGTAGTTTTCCTTAGAAATACCCTGAAATTGAACCAATCAGCTTATTATTTTATTATGTTATCAAATATTGTTTCTTCAATATGAAACATAAATGTTGATTCTTTAAAATTCACCTTCTCAGTCGATGTATTTGAGTTAAACAGTGCAATATGACATACATTATTTATAATTAACGGTAATATCCGTTTGGAGGGTCCCAATTACTGTTTTCTGTGTTAAGTATGTGTGTATATTCCGGGAAAGAAAACCTAATTTTTTTGAAAATTTCAACTGGCAGTTACGGTTTGCTCGCGTATTTTTTTGCATATCTCTCATATAAGTAATAAAATTTTCTTTGTTGGTAATGTTCTTGTAATTATCACCAAAATTATTCTATGAAATAGCTTTCTTCAAAAATCATTTGTATAAGAATGTTTTATTTATAGAATTAGAAATAAATAATATTAAAAGAAATGATGTGGCCTTCATTCAACATATTTATAGTTAGTACATATACACGATATAGGAAATATAGCTTATTGTTTCTATTCATTATCATAAAACAATATCAATATTTGTGGTAATTAGGAAATCGTAAATGTAATATGGTTATTTTCAAAGGGATTTTGTCATGGTACATTTATTATTAGAACTTATGAAACATTAGTTGGAAAAAAAATTAATATCTTTTACTTTTATACATAATTTTTGTTTTTTAATTTGCCATTTCTAAGATATAGAAAAAATAGCAGGAGTAAACTGTTACCTATATTTACATATTAAGATTAAGATAAGGCTATGTTTGAAATTTAATTTTTTTCTATACAGTTTCGCGAATATTTACGCACAATATGCAGCCGTGAAAACACTGATGCTTCACAAAACGAGTCGATATCCGATATGTGTGACTATAACCAGAAATAATCCGATTCATCGATATTGATGCGTTCATAATATCAACACTATAATACCTAACATATTTTCAAAGCGAAACAAGAGCTAACAGACACATTTTTTTTTTTTAAATGTTATAATATCAAATATCGTTTCATGTACAATTTCATAAGCCAAACAAACATAGGTACAGGCACCAAAGCCTGAATTTGGTTAGATTTTAATATTATAAATAAAATCATAATGCGTTGTGTCCTACACCAGACTTTCTTATACACATAACCAAAGCTTAAACAGTGTAAGAAGCGATTAATTAGATAAAAATATTTGTTATTTGTATATTAGCATCACGAAATAAAATACCACATATATAATTGGTTTTTACTATCTTATGTGAATTTATATTAGATAGTATTGTAATCATGAAAACTTTATAAGAAATTTCCCCGCTAGTTTTGACCAAAGGGATACCGGAAGTGACTTCCTGTTCAATCAATCCGCTCGGAATAATTTACTTTTTATAATTAATTCTTGTTTTCTTATTGTTTATTTATAATAATTAAGGACATCATTAAGATATTGTTTTACGTTCATCAAGTTCCTCGTGTCATTTTTTAAGTATTTCGAAAACGACACAAACCCAATATAATAAAGTGATCTTTATAAAAATTAGAAAAATAAAATTTCCAGTAAATTATGTTTTATATGTTTTTTTTCGAAATTTGTTGTATTTGCTGAAAAATCGCCTTTGAATATAGTTATATTAACGTTTTCATAGTAACAACACAATCAATATTGATTCATGGCAATGATAGAATAAATTTGAAACACATATGTATATAATGAAACTAAGTAAAAATAGGTCGAGTCAAGGGCACTCAATTTTTTTTACATTCTTGATATACCTTAAATTCCACAAACATGTTTTATATTTATAGTTAAACTAATAAACTAATATGTAAAACATTTCTTCGAAAATATTGCATGATTAATCATTTATATTGCGTCATAGCAATTCCTATTTTTATATGGGAAGTATTATTAGAGAGAGAGAGATAGATGAACATATGGAATAAGGTACTTGTCATTCGGTGCACACAAGTTATTTGTAATGTAAACGATCTCTTGAACGTCAAACAGAAAAAGTAATTCATCTTCCGATTTTTTCTCTGTTTTCGGATGCTGTCAAACTGTCAGGCAGCAGCAGTTAGCTGTGGAACAGACAGTTGCAAGTGGTTCGATGCTGGTTGTGCTGCGCTCGCCAATGTTTATTTTGTCCTTGACGGAATTAAAACACAATTCATAGGGATTTCAAAAATAAAAATATATTTATTACTATGGATTGTTACTGTACAATTTGTATAAATACATATATTGTTTAAATTTATATTTTAAACTACCTATTTACTTTCCAAACGAAAGTATTGTAATCATGATAAATTTAGAACTTGGTTTTGTTAATATTTGAATATGTCTGTTTTTTGCCAATTTGTTCGTAAAAGTTTAAAATCTGTCAAATAACGTGCATAAAACACAATTAGTTGTTTATAATCCTGTTTTGGTGTTTTTGATTTCCCTTACAATTGCTGGACGTTTATTTATCACTTCTTGAACGAACAGGGAAAGTAAAAACGTAAGTGAAAATTATCATCTAATAGGATTTTATGCATGTAACTTGGCAAATGTTCAAAATTGTCGAACAATTTGGCATAAATTAGACATACCATATATAAAATTTAACAAAATCAAGTAATTTTTATTTGTCTAGAGCTGCCTGAGTTTCGAGGATCACTAGTTCTTACCCAATTAGTTTCAGTGACTACGGTATGCCGTAACGAAAATGCAAAATTAACCTCGTAATTTAATTTGCGATATTTTTTTGAGGGTCCTTAAATCTATTTTAACTGTTTTCTCAATGACATCTATGTGATTCTCTGTCTGTCTGTGTGTGAGCACAAAATATGATATTTTGAATTTAAGATTAATTGCTACAAAAATGTTTTATATTTTAAATGGTTCAACAACATACCGGGAATTTAAAAAAAAGTACACAAATATCGTTAAATAATTGTTTATTTAGACTCCCTGGAACATTATTATTATTGCATATATCTGATATCATGAGTTGTCAATACATCAATTAGTCACTTGGTAAGCTGAAGATATAAGTTTTGTATTCGATAATAATTGTATTAAAATAAAAGCGGTGTTTTAGGTAGTTATAAACCGGTTAGCGAACTGAGCCAAAGCAACGGCCTCGCAACCGAATAATCGTTTACCTATAACATGCGTTTTGTTTGTTTGTTTGTTTGCTGGCTGACACGTACACATGCATAGAAGCCTTTCTAGCTCGCTCAGTCGATTGAACCGTTGAAAAAGCCGCGACCGAAATATCCGTAATAACCGGTTGATTAATTAAAAACGTCGTTTGGCAGCAATTAACGAACACGGCCAGCTTGTGTGTGCGTGTGTGTGGTGGTGGTGGCTCCTCTCTCGCGCTCGCGGGCTCTGAGACTCTTCAGCCGCCAGCCTGCGTTTGACATCCAAGAGTGCCCTGATTAATTGCCAGAACAATTGACTCACACAGACACACAGGGACGAAGTACGTGTGTGGCATATGGTGGTGCGGTGCGGTGCGGCGGGAATGCTTCAAGATAAGATGGCCGCGGCGGCGGCGGCGGCGGCAGACGCGAATGTTATATTAGCCCCTGCAAACGCCCCTATCGCCGCATCGACGTACTTGATGTGTCTGTAATTCGCTGTCCTTGTGCGTGTGTGTATACAGGCTGGGTCGATTTCATAGGCTTGGAGATTATATGCCTAATTTGCTCTGTTATATAAAGGCATGCTTCAAATTTTCTGTTTTACTTTATTGTAAAAATTAGTACTAACTTAAATATTGTAATTATAAATTCATTTTCAAAATATCATTTCCGAGATACTTAAAAAATAACACGAGCAAAACAAGCACTTCGAATTGTATTGTCCTAATCATAAATATAAGGTTTTCTTTCCTAGGTTATACAAATCTGAAAATTAAAACATCATATTTTTAAATGCATTGGTATTGACTGTAGATTCTTCATACACAGACAGACACACAAACACATCCACAGACATACGCACAAGCATACCAACAGACATATACCCCTGCATAATGAAATATGATGTTATGAATTTTAGAAATACGTTTCTCTGAAAAATAAATTTTGAAAAGGATACTTCTACCAAAAAAGTGTTTTTTTTTTAGGTAAATCTCAAAATCAGCATTAAGGAAAATGTGATTCTGATAACACAATGGATATTTCAAGAAACTTTTATTAGAATAGTTTCTTTTTTTTTATAAATTTACCATTTAGTTAAGGTGCTTGTTTTGTTAATACCTCATTCTCTGTCTAGCAAAGATTAATATCTATTGATATTATACTTATTAATATTTATAAAAATAAAACCATACAATATCTACAATATTGCGTATTTCTTATAGCGAAATTTAATTATTGTAACTGTTAATTGTAGATATTGTATGGTTCTAGGATTCAATGTTTTACAAGAATATTTATATAAATTTTAATAAGTCTGATATCAATAGATATTAACCGTTGCTAGACAGAGAACGAGATATAAACAATTTGGCATTCCATTTTAATTCGTTCGCAGTTTAAATCCAATCGCCCATATACTTCCCGAGTAATAGGCCCCCAAAATTTAGAGTTAATACTGCCCTAATAAAGATAAAACACCAAAAATGTTTATTAAAAATTCTAAGATATTTAAATCTATAAGATTTTTTCATATTGTTAACCCAAAGCCCGAAAAGAATTATTGAATATTATAATTTCGAATATTAAAAAAATGCACATTGTTTTTCATTTTATCAAAAAAATCTCCAACAAATTGTAGGACTTTTTAAATCTACAACATTTTTGACCGCTACTCGCAACGCATATATTACTCATAAGGCGAGCTGGACGCATTGATACGTTATTATTAATATTTTTGATGGACACAAATCATATGAAATTTTCCACATGATTATTTGATCTTAAGTTATGTGTACGCATTTAAAACGTTAAATTAGAATTACAAAATAGAAAAAGAAGGATGTATATTAACATATTCCTTTAATATTCATAGCTTCATTATTATGAGGGAAAATATGCCACAATTTTATGAATAGGTCAAGAGGAAACATCACCAGCGATTAAAATATTTTCTTTCAAAGCTGGAAATATACTTATGATCTTTTGCACTGCATTCAGGAAGTCTTGCAACCACTTCTAAGTTCCACCTTATAATACCTATGTGATTCTTAAATTAAGCCGAAGAATTTCGAAGACTAATTAAAAAATCAGTATGCGCCTCTTGTTTTAAACGAAATTAGTGGTTATAACCCATAAATGGTAATTATCAAAGGAATAATGGATTTAGAATATATCTATGTAGAACAAATAATGGCAATTTTGAATGCTTGGCAATTTAAAACATGGAAGATAATTATTTGAAGTTAGGATAGTATTCCTATCGTAAACCTTGTGCAAATCATAATATTTTATGGTATAACATAAGGTGCCCCAGTGGCGGACACCGGGAAAACGGCCACTTTTGTTTGGCGTGGTTGATACTTTCATGGGCGATATTTAATTGCACGTATTGAGATTATGATATTTTTTGGACCCATGATGTTTTGGAGTAACAGAGGCTATACATGATTAGGAGGGCCCAGACAATCAGTTAGCTCTCTACGTGTTTTTACTCAATACGACAAGATGTTTATGATCATGTATATCAACAGTTTCCACGTCGAATCTCTGTACGGGCGTTCAAACGTACGTACGACCAGTTCAAAGATCAGAAGACACGTGGGGTCCCGTATGTCAAGCACGTGCCACTCGAGCACTCGTGCCCAGGTTAAAAGTCAACCTCATTCCTATATGGGACCTTTTTTAACAATGAACCTTTTTTCTGTAAAGCTACTCGATATAGCCTCACATGTCAGTGCAGTGTCCCGTTTGGGACGTGTGTTTGTCACAGCTTGGGATCCCGTCTACAGATCCGGTTTTCAAAGCTAACAGGATACCATTTTTTGTTGGTAACCTGACTTTAGGGGAACTAGTGAGGTAAATTGGAGGATGTAATGTGTCATTTTGTGTGTGAAACTTATGTAACTACAGGTGAATTTGGTGGATGAACACGGTAATAATCTTTATTGTAGTCACAGATAAAGCTGTAAAATTCTTACGGTGGATTTTTTTCGAATATGATTCCATATATATATATATATATATATATATATATATATATATATATATATATATATATATATATATATATATATATATATATATATGAAACAAAAATCTAAACGGAATTTTAAGGATACATTAAAATGCTGTGCATTGAATCTCTAAGGTGAATTTATTAATAAAATGCCCATATTTGGCGCTTTATTAAAAAAACAGTGGGAAACATCGTTAACATTTGCGATTTAATTTGAGTGCCAAAAATCGAGGTTTTATTTAAAATGCACTTTTACAGGTTCAATGCATAAAAGAAACAATTTCAAATAGAGTGTTCAAAACTAGAAGCTAATTGGACTCATTTCTGAATCATTTGCACTAACATTGAAAACGTTAATTCGATTGAAGCTCATTTAAAGTTATATTAACAGTTTATTTTTAATAATTTGATTTTCTTTTACTGTCTTTCATTGAAAAATTATTTATTTAGTATCTTAACAGTAATCATTTACATTTTATATTTAATATATTTTTTATTCCCTTGAGCAATCTTAATTTAATAATGACTATTACTAAACACAGTACCATATTTGTTTCTTGGTCACTGGTGCGATTCTGAACACGGTTGTAATTCTGCAAAAAGAATCTGTAGTGAATACAGATTAAATATAAATTCCTAGCATATTGCAAATACTACGTTCTTTATATTTAATAGATTAAGTAATTGTTTCATTTGCAATTCAATAAAAATAAGAAACGTAATTCAAAATTGCCGCATAGAATAGCAGCATACGTATATAGCTTTCATTGATGAAGTATCAATATTAATAACATAAGCATGGTTTAATTAAATCTAGTCCCAATAGCAAGTAATTGAGAAAGTTGAATTAGCTTATTTGGTCATTCCTCGATTCGGATTTAATCCATATCACTATCTAAGTGGCATCACCTAGGAAACCCAGCTTTGGAGGTTGGTCCGTTGATGAAACTAGTTGGAACGAACATTCGAGAAACGAACGAACGAACGAACGAACGAACTATCTAAATGCTTAATCTAATCTGCGGCATGCAGAATGTTTGAATACAGTTTCTAAATTACCGGCTTTCAAGGGGATACACAATTTCGTCGGAATTATCTGGAAACTGGATCTATAATATCATCCCGGGCATTAAGCAGCAGCTACGAACCAACTGTAGTAGACACTGGATTTAGATCGGTCGGCCTGCCAGAGGAGCGGCCATTTCGGTCGTCGCGATGCCGATGAGAAAGTTCGACCAATGTGTATTATACATACATACATGTGTGTGTGTGTGTGTGTTTCTGTGTGGTCGAGTTTTGCATGCAGGAATGGCCGCTGAAGTAATAAATATATTTGTTGTTCCGTTATCCTCTGATAAAGTCACACTGGGATTATTTTATACACACGTGAATATGCATTTTACACACACACACACACACATAGATCTACGCTGAAGTTGCTTCGACTTTAATTAATATTAATGACTCTCACCACTATGCCATATATATGTATATATATATATATATATATATATATATATATATATATATATATATATATATATATATATATATATATATATATATATATGTAAAAACATATTTTCAAATTCTATTAATCATCATTTTATACATTGAATATTGGTAGATACAATTAACATATCAAATGCACAAATGAACCTAGAGGTGCAGGCACCAATGACGTCAGCTCTAGCGCAGACGTTATAACGAAAAAAGTTACATTCGATTCAGAGAAGGTCAAAACGAGTGTATTCGTTGAAGTTAGAATTTTTTCTTGATTACAAGATTTCGTACAAGAAAATAATAATTTGTTGTATTACATATTTTTACGCAGTTTTAATCCAGTCGCCCATGTACTTCCCGAGTTACAGGCCCCCAAAATTCAAAGCACCCCTTAATACTGCCCTTAGAAAAATAACTAAAACAACAAAAAATTCTACTAATTATTCTTAGATATTTTATTTCTACCATTTTTTTATATTGTTAACCCAAAGGCTATAAAAAATTATTCAATATAATTTTGATATTTTAAATATACACTAAAAAAATTTTATTTATCAAAATAATCAATAAAAAAATTGTAGACTTTCTATATCTAAAACGATTTTTAAAATTATTAACCAAAAGGCCATGATAATTAAAGACCCTGTTCGCATCGCATATATTACCTATAAGGTGAACTGGACGCATAAGTGCGTTGTACCTAAGCTTGCTTCACTTACTGTAAATCGCTTAAGGTGACTTCCTCTATATAACTTATCGAATAATTACATCAACAATATTAAGATCCCATTGGTAATCAATGTTGGTCAAAATATAGTAGGTCAACTAATTCAAACTATGTCAGTGCAACTAATTATTGTTGTGCCAATTTATTGCGACTAATCATATATGGATGCGTGTGTGTACTCACATACATACATATATGCGCAGTCAGTCATTGTATTTATGAACAAAATACATACGGACGGACGGACGGACAGTAGAGCAGTTTCATTCGTGATGACGGTCCAGCAAAAGGAATTTTTTATTTATACGTTCGCTATAAACAAATACTGACATTCAATGATGACTATTCATCAGCGCTGCTATGCCAAACATCATCACATGCGAGTGATGACTTGCTAAAAGCAATCCCGCCATATTTGTTTATGAGTAGGTGCCCACACTGCCTGCATTATTATTATTTCAAAATTTGCTGAATATTTTCGTTTGGAACAATAATATATATTTGATGAAATTATTCATTTTTACTTTCATTAACGAAGTAATAAGTAAGTATAGGGATCACCAAAAAAATCCGTTTTGAGGGTATCTGAATAAAGTTTTACTATTTTCTCAATGATGTGGGTGTGTCTATGAACCCTCTGCAGGCTATATTGTTCCATATAAACATATGATGTTTTGAATTTATGATTTGTGTACCCCAGAATAGAAAACTCGCTATTTTGAATATATTTCAGCCGGAAGTGCTCGTTTACTCGTGCCATTTTTTAACTATCTTGACAATTGCTGCATTTATAGATTTTTTTTTATTTAAAAAAAATAAAAAAATCTTCTAAACAGAATGGAACATTTACCATGTTCACATGACGGATAGAATACGGTATTGAATTCGATATCGGTATTGAATCCCGCATGTGAACACAAAAAACAAGGATTGGATCGACTCATTCCAGTCCCATTTTTAGTGGGACTGGATTGAAATTAGACATGCGCAGTACCGTGACAGCAGAGGCGTCGATAGGCCATTTCAAAGGGGGCGCACGTACCCTCTCTTTCAAACTGCGCCCCACCTGTTTTTCCCAAAATTTATTCTTTAAATATACACATCTACGGAATATCATCACAAATTCACATTTTGTATGACGTAAGTGAATCGGTAAATTTTTGCGTCGCCCACGAATTGAAATCCTAACGACGCCCCTGAATGACAGCTGTCATCAGCTTACGACAGCGCATCTATCGGGATTTTTTAGATTTTTAAGAACATTATATATATATATATATATATATATATATATATATATATTTATATATTTAATGTTACAAAATAAAGTATTGCAAATCGAAAAAAATAGTTGAAGCAATTTGATATTTCGTGATGGTAAATTTGAATAATGGAACGAATACACATTCCGTAAATCAATGCTCGTGAAATGTCTTTAGATCTCGAAAAATATATGCTTATGAATCAGCTTCTATTAATATGATTTATTTTAGGATAGGTAAACCAATCTCAAAACCAATACAAAAAAAAGCATAAAACTAGTATAGCAAAGAATGGAAAAGTGCTAGATTACAAAACAAAAGAGAGATGAACAGAGAGAGTAAGAAAATTAGACGTATGATTGACGACAATAAAGAGAATGAAAGAGAGATGAATTAAGAATGCAAGAAACAATAAGAATGAATGACGAATATAAAGAGAATGCACAAGAGATAAACCGAGAAAGCAAGAAAACGTTAAAGAAAAATCTGTATTGGCCGCAGCCAAATTTTAACTTCTTTATGTATTACTTTTTCTGTAACTGCTGCAACCCTTTTAAAGAGGTATATTATCCACAAGGTAATTTTTTTAATTAATTATTTTAATATCAATTGTACTAAATAAAATCTCTAATATAGGCATATATGATTTGATACAGTGAAAAGTGTGTAGACAGTAAAAATCACCAACAAAATAAAATCGAGCAAATCAGAGAAATATAGAAATATGAAACCAAATAAAAGCCTTGGTGCTTTGCACAAACGACTTTAAATTACCAGGCTGGTTCTGAAAGTGTGGCTCATAGGTGATGTTGGCAGACATAAACACACACACACACACACACGCATACATGTGCAATATCTATAGACAGACATGTAATTGAACGCGGCTGTATATATGAAAGAAGGCAAATGAAAATTCACGGTTTTGAAATTCAATAATATCAGCTAATCAGCAAAAGTAAACATGTGCGGCGTAATTACAGAGAAACCCTCATGGCAATGTTGCCTCGATCCTGCCCACTCTTGCCTCTTGTCTCCTCCACCCAACAGAACCCTATACAGAACAGATATAATACTACTCATAGAAGATCACTTATATACATCATATATTGGAACAATCTGATCTGCGCCGTGGATTATTACAGAACCTTGTGGAGAATCATCAAATATGTTCTGGAAGTATTGTGTTCCGTATATAAGCATACCTCGCCTCGACACGAAATAAATAGCGGTCGTGTGTAGTAAGAAATAAATATGCGAATAGAAATAGTTTGAGCATGAGTCATAAATCGATAGTGCGAGAACGAGATGGATATAGTTTATGAGAAGTGAATATATGTGAATGGTATAAAATAAATACTTTATCGTACAAATAAATATAACTTGTTAAGATAAACATAATTGTTGTATAAGTGTTATAAACAATTTAGTAAGAAATAAATTTAATTTCTTCACTGAGCCGTGAAGATCTTTACAATATTATATTATTATTATCACTAAGTTAACCCGTGGGCACCATGTGACCATATCATATATAGAATACAGTCCACTCCTCAACAATCCATTTGTCTAACTGAATAATTTAACGGGAAAAGATTTTTCATTTAAATTTTATGTATTTATAAGCAAGTATTTGAAATAATGAAATATTTGAAATTTACTTTTGTGCCTTCAACTACACGTTCAATGTTTATAGTTTAGTGTTAGCTCGTAGAGACAATATGGCGGCGGGTGACGAGTGGCTATAGGGCATTATCGGATAAAAATCATAAGTGGTGTGTAGAGTGGGCGCGGGGTGGACAGGAGAGGGGGGGTGGGTGGTTGCGAGAAACGTGTGTGACCAGACCACGTGATGAATGAGTGTGTTTAGCCTCGTTACCGACACTGTCCGACTTTAATTATCTCTCAAAGGATTCGTACAAACGGCAGACGTGCTAGTGGTCGCTCACATCCAAACGTCCCTTCTACCCTTCGCCGTTCTCTAAAATAACACACACACACACACAGACAGTCCTCTTGTTTCGTTTTATGGGAGGACGAAAGTTTTGGATTATATTACATTCGCCTGGTGAACAGAGTCACCATGGTTACCGGTTTATTGTTTCTTAATTTGAAATGCCCTTTCGCTTTCCGTTTTACATATATACACCGCTGATGGAGTTTCACTCATCAACCTAGCCCTAGCCCTAGCCGTCCGGCGACGACATCACTTCAATTCATTATTGCTCAATTCTATTTGCTTAATCTGAAGAAACTTTATATATACAAATCCAAAAGTAGAAAGGCTTAAAGAAATTTATAATTTTTAAGCCAGTAAATATGCACTTATATTATTTACTATATACATTTTAACTAAAATTCTTTAGAAGAGAGCCACAAAGTTTGTCTTACAAAAGAGCAACATACATCTAAGTATACAAGTATAGGAGTTATATACATTTTCGGAGCTACTATGCAAGAAATGGTCAATTTCGAGAATGTAACAAATACAAGATTACTACCTACTGCAGAACAACGAGCTTACAAAAATTACAACAACAATTTACAAAAGTCAAGGATCATAAAAACAAATGATGTGGCATAATCACATTGGAATAGTACGTCTGTAAGACTGAGCAGACTCAATGTATGTTTGTATTTAAGCGTATATGAAAAATAAAATTGGAATGATTCAAAGAGAATGAATAGATAATTCCACACGTTTCCTGCGAACGATTAAACATCGGATACTTGCGGTTTAACTGAGAGTTCATAATATCTGCACCGATTTATTTTATAAAATAACTTGGCAAGCCGTGTGTATAGGTGTGCGTATGTGGAAATATCTAAAGCTACCAAGTGTATCTGTAGCGTAGAGAGAGAGAGAGAGAGAATGAGTATCGATCAAGTGTAAAGAGTTAAAGGTGGGGCGGGGCGGAGTGGTGTGTTATGGTGTGAATTTTTATCAAAAATTAAATACATTATCTGCAGCAGCATATTAACGAACGGGGTTGGTCGCTGGGTGTGGGCAAAACTCCAATTCCAAACATACTCGAAATCTGTATGTGCACAGATAAATTCCACGTTTACACACAGAATCATAGAATTTTCACTAGTCATGAAAATAAATCGTCCTTTTCGCGCTAATCTAGCAAATGTAAATAATACCATGCCACACCAACACCACTGCACCAACAGGGCACCAGCGAGATAGGAAACATCGACACACAGACACACACACATAGACACAAAACTAAACTGGGCATAAACCAAATTATAATATATCTTCATTTTCGACTCGCCAACTCACACACATATTATCTACGCGGATTTGTTCGGTTACTTCAAATCAATGATCAACCCGAGACAAAAGACCCGCAGTTATAATAAATTCACACTTTTGCCTCATGGCTACCAACCAAACGACCATTAGCGTTCTATACAGATGCAATTCATCGACCAATATTCAATTTAATACCTTAAGGGGTCTTGCTGGTCTTTTGGGGTTAAGAAAGGAGCATTTAAATAGTTACATTTTAATCAAAACCATTTATTAAATAGCAGTATTTTCTATACAATAATATATACTTTTAGAAATTTTAAAAAAAAATGGGTTGTGGCCAACGCGGGACTTTCTTTTACGTAGTTTTCATCAATATTTATTGATTATAAAAATATAATATAAGGAAATAATAATCCAACAGAAACAATATGAAAACCAAGCTTACCTTATATAAATGAATGGGTTGAAAATTATACCAATACCAATTTGTAATGGTTTTGAAGAACTAACTATCAAAACTAACCAATTCTCTACAGAAACATTTTGAAATGTCATTTATCTAATTCAGACCATTTTGTTTTCTTGTCGAAATATTGACAGGCGCAGATGATCCGATTTTATAAGCTACATTCGAATCCATGACAACGTAAACAAGATTCTTAAAATTAGCGGTTTTCTCGGAACTGCTACATTTATTGAAAAAGCTTTTCAAACAAAAGTTGTGCGATGTATTAATATCATTCATTATGAACAAAACTATTTTTGCCGCAAGTGCAGCCGTTCTAGTGATATTGGAGACAGAACAAAAAATGCATAGAGTAAACATGCACTGCCGGTTTGAATATTCGTCACTCCAAAAATAGTCACATTCGATTCAGGGAAGCTCAAAACGTGTATATCCGTTTAAATCTCGAGTTCGATTTATTTGGTGATCCCTATACTTACTTATTACTTTGTAAAAAGAAAGCAAGGAGTTGAAGTGACCTTCACTCGACTTTCTTATCCATTCGATATTTGTCTTATATATAAAAACACTCAGATATATATTTCATTATATGTGTGTTTATCTTTTTCAATATATATTATGTAATGTGAAAGTCATGTTGACAATTTAAATTCTATATTTCATCAATAAAACTGTTCTACAATCTTGAGATATGCCAAACATTTGTAAACATTTTATCGGCGAGTTAAAATATTTTATATCTATAAATGATTTGTTTTATTGGCTTGAACAATTGTATGTAATGGCCATTTATCAATTTTAAATTAATGGTTAATATCAATGTGTACCGGGGCAGTATTGGATGGAATTGCTGTTTATCGCATAATGCACCGGCATTTCATGTGGCGAACGAAACAGAAAGTAACTAACATCAAAATAAAAGAATGCGATTGGAAAACAAATGAAAAACAGCGTAGTGATGTGTCGGTGCGATGACAACAATGAAAACGAGAAAAACGCCAAGAGTAAACAAACACACAAACACGCGACACCGATAATTTTCGCTTATGGAACACAACGCGAACGCACACAGCAACAACAAGTTAGTTTGGCGCGCCTGTCGATTGGTGGCGCTCCGAATTGTTACCGTTTATTAGTGTCCCATTGACATTGATCTGATCGTGTAAATTACTAGGTTACTACACCATGGACGTAGACACTGGGGATAATCGGACAATAGACAAATACAACACAATGGCAGATGGTCGATTCTAAACCAATACTCTCGTCAGAATTTCAAGTCACATAAAAATATTGCTCTAAGAACTAAGTTTATAAATTTTCTTAAAGCTGATTTTTACTAACAGTAATTTTCAGTATAAAAATATAAACTTCTTCAACATTTGTCATTCACATGTTATTAAAAACTGCACAGAGCCACACTTGACGTTCTTATACGTATGATCTAAGAATAAGTGGTCTACACTCGACTTTCTTAAGCTTTAACCATCAATTATATATAAATACTTAGATGTATGTGTTTATATGTTTTTTTGTATATATGTGAGAACGTGATTTTTAACCTTATGCCACAGCTTTTCTCTAGGTAACTGTCCAACAATCTTGAGATATTCCAAATATTTTATTGGCGGGGTAAAATATGTTATATTTAAAAATTATTATTTCTAATGGCTTGAGCAATTGTAATTTAACATATAACCATTTATCAGTTTTAGCAAATTGCTGTGACTACAAATTTTAAAGTCTACTTTGATGAATAAACAAAAACAAATCTAACCTCAAAATAAATAATATTATTGTAAAAAATCTATTCAATATTAATTTGATTTCAAATGTATTTTGTGTGTTGTACAGGTAGTGGCATCTGATAATTATATATTAATTTTGTATGCCAATGACGAAATATAATAGCAAATCTTTCATGTGTTTATTTTATGCAATACAAACGACTTACGGCGATAGTAACGTAAATACAAAATCGTTTAAGGGAAATACATTATTTGTAACCGAGATTAGGTCTACTTTTACAAAAATATTACATGAAAATTCTCCACCCGTCAAATTATTCAATTAGATAGATTGTTAACTGTATTATGTATACAATATGGGCACATGATGCCCACAGGTTAACCTAGTATATATATATATTATTGTAAAATATACAAATTGAAATATAAACAGCGGTAAATAGAGTCTCGTTTTATACCTTTAAACAAACATATGTACATGAATAATATTGTTTATGCGAGAAACTAAAGCCTATTTGATTAAAATATGATGTAAATGTTATGAATGCTGCCCTAATGAAAGATAATTGAATTCGGCTATAGTAGTAGCATACAATCGTCAAATTTGGAACAACTTTCAGAACAATACAACGTTGAGTTTATTTTAATTAGTTCAAAAGTAAATAATGAAAGCTTCAATCAAAATAAATAACAACTTGTTTATTATGTTTTGGGTAGGTAGTTACCCATACATATAGCCAGTATTACTTTAAAAAAAAAAAACTTTAATAGTTATACATAGGTATCCTATTTATACATCAGTGGTAATAATAATGTTATCTATATAAATTAAAAAATTAAAACATTCTCTGAATAGATAATACAGCAAGCTAAAGGCATTAGTACCTGAACCTATGCTTATTTAATGTTTGAATAATATAAAAGTCCTAGCAACTTTTAAAACTGTTTTTTTAATATTTACTATTTATTGGATAACTTTGAAATATTTAAAATAAAATAATACTTTATAAATATTGTGAAAGTAGAAAAAATCAAGTGTAGACCACTTCAGTTTATTTTTTATATATGTTTTTTCTTTCTCTTACGAAGTAATAAGAAAGTATAGCGTATAATGGACAAAACCAATTTTGAGGGTCCCTGAATCCATTTTTATTATTTTCACAATGGTGTCTGTGTGTCAGCCTGTGTGTGTGTTTGTCTGTGAACGCTTTGCAGCCTAAGCCGTTCAATGAAAAAATATGATGTTTTGAATTTAAGATTTGTGTACCTGTACCCCAGAATAGAAAACCTCCTAGGAAAAGTATATTTCAACCGGATGTGCTCATGTGCTCATTTACTCGTATCTTTTTTCAATCCGATGCATTTACAGAAAAACAAAGATATAAAAACTCAAGATATTCTAAGTTTATACAACTCATTCTCTAATGTATTGCAATTGAAATATTTAAATTTATTTAGAAATCATGGTAAACTATTACTGATATTAATTTGTTTATGACACTTATTTTTGACATAAATATATAGTTTGTAAATTGTGGAAATATTTTATTGCACATATTCCAAGTAAATAACATAAAATAAGGTTCATATTTCATATAACACTAATGATGAAATTCTGAGTACGTTAATCTGTAAATAATTCTATAATAAATAAAATCTTGTATTTCTATAACGAATTCATATTTATGGATCATAGTTCATTGCTACAAAATAATGATTTACAAATCGATAAATATAGTCTAAGCAATTTGAAATTTTTATTGATTCTTGATATTGATCTAGAAATGACAAGCTGACAAATATGAAATTTTGTGATGCTAAATTTGAATAATGGAACGAAAATACATTCTGTATAACAATGCTGGAAAAATTTTGCCAAATTTTAAAATTATTATTTTTCTATAGCATTTAAATAAGTCTACTACTAAAACGTTAATGATAGTTCAGTGTTGGCCACAACTGATTTTTACTTTCATCTACAATGTAATAAATAAGTATAGGGATTACCAAAAAAATCGACCTCGAGATTTTAATGGAAATATATCCACATTGAGGGTCTCTTAATCCATTTTGACTATTTTCCCACTGATGTCGGTGTGTCTGTGTGTGTCTATGTGCGATCGGCCTACAGGCTATACCGTTCAACATAAAAATATGATGTTTTGGATTTAAGATTTGTGTACCCTAGAGTAGAAAACGTCCTATTTTGAAAAGATGCTGGTTTACTCGTGTAATTCTTTTACTATCTTGGCAACGGCTGCATTTACAGAAAAACATTGATATAAAAACACAAGATATTCTAATTTTAAACAACTTTTATTTCAAAAGTTTTCACTATAAAGAAAATGTAAATTAATTTATTATTTGTTTTTAATCAGTTATCTGTGACTGGTTTTTCTATTTGTTTCTTAAGGTTGTAAAAATTAAATTTTATGATGCTAAATTTGAATTATGGAACGAAAACACATTCCGCATATCAATGTTCGAGAAATATCGTTAAATCTTGAAAAATATATGTTTATAGAAAAGCTTTTATTCAATTTAATTTATTTTAGGATGGCTATAAAGAAATATCAAAACAAAAACAAAAATATGCTGAAAACTTGCATGGCTAAGAAGAGAAAAGTGCCAGAATACAAAATAAGAAAAATAGATAAACAGGGAGAATAAGAAAATTAGACGTTTGAATGACCAATATATGGAGAATGCAAGAGTGGATTACCGAGAATGTAATAAAACCTAAAAGAAAAATCTGTGTTGGCCGCACCCGATTTTTGTAAATTATAATCTATAGTTTGGTTTTGTTACCTTTAGATTCTTATATAAATTAAATTGTAATTTATTTAAATAGTGCATTTATTTCATATGCCGCTCAAAATGATGAGCTCACGAAACCGAGGGCATTTCATGAGAACGTCTGAGCGGCAATGGGGTGAGATATCTTAGATACCGCTTTCACAATGGCTTGTTGGCAACAATGAACAGTTTGTGGCATCATAATATTATTGACACGTGCTTTGGCAATGTTTGACGGGCAGGCAGCAGGCAGCAGGCACAATCCAGCGGGTAGTAGTATATGTGTTGTTAGTGCAATTACATTGTCGATTAAGCCCCTTTGGAGTGGGCCGATAATCTACAGCCATGATCGGTGTTTGTTATAATGTAGGCAATGGTGCATCGGCCGCTGCATGGGCATGTGCATGTGCATGTGCACGCTCATGCTACACCGTCAACAGGTATATGAACACGACTTTCACTTGCCACCGCGTGTATCATACCATTCGCGCGCGATTTTCGCTCTCAATGTGTGCAATTGTGGTTAGTGTACATGCAAGTACATCTATGCAACTGACGTTACTGCAAATATGTGAGTGTGATGACCGCTTGCCGGAAAAATTAATACGTGTGTTATCGCGCCATTTTCAAATATAAACGAGTGCTGTGCGCCCAGCTATTTTGAAATAACTAGAAGTGATAAGGTAAGGGACGTTTATAAGAATTACATAAATATACAAACATAGGCACCTATGCTTTCAGCAGCTCGCCTTATATGAATTGAAATTACGAATCCCGTAGGCGTACCCGTATACTATTTTAAATTTAAAAATAATTTTATGTAACTACTATGGCCTGTAGTTCACAATTTTAACATATAATTATGAGTTAAAACAAGATTCGGACGTACAACGCACCGATGCGTCCAGCTCGCCTTAGGTAAGACTCGCAATGCGAGCAGTGGATGTCTCCTTCACGCTTGGCATTAAAATTGAAATATAATTGTTTTTAAATATTATGGCCTATGGGTTCATAATTTGAAATAAAAATGTTAAAAAAAAGTCATTTCTTTATATTGTAAAAAACAAGTAGCGAGCATAATAATATAGGGAACTGTTATGCTACCCATTGATGGCTAGAATAATTAATATGGATAGCACTTTATATTGTTTTTTATCATTTCTTAGGAATTAGGTGCTTAAAATCAGAAAATATGAAACAATGTTATAGTTATACAGTCTCCAAATTTCGGGGCCCTATAACTTGGGAAGTATATAGGCGATTGGATTTAAACTGCGAGCGGATTTAAATGGGATGCCAAATTATATGTGTACCAAATTTGGTGTGAATCGCTCCGGTACCTTCAGAGGAGTAGAGGGCACAAATTTGGTCTTGCGAGCGAGCGACGACTAACATCCAAGTATATAAGATATATATATATATATATATATATATATATATATATATATATATATATATATATATATATATATATATATATATATATTTGGATTCAGGGCGACGAGACAAACACATTTTCTTAGTGAAATTGTTAGATCCGAGAATGCTACAGACATACGACCGATTCCTTTAGCTTATTCGGTACTTCGTACGGCGAGCTAAATATTGAAATATGTTTGTAGATGTTTTTGATATAAAAAGAAACAAACATTTTAATATATTATAATTATTTTTAATGTAATTTTGGCCTGTGGCTGCATAATATGTAGAAATTTTGTAGACTAAAAATATTTAATTTTTGAGGACAGTATGAAGGAGGGCTCTAAATTTTCAGACGCAATAACTCCAAAGGTATAAAAGATTTCAACTGCGAACTTATTCAAATGGGATGCCATTAAATAACTATAGCAAATTTGGTTCAGTACCTTCAGAAGAGAAGAAGAAAAAAATTTAGTCGTACGAGCGACCACTATAAAGGTGCATTTATAATCGCTTTGCTGCACGTCACGTTTTCCGTGTAAAATTTGGCTATCTCTATCTAACGCACCACAACGGACAACCTGTCCTACTCTCACTAAGTTTAGTGTGCAAGCAGGATGGTAGTCATTCGTGTGCGCTAGATAAAGATAGTTATTTTACGTTTTAGTTAATCTAACGCGCCGTGTAGTGCCGTGGTAAAAATTTGATTATAAATGCTCCTAAAGAGTTATAGATTTTTTGGATACAGATCGACGAAACAAAAACTTTCTGTAAAAGAAATAATTTATTCCGAGATTGTCCAGACACTAGGAAAACCAATCAGAATCCTAATATATCTATATTGGAGTGGGAGTGCAACGTTTATATCTTGGATATAAGAATATATTTTGTTTATATGTTAATATGCAGTAGTGGTAGACAGTAGTTTGTATTAAGAGAAACAATATGACGAGAGAACAAATAATGGATGTGTATTATTATATTTAATAATAATTAAAAAATATATTTACATAGTAAAATGTGTCATTTGTAGGGCAGACGCAGAGTTACGTAGTTAGTTGGTTGAATGTATGTATGTTATTCGGGTGCTGGAGATAACATGAACGTTATAATAATAACCGTAAATTAATTTGCAAGCATAATATTTCTTCACTTTGGCCTGCCTTCATCATAGCACGCCATGTGCCATGCTTATGCTGATGGTGCTTCATATAAAATAACTTTCGTACTTAACATTTTCACAGTATAAACACGTGTAGTATGCATTATGCTTAAATTTAGCACAAAGTTCCTAGTTTACTACTTCTTTATTTAAAATTAAAATAACAAAAATTAAATCAGTTGGCCTTCTTCACTTTATTTATATTTTTATAAATTTAATCATTAATTTCCGATTTACTATCTTATACGAATGTATATAAGGAATAGAAGGAATTTTTAGCTCTTATCTCAAAGTTTTCTCCCCCCTGAACAAAATCCCGTTGCTATTTTGGCTCTACGATCGACGTATCTTTATAGATATTAAGAAAATAAACTTTTAAAAATCGCAAAATAAGTGATAAATTTGCGATAAAGACGTTATTGTTTTAAAAGATATATATATATATATATATATATATATATATATATATATATATATATATATATATATATATATATATATGTATATGTATGTATGTATGTATGTATGTATGTATAAAATATGTTAGTATGCAGGTGGCATCGACAGAGAGAGAGAAGAGAACACAATGCAGCACAGGGCACAGCACGGAAACAACGATGTACTTGCTGGGTCGAACTGGCCATTGTATCTATCGTCGAATAAGTAACACACGACGACAATAATCATAATAATAATAACGGAACGCGCTGTGCTAGAGCACCATCTCTACTGCTAAAGCATGTGAGTCACGTCGCTCGGTCGCTCGCTTGGTCGCTCGCTCGCTCGGTCGCTCGCGACAGACATGCCAGGGATGCGATGGGTCAAGCCGCAGCCATTATTGCACACACATGAAATTAACGTTCGTTTATTTGACAACACACGATCAAACCTTGTCACTTGCTTATTTTGTACTTATACTTTGCCCTGGAATATTTTCTACCTATAATCATACATTATGTACAGAAATGTGTTCGATTTTACAATGTTAGTCCCCGTACCATTCGAGCGATTTCAATGTTTCTCATTACTTTCTTAAACGAAGTCTACAGGGTGCATTTATAATAAAATTTCACCACGGTAAGTTATATAGCTATCTTTATCTAGCGCACACGCATGACAACCATCCTGCTTGCACACTAAACTTTGTGGAAGTTGGACAGGTTGTCCATTGTGGTTCGTTAGAAAAAGATAAACAAATTTTTACACGGAAACTTGACGTGAAATAAGGCAATTATAAACAGTCCTTAAGGAAGTATTGCAATCATGCCAATATTCGAACTCGAGAACTTAAGGGGTAACACCACTTTGACCCACCGAAATATACGACTTTCTCGACATTTTGTATAAAAACATGAAAAGGTTTTATGAAAATCTAATTATATATACTTTAAAGTAGAAAATATATTTTTATTTTTTCGATATATAAAGATACTGCGATACTGCGCTTATAAAAATAATTAAAACTCTCAAAAATTTTACTACAAATTCTAAGATATTTTATATCTACTAGATTTTTTCATATTGTTAACCTAAAGCCCGTAAAAATGTTTTAAATATTATAATTTTGAATTTTAAAATATGCACAAAAATTATTTTTTATTAATATAATCTACAAAAAAAATTGTATGACTTTTTATATCTATAACATTTTTTCAAATTGTTAACCAAAAGGCCATTATAATTAAAAACCACTGCTCGCAACGCATATTTTATCTAAAGGCGAGCTCTACGCGTTGGTGCGTTTTACGCGTACTAAATCTTGTTTTGATAGGTAATTTTAACATAGCATAGCTTGAAAAACAAGCCCATGTACAACCTATGCGTTCAGCTCGCCGTTTGGATAGATTCGGCGAAAAACAAGTTGCGAGTATAACAATAAAGGTGATTATAATGTATGGATATTGCTGTCTAGATTAGTTAATCTAACCAGCATTAGATGGCATTACACTACATTACTTTTAACATATTTTATGGTTTCTGCGCTTAAAATATAAAAAATGTTGTGAATATACAAAGTCGTAGATTTTTTGATATACGTAATTTAAATATGTGCAAATTTAAATTTTCAAAATTATAATTTTAATTTATTATTTATGGCTACTTGGTTAGAAATATGATGAAATCTTGTAGATACAAAATATTTTAGAATGTCATGTAGAATTTTTGGGTGTTTTAATTATTTTCCAAAGGGCAGCATTAAAGGGGGATCCAAATTTTGGGGCCATAACTCCGGAAGTATACGAGCGATTTGATTTAAACTGCATTTAAACGGATTCAAATGGAATGCCAAATTATATGTTTGTATAATTTTGATGTCTAAAGTTATTAATGAATTGGGTTTTCGATTAAGAAAGTCTAGTATTTGGATTAATAAAGGAAAAATTATTTGTTACACTAGTTCTAGAAGAAATAATAATAAAAAAGAGCCAAAACTGTTGACTAATTTAAACGATATATTTCTTATATTATATAACTTTATCACTGTGGGAATATTTGTTGTCCGTGGTTCATAATATTAATGTTTTAAAAAGAATAAGAAATTCTTACGTTTTATTACTAGTCAGTAAAAAAAATTGGACGCAACAATATTTCCTTGATTTTCATCGTGGGAACAAGGTTTAAGGCATTTATTGTTTAATTTTTAGTTTTTTGAAGTAATATTTTATTTATTTTATTAAATTAAACGTTATATTTCTTATATTATATAACTATATCACTGTGGGAATAATTGCTTTTTTTTTAAATCATGTGGGAAATTTCATTTAATTTGGTCAAAGTTATTATAATAACCAAACAATTATATTCACTATATAAGGCAATTTATCATACTGTTAAATAGTATATATTTACAGTGATTACAAGACGTGTGTATTCAGTGTTGTAATGCAACTACTTTACTCATTGTTGCTATTAATATTAATTTTATTACAATATGTTGAAAGTGCTAAGATACTCGCAGTGTTTCCTGCGCCAGGATTTAGTCATCAAATGGTATTCAGAAGTCTCTTAAAAGAACTTCACGCCCAAGGACACGAGCTGACAGTGCTGACACCTAGCCCCTTACGAGACAAAGCTCCGAAAGAGAATTATAAAGAAATTGACTTAAGTATTCTGTATTCGCACAGCCACGTGAAAGATTTTACGAATTCTAATAAATACAACAGAGTTTTTATAATGTTTTATTTATTATATACATTAGAGAAACTAGCAGAGAAAGTGTATACAGTTCCAGAATTGCAGGAACTAATTTTAAATGAGCATTTTGACCTTGTACTAGTTGAAATATCGTTTCACGCCAGTTTCTTTGCGCTCGGCGAACATTTTAATTGCCCCACGATTGGGATTCGTTCCATGGGACTTCGGGTTGAAGCGCATGATACAATTTCTAATCCTGTTACGCCCTCATATCTTTCTATAGCGTTTATGGACAATGATCATAGTTTTTTTAGAAGAGTTGTTAATACGTTCATGGTTTTTTATATTAGATGCTTGTATATATATTTATATATAAAGTTATTACAAAATTAAACTACCCGAAACATAACATTTATATTAGGGACTTAGAAAAAAAATTAAGTTTGGTTTTCATTGCGACGCATCCTATTATTTCGGGGCCTAGACCCTTAATGCCTAGGGCCATTGAAATTGGGGGGATACACCTACAGGACTTGAATACCGATATACCGGATGTAAGTATATTTAACTAGGTTAATATGTGCCCATATCATATACTGAATACATTTCACTGTTCAATGATCATCTGTCTAATTGAATAATTTAACGGGTTGCGAGTTTACATTTTTTTGTAAATGTATTTCCTAAGCATAGATACACCTTATAATTAAAGCATTTCCCTTACATACACATACATATACATACATATATATATAACCCGTGGACCTCATGTGCCCATATAATATACAGTATACAGTCCACTCTTTACTGATCCATTTGCCTAATTGAATAATTTGACAGGTAGCGATTACTCATGTACATGTATATCCTAACCATAGTTCCACCATATAAATAAAGCATTCCCCTTACACAGTTTTTCTTTGTGGGCACATTTTTGTATTTTCGTTGTTTTTCCCGTATGAATTCTATAAAATATACAATTTCAACTTTATTGTAATCGACTTTATTATTTACACGATTCGATATGCAACAAATTTTCGCCATTTTAACGGATATTTATATAATCAAATAATACGTGCTGTGAATGCTGACAATGATTATAATAAACGTACTGCTTCTCACAATTCACACACAATATATATATTAAACATTGGTACTGCTTCTATATTTGTATTCACTATTCACACATAATATATTTATTTTGATATTTTACAAATATTTGGTCGTAGCATGTAGCATTAGTTTCTTGTAAAGAATCAGTGTTGCCACTGTAAATAAGACGAGGCTCCGCCACTTGTGGTAAACATTGAAACATATAAACAAAGCGGTCTACACATACATTCACACAAGCACATACATCTGAGTGTATATATTTACTTTTAATTTGTTTAAAACCAATATTTATTAGTAACTAAATTTAAATTACATCTTAGGATATAAAAATGTTTTTGGACAAGTCCACAAACGGGACAATACTTTTCAGTTTGGGAACTTTAGTCTCCTTTGCCCATATGCCCAAGGAAAAATTCGATACAGTCCTTAGTGCATTTGAAGATCTTCCGTATCATGTTTTGATAAAAACAGATTTGAACATAACCAATTTTCGTTCGAAGAAAATAAAATTGTTGACTTGGGTGCCACAGTATGCGATTTTAGGTAATTTTTCAGGGTAAGAAAGGGGAATGAAGGGTTATTTTTGTATTTTTCGAGCAGGACATCCAAAAACAAAACTATTTGTGACACATGGAGGTCTTAATTCGGTAGTGGAGGCCATTGCAAATAAAGTCCCTATGATTGTAATTCCGTTTCACTCGGACCAGCACCACAATGGGCGAAGGATGGAGATTTTAGGCGTTGGTTCAAGTTTTGATTTTTCAAATTTGACTAAAGAGAATTTGGTTAATTGTATAACAAAAGTTATAACTAACTCCAGGTAATGTATTTTTTGCGCCCATTGCTTATATTTCAATTAATATTACTTGTATATATTCAAATATATATAAGGAATATTTTTTTACGACCATTGCTAACTAAAGACTCAATAAATATTACTTATATTTATTCGAAATTATATAAAGAAATTTTCATTACGACCATTGCAAAAAAGAATTAATATTATTAACTTATTCGAATGTATATAAAAAACAGAAATAGCAAACAAATTAATTAATCAATTAAAATCGACTTTATGTTTTAATAATCAAAGGATATCAAATTTACCAGATAACACGATTTGTCGATTGATCGATATAATTGAGTAAATTAATTAAATTTCGTTTATAAATAAATTTCTTCGATTTTTAAACATATATTTTCGATTTTTAATTGATTTATCCGCTTTATACTCGATTTTGAATCGAATTTTTGGTATTAAAATAAAGTATCTGGTCCTTAATCGATTTTAAAACCATTTATTAAATTATAAATTAATTTTCTTAATTCTTAAATCGATTTTATGTATTAAAAAATCGATCGGTTTCAAATTCACCAAAAAACTATATGTTCTTGATGTAGCGAAATTTTAATAAATAGTTTCGATTTAATCGATTTTTCCATTTTCTTTTTATTTGAAATTGTTTTTCTCGATTCATATACTATTTATGCGCTCTTAAAAAATAAATTCGTTCTTAAATCAATTATTCCAGATTTACAAGGATTTAGTCGATTTTTAATATATTTTCTCATTTTTAAATCGAATTCAATTAAACTATTATATCTTTTTATTTCCAAAAATCAATTATCCATTTTTAAATTTGACAATCTACCAGCCCTAATTATTGTCTGTGTGTCTGATCGCTCTACAGCAAAAGCTGCTTTTGATAAAATTATAAATCTTTAAACTTAAGATCTTTATAGGAATCAAAAATTTTTTGAAAACAATATTTTAACCAAAAGTGATGGTATACTCTCACTACTTTTTAAATATACAATTTAAATGTACAATTTGCTAAAAATTTGCCTTTGGAAATAATTAAGTTACATTTATGTACGTATCTCTAGTTAGTACACACATATTGAATTTGTTTCACGGTAATGGTAGAATAAATATAAAACAAAATAAGTATATATAAGTCGAGTGAAGGCCAGTCCAGTTTTTCTTTGTCTGTGTAGTTATCAACAAAACGTCGAAAATGTTGCTTCGCAAGTAGAAGATCAGCCAATGCTGCCCCTTAAAAGGGCTATATTTTGGATTGAGTACGTGTTACGGCACAAAGGAGCCCCAAATTTGAAATCTGAAGCAGATGACAAGTCTTGGATTGAGTATTATTTAATTGATGTTTTTGTTTTTTTGACAATCTTATTTATTATTCTTTTGTATACAATTTATTGTTTACACCGAATTATGTATTGTTGTATTATAAGAAAATATAAATCTAAGGAAGAATAAATTACTTTGTAGGTAATATTTATGGTATTTCCTGATTACATAAATATTTGCAATTGAGGCAACTGGCGTTTGTACGTTATATTGGACGCGAATTATTATTATGTTATTATAAACATATATAAAACATTGACACTATTACTTACCGGAAAACTACGAATCTATAATTTGTATAATTTAAAATACCCTTATTAACACAATTCATTATTAGTTATGTGGAACCCATTTTAGTCTATAATAATATTGAAACTATTATACAAGAAATTGTAAGACGTTTTATATCTATAGCATTTTTTCAAATTGTTAACTAAAAGGGCATAATTAATAAACATATACACACATACAAGTATATCTGAGTGTTTATATTCTTACTTCGTACGGCGATCTAAAATGAACCTACAATAATACACTTCCTGTTTGTATGATTATTATTTGAAAAATAATGAATAAATAACAATGGAATGCTGTATTATTGGAGAATGGTATGGAAGTAATTGATTAATTAAAAATGGACAGATTTTTCTCCAATGAAAAGTGCCTTAGGACATATGAGTAAATATCGTAATGTTGCATATGATATGCTATACTCAATTTAAATATTCATAGGTTCCATAGGTTTCTGACCATACTAACAAGTAATACGCCGGATATCTACCTACCTATAACGTTTATTTAGGTTTGGGGATAGGTATATGCAAAGTAAACATAGTTAAAACAGTTATAAGCGACTAAAATAAATGAATTGACTTGAAATATCAATATTAAAGTTGTATGGCTTTCAATGTAAACGTGTTCAAACTGTATAATATGAGTTATATTCGTATCAGCAATTTTACACCATTAACGATTTCAATTTTCGGTTATATCTTACAACAATGATTTATCCATTAAATTCGCTTTTCATTTTAAGAAAGCGATCGATATTAAATTTACAAGAAAATTATAAATTGATACATACGAGTATATGTTCTATATAATCGAGTAAATTGACTACATCGATTTAATTGAGTTTGTAGACAATATTTTTATTAGAATAAAACAATTACATAAAAATTTTCTAAGGATTAGATTTTTTAAAAATTGAACAAATATTAAGTAATGCTTTTGCTAAAATGAACTTTAAAATAAAAATATTATTATTGAATTCTTTTTTCTAAATTAAGAAATTAAATCAGTATAAATCGATATTTATTCAGTTAAAATCGTTTGTTTCGTTTTCATATGTTTTCAAGTTGATTTCAAATTGTAAATATAGACTAGTACTATTCTTCTATATGTATCCATAGTTGGGGCACATTCTATCGGGCTGATTATTTTGTGAATTATAACTGTGTACCTGTGTACGCTCTAAATTCATATTATATATATTCATCATATTATTATTACAGTTAATACTATGAAATTTTTAACACTAAGGCAGAGGATTATTTAAATTTTAATTATATATATATATATATATATATATATATATATATATATATATATATATATATATATATATATGTGTGTGTGTGTGTGTGATTTATATCTAGAACGTTATATTTGTATGATATATCCAGGGTTACTACATTTACAAAATCGTTTCAAACCATAGTGTCTTTGAATTTCAATATTTGAAACAAAATTATTTAATTATTAACATGTATGCATTTACTTTATGTTTTTCGTACTTAAATTCGTAAGATTTACATCAGTAATTCCGAATTTAAAAAAAAAATCAGATTATTATTATATCGGTGGAGATATTGTATTCTTATATGATATGGGCAAATAATGCTAGTTACACGAAGAATTGGTAAAGTCTAACTAAGTAATTTGATTTAGAAAAGCCAAATTTATTTTAATAAAATAAATCAATTATTGAATATTATTTAATTTGAATATTCAGGTGATCTACATCAGTCCTACTTATACTAGATACAATTGTACATAATAGCAAAAACTACGTACGAGTTCCTTGTATATTTAATA
The DNA here is from genome assembly GCA_933228885.1 of Leistus spinibarbis. Classification (NCBI taxonomy): domain Eukaryota; kingdom Metazoa; phylum Arthropoda; class Insecta; order Coleoptera; family Carabidae; genus Leistus; species Leistus spinibarbis. The sequence continues at coordinate 3,421,728 of OW121802.1, forward strand.
AATGTCAATATTTGCATAGATAGATTTAAGCACAAAACTTGTGCTAATAAAATATTCGTCGTTGGAGACCCGGGAGTTGCGTAGAAAATCAATAGATTTCACTACGAGTTTCATCTTGTAGAAATCTAATCTCACCCTTATAGAGGGTACAGCAAACCGTGTCGTGGCGGCAAGAGGGTGTTCGTCGGGCTTGTGGGTGAAATAAGGCGCGCACACGACGACGCTACTAGCTTCAACCAATAGTGTCGCTAGTAGGGAAGGCACACACACTTGGAATATAATATGTATTATATGTGTGCGTGTGTATATCGACTCGTTCAACCCTGCACGCATATAGTAGTAGATGGAGAAAAGTAGACGATAATAGGATTTACACGGAATATATTACACCATTAGATTGACATTTAGTTTTACTGTTTTAATTATACTTTCCTTGATTCGTATTGCATTGGTGCCTGCATCTGTGTTTGCTTAAGTTTTATTTTTAGAAATTAGAGATTTTCTCCAGGTTAACTGTATTTCCCAAGTTCTATCAAACACAAAATTATTCCCGAAATTTATGTCAACAGCAAATATAATTTATAATTATATTTTAAATCTAAACTGGTCGTCTATATTTTAACAAATGGCCATTAAACACTTTTGAATACTGCTGTGTCACTGAAAATTCAAATCTAGCCCCGTCACTGGTTATTTATAAGAAAACAAATGCCACGCTGTGAGCTTATATTAATGTGCATCGAATAATCTATTCAAATACATAATAAAAATAGAAATTAAATTTATAATCCTGATTATTTAAGAGATAAAATGATATATTTATTGATTGATTGACATACAGCATATAATGCAACAATTCAATTCACTGCTCGCGTACGTGTATGTGTATATGTATTGAATATGCTTTATATGTATGGTGTATACATGATAAGTATACATTTCCAAAAAAAAAAAATTACATAAAAATTCGCCACGCGTCAAATTATTCAATTAGTCAGATGAATCGGTGAGAAGTGGGCCAATATTCTGTATATGATATAGGCACATGATGCCCACCGGTTAACCTAGTATCGTAAATATTGACAATTTACAACCACACATATTTTATCAATATTAAATGTGAATGCATAAAATTACATTACAATCCAATTTGTTTTCATTAACGAGCAGCACATTAAAATTGAATAAACTGAAGACTAAAATAATATGCATTACATTTGTATTGCACATAGCATAGTTACAATACCATATATGTATAGCTAAATGTGTGTCTGTATGTAGTAGGGATACGTATAATCGAACAATGTTAAGTGAACATGTGTTTTGTCAAACAAAAAATATATATCAACCACCACGTTCAATGTAATTTTTATTTTTTTTCTGTTTTCTACTTTTTTTATTCGGTTGCAGTTGTAAATAGTAGAGCGAATCGTGAAAAAATGTGGATATGACAATAACTTTCGATTTTACCAATACTGTATCTATATGTATACAACTGTGCGTGTGTTTGTGCGTATGTGTGTCATGGTACACGTGGCGAATTGGTCCTAAAACTAAATGTGATGTTAATTCTTATTTATTTTATCTTTTCAAAATGCAGTCGTTATAAATAGATTTTCTGCAATAAAAGCCTCAGTGGATAAATACAAACTTATAGGCAGTAGTTTCACAATCGCAATATAATAATTTTTGTTACTACTTTCCAGAATAATTAATATTAAAAGAATTGCAAGAATTTTCAAAATACAAGAGACAATAAGTTATACAAGACACAAACAATGAGAGAATGTAATGATGGCGACGTCCATTTCTTTAGACAATGAAACCGTTGATGGTCGTGTGTAGGTACCTCGAGTAGAGGCTAATACCCATGTGCAATAATAGCGGGGCTATGGCGTCGTCGTGATGTCGTGGTGTCGTGGTGTCGCCGACGCATGCACTAAATGAAACGTATAAAATCCTCGGCTCACTCGATCCGCCACCGAATGGACATAGAGCACTCTGGACGAGAGATTAAAACATGGGGCTAGGGCAGAAGAAGAAGAGGGTGCTGCGCGCGTAGCGAACGTTGTTAAAGCTAGACGAGCGAACGAGCGGGCGAGCGAGCGAGCGAGAGACCGACAACGCTATAAAGCGGCCAAGTCTTAGTGGTGGCATTATTTATGCATTTAATTTTCTTTTACAACTCTGCGCCCGCGCTTTCAACGACATCAACAGAATTTACAATTTTTAATTAGCCCACCACCGCCAGACATGCCCCTGCTATCATCTACTCTGTTCCAGAATGTTCTCATCGTTACATACGAGAGATTGGGTTCTTATGTCATTTTACCCTGTCGTACAATAGTACAGAAAAGCTATAGTAATCGATCCTGTATCTTTAACACAATAGGAATCAAATAAAATTAGTAAAGAAATTCGTCTAAAGTTTTTATAGATTCCGAAAATGCTCCATATACTTGGTTGTATTTCGATCGCTCGTAAGACCAACATTCTGTCGTTATCTTTTCTGAAGGTACTGAACCGATTTTTGTCTTATATACAAAACAAGATTCGGTACCTACAACGCACCGATGCGTCCAGCTCGCCTTATAGGTAAGATATGCGATACGAAGAACGTTTTTTAATTATAATAGCTTTTCGGTTAACAATTTGAAAAAATGTTATAGTTATAAAAAGTCTTACAATTTTTTGCATATTATTTTGAATATTTAATTATTATTTATGGCCTTTGGTTAACAATTTGAAAAAATCTTATAGACATAAAATATCTTAGGATATTTAGTAGAAATTTTGGGTGTTTAAATTATTTTTATAAGAGCAGTAATAAGGGGGGCTCTTAATTTTGAGGGCCTCTAACTCGGAAAATATACTGGCGATTGGATGTAAACTGCGAGCTGACTCAAATGGGATGCCAAATAATATGTGTACCAAATTTGGTGTGAATCGCTTCGGTACCTTCAGAGGTGTAGAGGTCACAAATTTGGTCTTACGAGCGAGCAAGTTATACATATTTTTGGATTATGGCGACGAGACAAACACTTTTTGTTAATGAAATTTTATGATCCGAGAATGCTACAGACAAACGACAGAATGCTTTAGCTTCTTTAGTAAGTTGTACGGCGAGCTAAAAATATATAGAATGAAATTTAAAATTAATTAAATAATTGTTTTCAATGTTGCGTTTTGAAATATTTTAGGTCCGCTAATAAAGTTTGAAATATGTTTTAAGAAAATAGTTGTTATAAAAGAAGCTGTAATAACGTTTACTAAAAGCATTATTTTTCAAATGACTTTTCGCTGTTCTTTTTCATGTTCCTAGAAATTTTAATATCTTTAATTTTTAAGGATTAGTGTTATGTCTCACTCCGAAACATGTAATTTCGTTCAAATATCGAGTTCATTAATTTCCAAGATAGAAATACCTTCCTATCTCCTGTAGGTATAAATTCGTATAAGAAATTAATGATTGACTGATAAAGATGTTTCTTCTTAAATTCTTTTTATTTGTCTATACCAAATAGATTATCCTATGAGATGAAGACTTTGGTGCTTGTATATTTACATGTTGATATTTGATTACAGTGTGTAAAACATTTAATAACGTAAATATATGGTGGATTAAACTCTAACCAAGAGATGTTGAGTTGGAATTTTGAAATTAGGGTTCCTTCCTTGCATGTAGTATATATGTATGTGTACGAGCCCGCATTTTAATGCCCTAAGAAAGGGGTAGAATTTTTCCCATGTGGTCTGTCAGATCGGCGACGCAAACGAACTTCGACGTTATTAACCAAGACGGACACATTCTATCTGCTGGCCAGTGGATTGTTTGAATATAATATATTATTTAAGAAAGCTTTATAAATTGAAATCACGATATTGTGATTCTACATGAATCTTCAATAGAATTATAATGACGAAAGCACCCTATATGTGATGACCATAACGACTTCCTAATTTTATGACAGATTTTTTCCCCAGACTTATTACTAATAAAAAGATTAGGAAATTATAAATAATAATCTAGTTTGTATAATGATAAGCAATAAAATTAACACAATTAATTATAAATTTTGTTGATGTGAACGTTAGCACTGTATGTCATACAACAAACTGGAATTATTACTGGTAATGTATAAGCTAAATTACTATTTGTTCCGCTATGAATACACCTTTATAAAATATAAAAATTATTTTTAGTAAAATTAGGTTAAGGTGAAACATTTCGGAAAATAATTAAACAGAATTTAAAAAAAAATTGCCTAGTGATATAGGAGAATGGATAAAATATGCATAAACATTTCAAAAATAGCAGATGCACATTTAGACCAAATAGTCTTAAGTTTGAAGCTTCACAATTTTACGTTCAACAGTTTTGGCTCTAGAGCGTTCACAGACAGACCATCTTAGGTTGCGAATTGCCTCATGTAAGTTTTTAAATTCTAAATTTGTTTAATACGAAAATTTGAACAATTCTTTATTTATGTAGAAATTAATGTTTGTACTCGGATATTGTATATATTTAAAATGATTTAATTATATAATTAAACAAAAAAAGTTAAACTTTCAAACAAACAAAATAATGAATTTCAAACAAATGTTTCATTGTATGAATGTACATATGTATGTCTTTAATTTATGTATATTTGGTTTCAAGCGTATATCTATATACCCTAATAAAGCGCTGTTTTTCTCAAACAATAAAATTTAATTAAATATAATATTCAAATTGAAAATTTCACTAATCTTAATTATAACACCATTAAAAAACATGAGCAATTAACAGAAGATCAAAAGTGTTATAATAATAAAAATTATTTTATATATTTTGTATACGTACAAACAAATTGTATAATATTTGGTACATAGTTCATTTTTAGCTCGGCGTACGAAGTACCGAAGAAGCTAAGCATTCGGTCGTGTATCTGTAGCATTCTCGGATCAAAAAATGTCATCAACAAAAAGTGTTTGTCTCGTTATACTTAGATGTTAGTCGTCGCTTGAAAGACAAAATTTGTGCCCTCTACTCCTCTGAAGGTACCAGAGCGATTCACACCAAATTTGATACACATATTATTTGGCATCCCATTTGAATCCGCTCGCAGTTTAAATCCAATCGCCTGTATACTACCCGAGTTATAGGGCCCCAAAATTTGGAGCCCCCATTATGAAAAAAATTAAAACACTCAAAAATTCTACTACAATTTTTAAGATATTTTATATCTACAAGAACCAAAAAAATTTTATTATCATTATAATATACAAAAAAATGAAAGACTTTTTATATCTATAATATTTTTTTCAAAGGCCATACTAATTAAAAACCACTGCTCGCAACGCAGCAGGCGAGCTCTACGCATTGGTGCGTTTTAACCGTACCAAATCTTGTTCATCATAATATGTTTTAAGTAGATTCATGGAATTAAGAAATATAACTATAACCAAAATAAGTGTAACAATATTTCGAAAATCTTTTTTATTCATTAAACTGTTATTATTCTATAGAATATCTTTGACTGGATGGTAGTGTGAAAATAAAAATAGTTAATTTCTAATACTCGTATAAGAATATTTGAAGTTAAACGGTGGCGCCACCTGCAGAAATAACTCAGAGCGGGGTAGCATTTCTTCGAACTAAACCTTATGGTATATTTTGAATCGTTATTTTTGGGCCTATAATCAATTTTGATTCTTGAATATATATCCAATTTTTATTTTTTATTTCTAAATCCCAATAATCTAAAGTATTTATTTATTTTGAACTGTTTTGCCAACTTTTGGAAATAACATTTTATAAAAAGGACACATCTATAATGTATTCCTTTTTTCATTTCTCTGCAACTCTAAAATAACTAAAATATATCACACAGGTTTAATTGTGAACTTTCCCAAATAATTTTATCAAAAATTAATGCACTATTAACAGTAATTTTCAAGTTTCTGTATAGTTTTAGTGTATATATATTTTCGGACTGAGAATTTAATTTTCAATCTCAAAATGTGACCGACACACGACTGAGCATTATAGCTCTTTTGTACCATCGTACGACGAGCTAAAACTACGAATATATGTTTTGAGAATGTAACAGACACACAACTGCATACTATAGCACATTTGCGCAACGAGCCAAAAAAGAAAAAGTAAAAACAAAACATAAACCCGTGACTACGACACATCGCTTGAAGTTGCGCAAATATTTAAAATATAAATCATCAGAGTCATGGAATGATTAGAGGGCTGCCATATAACATGTATCTATGTATAACGAACGCAACGGTAACTACCCAACACACACGTACATTTATAACGGTGAAAACCAAAAATGCAAAAGGTATGATAACACACATACACATACAAACACACACACACGCACGCACGCAATCCCTACAGTCAAATTTTGTTCGCAATGGATTCACAAAATAGGGTGCGGCATTCAAATATACATAAAATCACACATACACACAGAGACACGTACACTGAGATCTATTCACGAAAACCCTCAAAACGTAAAGAAACAGAAATTCACATGAGCAGATTCCCCAATCTCCGTATTCAAATTCAGATTTCTATTGTGTGACGAATGATCACATATCTTCAATTTCCCCATCTCGCATCAACCTGTTTTGCTTTTCCTCATATCATTCGCGATTGCTACACAAACCAACCCCCATTCATTATTCAAATTCAAACGGAGCCGCTGCATATCTTACAGCCGCGCACCATAAAGAACTTGTTCATACATGCCCGACAAGGATACCGCTACATTTGCATCCCTCTAACGCTGTGCGCACGACAGAGACGCTTGCAAGATGCACCAGAACAAAAAATAGAAAACCGGTAACTTGTCGCGAGATGAGATGGACCTGATCCTGATCTTACCTTGATTCAAGTCAGTATTAAAATTTTATCTTGCTGTACAGCACGAATTCTAACTTCATTCTCGGTGACGTTTCTAACCTTATTTACGGTGGTTGTCTTTAGGTTTGTGTATGTTTTGTTAGTGTTTGTTTGTAGATTTGTAAATACTAATTGGTTAAAAATGGAAGTATCCAAAATTCACCACTGGATTGGTATACCTGATCGAGCAGCACTGCAGAGGTAAGCCAAATTCGCGATATTAATTAGTGTGCATGACGATGTTAATTAACGGTCTTGTATAGTTCTGTTATGTTCACATTTCTAAAATTATCTGTTATGTAACTAAATCGATATTGTAATTTTACGAATCTTTCTCTGTGGGAACAAGGTCGGTATTACAATTACCATTGCACACGTATCATGTAAATCTGTTACGGTAATACAAGTACATGTAATTAATTGACTGAAAACCGAATATTACAGAAATTAAATAATCTTTTAGTAATTTATTTAATTAAAATTTTAGATTTTATGCAAAGAACGAGATTTTTTAATTATGCGAGAAAAACTACAATACGTCGAATATAAACGATAAAATTATATATTTATAGAAATAGGAAAATAGTAAGATTTAAAATAAATGATATCAAAGCTTTGAATAACAATGTTTTGAAAAGATTGCTAAAAATTTGTACAACTTATATTTAAATGAATCAGAAAGCAATTGATGATTGCTGAAATATATATTCAATTTTCATGCAAAAATCTAATTCTGGCCAGAACAGATATTTCAAATAATGCTAAACATGCGGAAATACACAGTAAAAAATTGTGGACCTGGATTAACGAAATTTTGAGTTAATTTCGTGTTAATATATTGAAAATTAACACGAAGTTAACTCAAAATTTTGTATATATATATATATATATATATGAAAAATAACACGAAATTTGTGATAATCCAGGTCCAAATTTTTTACTGTGTATATTAATTCCAAGAAGCATAGGTAAGAGCACCTACGTTGTTAGGTTAGGTTAGGTTAGGTTAGGTTAGCTAAGCGAATAAACTATTTAGTGGATTTTTAAGCACTGAAGTTTGAAGAGATAAAATGACAATTAATATTTATTGATTATAACAATTGCAACCCTGTTATAAATTTGAAAATTAAGATATTTATTCATTTTTTTCTGGTCTTTGAATCCGAATAAATATTATACATGTAAAAAGTCGTATAATAGATTAGTTTCTTTTTTCTCTTGGATTACAATCTGAATAATTATTACACATGTAAAAATCATATAATAATTTTGTTTCTTCTTTTGATATGTTAAAAGAAAATTAATGAGTACATAAAATTTCAATTTTTCTTTTCTTTCGGCTCATAATTTGAAGAAATGTGCTTTATATAAAAAAAACTTTTTTTTTTCCATTTATACCACTAATAATCATTTTAAAAAATTTAAAGAGTAGTATTTAGAAGGCACCAAATTTCGGAGCTTTTCAAATCCTCAAATATAAAAACGATAAAATATAAAATACGACGGGATCATTTTGGTTACTCTTATAAATCGGTCTTCAAAACCAGTCGGTTATTTGGCACACAAATTTTAATTGATAAAATGCAACTAAACCGGATTTTATGAGAGAAATTTCTTTAAAGGTACAGGACACACAACCAATTACTATAGCTGTCTTGTACTATCGTGCGTTGAATTAAACATAGATACAACAAAATATATATTTTGAAAGGTTGAACTAAGCAGGGAGAAAAATGGCTGTGACACAGGTAAAAAATTGGAAACAACCACAGGAAAATTTGATAATGCAAAGTATAAGAGGATTGATCATGAATTAACTACAAAGGCGAAGAAATGAAAATATTTGATAAATATTGTGATATATGGGTTTATATTCCATTTAATGGTTTATATATATATATATATATATATATATATATATATATATATATATAAGCATTAGCGTACTCCAATCAATTTTCCAAACAGATCAATGCATGCGATATGTAACATGCCAAATAAACGAATGAGCAAAAAATAAAAAGCAAAAGGGACAAAAAGTTCGGCAATAAATAAATCAGGGTAATTATTGCAGGATACAAATAAACTAGGATATCTTTAAAAAAGCCGTATAGCGATTGTAAGCCGATCAAAATTTATCTGTTAAACAATAACGAATAGATCAAAATGCGTACAGTACAGTACAGTACTGCAGAGTGTAACTATAGCCCATAAAATTTCTAGTGGATTTATTTGTCTCATCCATTACGCGCAACAATCAATATACTATATACACACATATAGTTTTTGAACGAGCGCGAGAATAAAAATACAGAAAAGCAACGTGAAACAAGAACAAAAAAGTGCAGCAAATCAAGCAAGCAAACACTGGATGGCTGCTCAATGCTTAGCGACTGGATTTATTAAAGAATCATTGCGATAATTATTACGTATACGAACACGCGGTGTCATTTATTAATAACTGTCACGTGTCAATTACTGCTATGTTAAACTGCATGAACTTCATTCCGGTCTTATACGCAAATGTATATTTCTGCTGTTACCGGTTGATATTTCTGCTGATAAATTATTGACAAATAAAATCGTGTCATTATTCTACGAATAGAGATAGAGGCATTTCCAATCAATATTATTTTCAAAATTACAGCTTGGTTTTAAAAACTATTCTAGTTTAGAAAGTATATATCTTACTTAGTGCCGATTAGATGATTTAAAGAAAATGTTATTCTTATAGGGGCAAAGAATATTGAAATTTCTAACAACTTTTTAAAGATTTTATAAAATAATACATTTATTGATAAATCACTTCTTAAAATGGTTATTTTACAATTACGTTTCCTTGGTTACTATATACTTAAATGATTTTATATATATATATATATATATATATATATATATATATATATATATATATATATATATCCCAGCCAAATCAATACTCTACAGGAATACTCTAATTGAGTCTATTTTGCTTTCCTGTCGAAATATTGACAGGCGCAGATGATCCGATTTATTAAGCTACATGCGAATCCATGGGAACGTAAATAAGATATATTGATTTTTCGTAGCTGTTTTCTCATAACTGGTACATTTATTGAAGAAACTTTTCAAACAAAAGTTGTGCGAAATATTTATTTCATTCATTATGAATATAAATATGTTTGCTATAAGTGCAGCCGTTCTAGTGATATTGGAACAAAAAATGTATAGAGTATACATGCACTTCTGGTTTGAATATTCTTTTCAAAAATAGGAGGTGCACATCTACGGCATAGACAAGTCTCAAGTTTGATGTTTCATTATTTTACGTTCGACAGTTTTGGCTCTAGAGCGCTCATAGACAGACACATAGACGTCATTCCGAAAATAGTCACATTCGTTTCAGGGAAGGTCAAAACGTGTATAATCGTTTAAACCTCGAGTTCAAAATTTTTCATAATTACAAGACTTTTTTATTTTATTACTTTTTAAAGAATAAGAATACAGATAATTTTTTGTTTGATATGTATTTTTGTTATATTATGAGCACATTATGTGAATTGTTAACATTGAATAAATTATTACGTATCAAATTTTATAATTGCTATATAGTAATTTTACAAAATATCTATTTTTACCTAGTGTAACTAAGAATTAAATAAACATTGAAATTAATTAAGCTTAAAACAATAGAGAAAATTCACTGAAAGCTGAACTTAATATAGGTAAATATTATATGCTGTAATTCAACTCAATATGTAACTAAAGAACGTATTTAAATAATATTTATAGCTAAATACTGCGTATAGACAAGGAGTTAGTAAAATTGTTAATGTTATTATAATATATAAAGCGAAAGTATTATTTTGCTTTGGAAATGAAAGTTAACACAATTAAAAAGTGATTTTAGTGTGCAGTATAGGTACGTAACCGAGGTTCTTTATAAATAATGCCAACAATTTGTATGTTTGAGTGAAAATATTTTCAAAATTTGCGCATATAATCGAATGAAAATTCCGAAATTTTAAAAGCATCGATTAATTTGGCCACCCCTCCGGTGTGGTGCGGTTCGCGATTGCACGCCGAACTCTTTCGGTATATCGAACTTTAAAAACTGATAAAAATTTAAAGCTAAAGCCCGCTTGCTACATAGATATCCATCATTAAAATAAATATTGACAAATAATTCAAATGAAAACACTAACTTTTACCATGGATATACACAATTTTTCGTTTACTAATCAATATCTAAAAAAACAACAATAAAAAAAAAGAAAGAAAAAAGCAAAGGTTCGTAACAACTATAATTGATTACTAATTAATTAAATAAAAAAGCTGGAGTGGCCTGCACTTAACTTTCTTATACTTCCAATATCTATTTAATAATCACAATGCTTTATTGTGTTTTAAATTAATTACTATGACACCATATCAAAATATATATAGTAATTAAGAAACGTAAATATAATATTACTAATTTCTAAGAAAATGGTTAATTTTTCGAGAAATATTTAATATCTGAACGCATTTATAAGAAATACTGTTTTTAAGATATTGAAAGAGTTGCAGGAGTAAACTGTGCACAGTCGGGCTATATACAAGTCTAATGTTTAGATTTCATAATTTTACTATCAACAGTTATGGCTTTAGAGCGTTCACACACAGACACACACACATACATTACACAAACACTGACTTAATTCCGAATAGTTTAGATTCAATTTAGAGAGGCTCAAAACGTGTATATCTGTTCGAAATTTTTCATATTTACAATGGTTCCTTATATAGATTCGTATAAGAAAGCAAAATTAAATTTAATCTAAAACAATGTATTTTTATTTTCTTGGACAAAATTTAAAAAAAAAAGTGATTTAACCATGAAGAAAAAATATCATAGTTTAACGGATATATACGTTTTCAACTTCTTTGCGTTGCTTTTTTATGCTTTTATCAGTGTAACTATTGAAAAAAAAAGTTAAAATAAGTTGATATTTAAGTTATGTACGATATATAACTTGTAGTAAACCATTAATTTTTATAAACAAAATCTAGTAATAGTTTGCTCTTGCAATTTTTATTATCTCGGAAACGAATTAGAAAAATAGACATTTTATAAAAGTTAATGATTATAAAATTTCGTATATATTTCGTTAGCGCATGATTCTTTAAGGAACTTTCCATTTATTGGAAAATTTCTATTGAAATAAATAAATAGTATTCATGGATATCAAGTTTACTAAATTTTTTTTTGATAATCGTAGTATCAACCAATGTCAAAATGTATAACAAAAGTAAATAAATATTATGCATTTGTTATCGTATATCCTGGTTTTTCTAATAAAATAATATAAATATACTAATAAATATTCAGTTTTTCATTTTGAGCATGTGCTAAAAGCAATGATAAATACTGTAGCTCCTTTGTACATAGTACACAAATGCAAAACGAAAATTGCAATAGCAATTCCACATTTGTATCATTCTTCGGCTGTGAACTAAAAAATTCTAAAGCATGGAACAAAAAACAAAAACATTTGAACTTGTGTCGTATCGTTATATGTATGTAAAAGTATGTAAAAAAGCGTCGATTTTGGTCCATCGTAGTAAACCATTTCCAGAATATGTGACGCGGATGCCTTGTAGAACACACACACAGAAAGAGCCAACATACGAGATATCTAAGCATGAATATCACACACATACAGACAAACAGACACACACACATACGAGTACAGTCAGAAGTCACAGAGGCATGTTCATTATTGATTATACACACCGAGAGAAGGGTGAAAATGTGTACTGTGAAGAGAGTCGCGTGCGGGTGGGACAAGGGCAGCCATACAGGCGATAAGAGTGAGACCGCTTCTAGGCAGGGGCTGTGTGTGTGGAGAAATGAAAGAGGCCTTAACGCCAGTCGGCGACGTTCAAACTACGCCCTGTCAAACGTCCATTTTGTACAAGTTAGAACTCGCTAGCAGCGGAGCGGCTTGCTTTTGCACGCGATGACAGCGCCCCATAGAAGAAGTGCGATATGTGCGCGCCAGCCGCTGGAACTACTGCATACTAGCATCCATGCTATAGCTATACGCTGTCCTGTCCTGTCCTGTCGCTGCTATCGTTGTTTTTGCTGGCGCTTCTTTTTTGTTTTTGTTCTGTCCTTTTTTGTATATCGTTTTGTTTTTATTCCGCGTGGAAAAAATCATTTCTGACCTTGTGAATGAGTTTCCAATAAAGTGAAATGAAGAGTTGTTTTGATGCGAATAACCAATACAATGCAATACGGAAAATAAAAACATACAATTATGTACTTTTAACTCTGAATAAATCATTTTTAAATATGTATGCATGTATATGTATACGAATCCGATCGGGGTTTTATTTATTTCGATTTGTTTTCAAACCAGTTTTATTATTTCATTTATATTCATTTTTGGAATTGCATATTATTACAAAACAATTAGCGATATAAAATAAGACTAATTTTCTAAATTATTTAAAAATTAATTCTCAACGTTATTAATTATACTTGAATAATCTATGTAAATATTTTATGACTTAGTTAATAATACAATTTAAGGTCTAGTTTGCTAGATTTGACTTAACTTAAGCTATGATTAGAATAATATTTTGTTTTTACACATTTCTAATATCAAATATACGGCTATTAGTTAGTTATAATTCTATTATTAATAAACATTCACTGTAAAAATAAAGTACGAATGGATTTAACTCAACTTTCTTATAGATTTTACTATAAATATAGTTTGTTTCAAATTCATGCTACAATTACATGTGTAAAATAATATCAATATATTTGGTAATTAGGAAAATGTAAATGTAAAACATATTTAAAAGAAAAAAGTTCTTGCAAAATTATATATTTTTAACTTTTACATAAATTTCCTTTATTGACTCGTTCCATTTTCAAGATTTTGAAAAACTTGTAAAATCAAACCGTCATTTCTGGTTAACATATTTTTTTCAAAATAGGTGCACATTCGGGCTACCTACAAGTTAAGTTAAAATGATTCCTTTCACAGTTTTGACTACAGCGTTCACACATTCACGCAGGCGTCATTTCGAAATTAGTCCAAATTAAAATTTTGAGTTCGACAATATTCAATATTATAATTCTTTCATATATACATTTGTATAAGAAAGTAAATACATTGCAATTAAAATAATGTCATGTATTGCATCGTCTTTTGTAACTACGATTACACCAATTCTAGAGTAATATTAATAAGATAATGGGGATAAAGCCCAATAATTTTGTAATTTCTCATCAAAATTACTGGTTATAAATGGTTTCCTTTGAAGAACTATTAAAATATAACTAAAATTGTTGGTTTCGCGATTTGTGGTATAATTATTAAAATTATTATAATTATTAAAACTGGAATTAATATTGTGGCGTCATCTTTATTTATGACCAATCGTTATAAATAGATGCAATTCCGTCTAAGTGAATTAAAATCACATAATTTAGTGTGGCAGTAGGTATGTATGTACATGTGTATCGAGGCGTAAATATGTAGTTTATTATTGTTTGCGTGATGTGATCGGAGGAATGTCTAGGGGCATTCATCCATAATTGCATTTATTTAATCGACTGGCGCGATTAATAAGTCCCCGTTCGTTATGGATTTAAAGTTGGCTTTGCTCTGTCCGTCCAGTAGTGCATCCATGGATTTGTAACTCGTTACAGAAATTACTAAACTTTATTTATCTCACGCTATATTCATATTATTCCATTTTCTCAACGAATACGAATACATTCTTACTTTCTCATAGAAAAATGTATAGGGAATATGATAAAAAATCGCTAGATTTTAATTATTATTATTGTTTCGAGGTCTCTGAGTCGCTTTAGTCGACTTTCTTGTGCTATCGATTTCATTGCTATATTTCGTTTAAAATAACTCTACGATTTACACCAAATTTGGTACACATATTATTTGGCATCCCATTTGAATCCGCTTGCAGTTCAAATCCAATCGCCCGTATACTTCCCGAGTTATAGGACCCCAAAATTTAGAGCCCCCCTTAATACTGCCATTATAAAAATAATTAAAACACTCAAAAATTTTAGTAAAAATTCTAAGATATTTTATGTCTACAAGATTTTTTCATATTGTTAACCCAAAGCCCGAAAAAAATTATTAAATATTATAATATTGAATTTTAAAATATGCACTAAAGAATTTTTTTTGTATCAATATAATCTACAAAAAATTGTGCGATTTTTTATACGTTTTTTCAAATTGTTAACCAAAAGGCCATAATAATTAGAAACCACTGCTCTTACTTAAAAGCGAGCTATACGCATTGGTGCGTTTTATTCGTACCAAATCTTGTTTATATTATATAGAAAATTCGTTTGTTAATTTAGTAATGTTACTATAAAGAGATATTTATATTTTGTGTAGTAAAATTCTTTTTTACTGTGTAGGTTAGACATATACGATATCATGATTTCAGCGTCAGTTTAGTTCCGCTTTGAAGTCGTAACATAATTTCATGTTTCATATCTCTTTGTGTTTCCGGAAATGGCTACCAAACTATACCTACTAGTTATATAATACTTTTGTTTTTCTTGATTTGTTTTAATTAATTTTGCCATATGATACTAGATACACGTATACCTATGTACATATGCGTATTTTGTGTTTCGTTTGAACTGACCTGCGTCAGATTCACGTTCCTAGTTGAATATATATATATATATATATATATATATATATATATATATATATATATATATATATATATATATATATATTAGGCCAATTGGCATATTTAGTTTTAAATTTAAATTATTTTTAATCGACTAATCATAGATTATAAAACAAACAACATAAAGCTTTACTAAAATATCAGGCGAAAAAGGAGCTTATTCTTAATTATATTACAATTTCAGGAAGCTATCGTTGTTATAATACGTACATACACATACACACAAGCATGCACATGACAGTGAATTACAAATGGTTATTAAGTTTTTTTTTTGCCAGAGCTTTTTTCCAAAACATGCGCACCATTTTCAAAGCATACACACACACATACACAGACAAACGCAGAAGCGCGTGACTACGTGTATGTGTGTGTATGATATATAAATCATAAATTGTAAACGTGATGACAGCGGAAGGTAATATTGGCAGACAGTGGCAAACTTACATAGGACAAGTGCGCCCAAGTTCAAACCAAAAGAGACACATTAGTTGAAAATCACGCGAGTCACTGCCAACCACACGTTATAGAAAACTGATAAAAGGCCAGCAATATATTTAATGTTGCATATTTATACAGCAACGTTGATACATAAAGAACCAATAAACAGACAGGAAAAAACATGCGCGTGAAAGTCGCTGCGGCGGCGTGTGGAAAACAGGTTTGAGCGTCTGTTGGTGTGTCCGTAAACATATTCAAGGTCGCTGAACTTAATTCGATTTCAATATCTCGATCAGCATATATACATACATACACATTGGTATGTTTGCCAAAAAACGCGTTTCAGAAGAGTAATTTACGATAATTAATATATCGCATTTATCACAATCCATTGATTGGATAATATAGGTGAACTGATTAACTTACTGATATTAAATTGTTTGCAAATTGTTTTGATTATTGGTTTTTTATTTCAATTCTGGGTGGCTTTATTTTAAATTGCGTTACATTTTATTTTACACCCAATGAAAGATGTAAGAAAAATTTTGTAAATGTATTACCAACTTAATGGTAATGGCCCTATCCCCCCCTACAAATAAGCCTATAGGCGTAGTACCGTCATAGGCCTATAAGGCGCGAAACTTAAATAATTCGTATCTTATGTAATATGTAGATTTTAGAAAAACAAAAAATTTGTATATTTTAAAATGTTGTTTCCTTTCGAAATAATGAATATAATGGCTTGCCACATGCGTATTATAATTATGATTTGTTTTATTTTAAAATCACTATACGATGGATATGTTATAAAATCAATATGTTTTGTAATTAGGGTAACGAAAATATTATATAATCGTTTAAAAAAGTTAATTCTTTTGGAATACGGTACGTTTTTCAATGAAACCCTACTTTAAACAAAATTGATAGAAATATTAATATCTTATCCACTTTTATAAGACTAGCTTTTGTGCTTATTGTATAGATGCGTACTATATCATAATCAAAATATCTGGAGTGGCCTGCGCTCAACTTTCTTTTACGTAGTTTTCAATAGATAGATATTAATATACATATATATTATTAATATATATATATACAATTAATGAAAATAACTGGATAATTATACCAATTTATAATGGATCTGAATTTGAAGTAGTACTCACTCTTAAACTGTCAAACTCCACAGTAAAACTCTGAAATTGTTGTTTAATTATGTTAGCAAATATACAATATAAATTGATTCTATAATAATTTACCTAATACAATGTATTCTAATAAGAAATCAATATTTTAAATATTAAATCATACAGATAACTGTCAATGTAATGCTTGTTTGTTTTCAATAAACAAGTAACAAATGATGTAATTCATGGTTGATCCGATTTAAAAATAATAAAATTTGTCACAAGTGTAGGCATAACTATAGCAACGTAAATAAGATATTTGAGTTTTTTCGTAGCAGTTATCTCATAACTGGTACAAATTATGAAGAAACTTTTCAAACAAAAGTTGTGCAAAATATTAATATCTTTCATTATGAACATAACTATTTTTGCCATAAGTGCAGTCGTTCTAGTGTTACTGGAGATAGAACAAAAAATGCATAGAGTAAACATGCACTACCGGTTTGAATATTCTTTTCAATAATAAAAGGTGCACATCTAGGGCATATACAAGTCTAAAGTTTGAAGTTTCATAATTCGACAGTTTTGGCCCTAGAGCGTTCACAGACACACACACACAGACACACAGACAGACAGACAGACGTCATTCCGAAAATAGTCCCATTCGATTCAGGGAAGGTCAAAACATGTATATCCACTGAAGAAAGTAAATATTAAGTGAAGAAGTCTTTTATTTTTTGATAAATGTACCATTTACTAAAAAATCGCTTTTGAAAATAACCAAATAACAAATATGTTTCCCTGTGGTTACTAAATATGTATATTGATTTGATTTTATTGCAATTTAAAACACATACTGAACATTAAGTAAATGAAAGTCAAGTGAAGGTCACTCTAGTTCTTTTATTAAGTCCTAGTATATTAGAAACATTGGCATATCGATTTTCGCGCCAGATATACAGTAACTAATAAAATAACCCGTAATTAATTTTATTGTGGTAAAAATTTTTAATAATATATATATATATATATATTAAACATTTGGATGAATATCTGTGATGAAGTGTAAATTTAGAATATCTCATTGCGAACTATGTATAAAGCAGAGCGAGAGGCAAAGTGTTGTTTATAATTGAATATGGCGGAGGCGCCGCGTAACGCACACACAACAAGCTCCAACTCGTTCGTTTCTAGTTCATGTTCTCGAGGACGTCGTCGTAGGACGGGGGCGGGTAGGCGCGCGGCACGAGGGGGATAGAACGTTGTGCTGCGTGAAACTAAATTCTAATCAATAAATGCGGAGATGTAACCGAAAACCTACAGGCACGGAGAGAGTTAATCAGTAGACACGCACACACAGACACACAAACACACACGCATGCTGTGTGGACGACTATCCAATTTCGACGAGAATTACATTTTATTCCGAATTAATACCCAGTCAACGCTTATGGTTTCTATGTACTATCTATCTATTATCTCTATAGCTATATACAGTATGGAGATTAGATAAGGATTTTCGAGAATAATATCGTGGAAAATAGGTTTAATATTTGTAGTAGATGGTTGAAACGTGTATTTCCGTTGAAATTTTGAGTTAGAAATGTTTCAATGATTACACACTGTTGGATAAGTAATAATAAATTGACACCGGTACATTTAGGATACACTGAATTGGTGTAATATGTACACAGAATTGTGTTAAATTACAAACATTGTTTTGTGTTAATTAAACGTTATAATAATACTATTCAGTGCAAAATTAACACCGAGTCAATGTTACCTTAATGAGATTTTTAACAGTACAATACTTCCTTATTTACATTAGTTAAAAATAAATAAACCCATAACCGAAATAAAATATTAAAAAGCGATAACTGATCTATAACTATAACAAAATCGTAACGCAATTTGGTACAAAATGGCAAGAAGTATATTATATTTACGAATCATGCAGAATACTAAATATCCTTATGAGGAAATAATAAATAGATGAACATCAGATTCTGAATAATATTGAGTGAGGCGGTGGTGTGTGTGTGTTCGATGATGACATCAAAACAATAAATACAGTGTAGGTGTAAACTTTGTCGAATTAATTTTCTTAATTCCCAAATTTTCGAAAATAAAAACAAATGCATTTGTATGCGAAGAACACATAAACGGCGGGGGTGAAAAATTCAAATATTTTTGCATAAACACGACAAATTCCGTGAATTTGCATATTCCTCGTAATAATATCACGGAAGACAAAGACAACATGTGCCAGGCGAACGCAACGGTTGCCTCAAGTGCAAAAAAGATGGCGCGCACGTGGAAACAAACGCGGTTTAATCCGCGGGCGCAAGCAAGACGGATAACGAGAAAAACACGTGTCAGACAAAGTGAACGAGAGTGAACAACGACGGACAGAGAGCGGCGGCGGTGGGAGCGAGAGAGAGAGTCGGCCGCAAATGCTGCTGCTGCTGCTGCTGCTGCCACCGTAAAACACAGCGACGAGAGTATGAGATGAGCACCGACATACGAACATACCCCATATACAAGGAGGGTGGCCGTGGACGTGGGGGCGCAGAGGGGAGCAGCGCGGCGGGCGGGGCGGCAGTAAAAAGTTGTGGAGGAGAAAGAGAGTTGAAGCAACGCGTACGTACGTACATCCCCTGTATACGGGCAACGGGACAGACAGGGACGGAGGGTGTGAGTGCGAGTGCGAGCGAGAGTGTGTGAGTCGGTACGGCGAGCATTAAGTATGCCGAAACCAGAATGAGAGGAGCGAAGGGGCTTTAATGAGTTGTAAACAGAAACGAAGCGAGCGAGAAGGCAACACAGGAGCAACGAGGACGAACAGATCGAGCGGCGAATTTGAAAAAGTAAATGCTGGTGGATAAAAGCGGCGGACTGAGGAGCAGTGGAGGGAAGGCCCTCCGCCCGCAATTAAGTACTACACACGGACACAGACACACAGATGTAGCCTAGTAGTAGTAGTAGTAGTAGTAGGAAATAGAGATAGAGGTAGTGTCGTCGTCGTCGTCGTTTGTGTTGGTGCGATAAGGAGGGGGGTAGCGGAATAAGTGCGGAACGGGTGAACGTGTGTGTGTGAGCGGTGGGTGCACAACAGAGAGAAACAACATAAGACAAAAAGAGATAAATACGTCATGCGCGGAATGTAGACACACCCTCTGAAAACCCAGGGATTCTGGATCGATCTTTGGTCGGGCAAAATGGCTCCCGAGTCGGAAAACCCAAACAGTAAAATGCACGAAGGACGATGTTCCGGTGAAAAAGCGAGCAAAACTCGACCATCGCCGCGCTTCCTATAAAGGTGAAATGACATTGAAAAATTACCAAGTTTGCACAGCGCGCATAAGGATGCGATTCCGTTGGAGCGCTCGTATGCCCGCCGTGCGTTTTTCTATTCAAATAGACCGTAATGACGGCGACGGACGGCGACGGACGGGACACGGGACGGTTCGAGCCAGCCAGGGGCAGCGGCAGCGGTAGCGGCAGGGGGCAGGGGTGAGAGTTCGCGGGCACAAAAACTATCTTTCAAAGCCAGCGCCAGTGAAAAATATCTCTGTACTTTGACGTAAATTAATGTGCGTAGCGCAAATTCAACTATTCTACAATAATTTAGCATGAACGAACGCGCTCGCGCGGGATTACAAGTTCAGAATGTTAGGGGATAATTAAAGGTCGTAGCCCTTACGTTTGTCAGTGGGGTGGTCTAGGGTGGCCTACCAGGGGGCGGCGGCGCACAGCTTCGACTGGTGTGTGCAGTGGAGTGGCGTGGCGTGGCGTAGCGTGGCGCGGCGCGGCGTGGCGGCTATTGAAGGTGCCGCGTTTTTCTCTAATTCCTACTACATCCGCAACGCCACCTGCTTACCAACCAACATTATCATCACTTTTATTCGCTTATTTCCAATTCCAAGATGTGTGTACACATACATACTTGTACACACGAAACTAGTGTTGATGAGATACATACTTAAACATGAACATCCCTCCCGACTGATACAAGAAGATACATTTTATTTAAATATGATTCATTATTACTTTTTGTAGCCTTTGAATTTCAAATCTAAATAAACAAAAAATATAATAAAAGTTCTTATTTTTTATGGTATTATGTATATATATATATATATATTTATATATATATATATATATATATATATATATATATATATATATATATATATATATATATATATTAAAAACATACATATACCTAATATATATGAATATATTGCATCTACAATATGAAGCAATTTTATATAAAACAAAGACATCTTTTTGTATGTTAAAGGTTTTTCCGCTTAATGCCCCTGCAACTCCGGGCTCCCTATACTGGGGGTGATTTTATTATCAATTTCATTAAGCACTAAAGAGGCGCTCACATTATATGTATCTCAAATTTGGTTAAATTCGGTTCAGTATCTTCACAGGAGATGCGTCCAGAATAGTTGATTATACGAAAAAGCGACAAATACCACTATTCATATATATATATATATATATATATATATATATATATATATATATATATATATATATATATATATATATATATATATTTGTAGATTCAGAGTGAGACGAGAGCTAGAGGCATTGGTGCTTACACTTGTGCTTCTTACTATTAATTTTATAAATTATTTATCTTTTTTTTTTTTTAACTTAAATAATGCTCTTCATATTAAACCGATGGATCATAAGAAATACTAATAATTATTTGGAAAGAAATTGTTTTTTCTTCATCAATTATTTTTGCTCTATTTATAGATATTGACATATATAGATAACTAGAAATTATCTCCTTATAATTGAGTTGTTGTAAAAATAATTTAATTGTAATTTTTCTAAAAGTAATTAAAAGGCAATTACCTAAAAAAAAGTTGCGTGCATATATGGATTTTTTAAATGAATCTGGACTATATTTTGCTTTTTGTAATTAAGGAGTTTTTCGTAAAATGTCGAAAAGTTAACTGCGAATTTAAAATAGTAAGATTGGCCTCTTACCGGCCACACATAAGGACAAAGACAAAGCTGCGTGTCCCCTGCGTGTGCCCATATCTGTTTTTGCGCCTTTGCGTTGGTGTAATTGCTTTGTTTTCGTTTAATGACGCACCACAAGGATGAGATTCATATTAGTTTGAATGTTCAATGAAAGGGTGGCCCTAGCACATGAAAGACAGAACGACTGAGTCCCTTTGATAAAGCACAGAGTTTTCTTTACAAACATACATACGAGTATATATATGAATGTGGCTGTATGTAGGTACTTCTGCGCATAGGCGAACAATTCGAAACAAAGGCACAAATGTGTCCGTAGCAGAGGTTGGTTTGTCGTCGGCTGCATTTCTGCGTGTCTGTTATCGTACGTATACATATATATATTCACGGGCTCTAATGAATTTTCGAGAATAACGAACCACATTTCCTACCCACAGCCCCGGTTGACATCAGAAAAGATTCACTGATTCAGTCTTTGTGAATTACGTGCAATATATGAAACGAAGAAATAAAGAAATTCGAACACACAAGCACGCCTAATGAGACCCCTTCATTGCAGGCTTTTCATCGCGCACTACCACGGAATAAAATGCACAAGCATTCACATTTAAATATTCAGATTGTGCTGCCATCTCTGATACAACGTTCGACTTTTAAAGCGCCTAAGCCAGTGGCAACCAAGCTTTTCAACTGGCGTCCCAAAACAATTAATACCTTGTAACTTGTCAATGGATACATGTGAAAAATTAAACAAATACATTAGGCAATGTAAAAATAATTAAAATACACACCGAGATTAATGGAGTGTAATGGGCACAATAAATAATATGCCTAGAATTATACAGTGTTACAAGGATTCTATAGAATACAATAAATATTATAAAAGATATAATTCAATTAGTATATGTTACAATATTTATTGTATTTGTAACATTGTCACTAAATGACAGAAAATGTAATCAATATTACTCGATTTTTTTTTATGGTCAAAATGGGTTTAATATTTTATTAAAAATAAAGATATATATATATATATATATATATATATATATATATATATATATATATATAAATTGTTATATATACTTACTATTAGGCATTAATTGTGTATTTAAGTGATAGAAATATTTGAATACGAAACTAAGAGAATTAACAATTAAAATTTGTAATGAATAAAGTTTGATCGAGAATAAATAATAATGATTTCGTTGGCTGGCTATTGAAGAACTAAAGTGGAAAAGCTCGCGAAATACAGATAAATAATTTTGAGCGTTCAATAATTTATTGAAAACGAGGATATATGTATATGTATAGAGTATAGTATATAGGAGCCTATGGGCTATAATGGCCCGACGAGGCGAGCGCACATCAGTGCAGAGTTGCAGGGAGGCACTGTTCATTTCAGTTTCCTGCAACTGCAGCGCATAAACGAACGAACGAACGAACGAACGAACAAACATATGTACGGATGCATTTTGATTTGTTTAATGCATGACTTAGAGTATAACTGTTGTTGGGTTTTACTCCAACCTATAGGAATATATCTACCCCCATTGAATGCTGTTACAGGCAGGCAACCAGGCAGGCAGGCAGGCAAGCTCGCCAGTTGCCAACTTCGATCCATTCATAATATATTCAATGAAACGTTTGATCTCTCACACACACGCAGAGCCGTCTTAAGGCTCACTTCACACTCATCTTGCGGCACCTTTTTGTATATATTATTCATTTTCTTTTTATTAGTGCTGCAATTAGTCCTGTGTCTGTAAAATTATCGGATTAAAAAAATGTTTTCTTGGTTTACTACGTAAGTTGTTCGCTCGCTCTCTCAGTTAATTGTAAGGCTTGAATTAATCTCCTCTGTAGGTAACTGGCCGATTTTCACCAAATTTGATATACATTCATATAGTATATAAGAGCCCAAGTGGTTCTTTATACTTTTATTTATAGTTATAGAGTCCTAAATATCGAACAATACTGGTCTTATTTTGAATATAACAAAAAAATATATATTACACAAACTAAAACCATTCTTAGAGTCAAAAATTAGCTGTACTGACTTTCACTAGACTTCCTTATACTGTCACTCTCTCTTTCTCTCCCCCTCTCTCTCATGTTATCCCTCTTTTTCCTCATCTCTTTCGCACATTAGCTCTCTTTATTTTGTGTTTAATTGATTCTATGATTACTATAAAATAATGGCAATAAAATTAACATAAAATTTACGACAAATTTAAATATAACCTTATATGTTCGTTTTCCCCTTAATGTAACTCTGCATACAATAAACACACACACACACACATACAAAGTGCAGCAATCTAGCTAGCGACCAAGAATACTTAAATAATGTTCAAATGTGATGAAACTATAAAGCTATTTTAGGCGTTAACTATGCATGTCCTATTATTGAAATTGCAATTCAACTACCTTCCTACACTGAGGCTCACGTATTAGCCGTGTTTTGGGGAGTTTCAGCCACCCAGGATTTAAAAAAAAAATTCTACAAACGTGCATATTTTAAAATTCAAAATCATAATATTTAATTGTTTTTTTCGGGCTTTCGGTTAACCATATGAAAAAAAATCTTGTTGATATAAAATATCTTTTTTATAAAGGCAGTATTAAGGGGGGGTCCAAATTTTGGGTCCTTATAACTCGGGAAGTATATAGGCGATTGGATTTAAAGTGCGAGCGGATTCAAATGGGATGCCAAATAATATATGTACCAAATTTGGTGTGAATCGCTCCGGTACCTTCAGAGGAGTAGAGGGCACAAATTTGGTCTTACGAGGGATGACTAACATCCAAGTATATAAGTTATATAAATTTTTGGATTCAGGGCGACGAAGCAAACACTTTTCGTTAATGAAATTATTTGATCCGAGAATGCTACAGACACACGACCGAATGCTTAAGCTTTTTCTGTACTTCGCACGGCGAGCTAACAATTGTAAGACTATTTTTATCTTTATAATTTTTTTTTCAAATTAAGAATCCAAATGCAATAATTGTTAAAATCAATTATTTTTAAATTTAAATTTTTATGTGCGAAGTGAAATTGTGGAGGATATATTTCCTATATAGGCGAGCTGACGGCATTGGTGCCTACATTAAAGCTTGTTGATTATTTGATTGTTACATATGGTGTAATACTAATAATAGTAGTAGTAGTAATTGAACGAGACAAGATGATTTCTATCTTTGTTCAAAACAAAGTGTGAATAGTTTTAAAGTATAAATAATTAAAATATGAATGCGAAATATCACAATATGTAATCGTTTAAATTGAAGAGAATTTACGACAAGAAATAGAATAGCACATCTGCACAAATTGTTTGACAAACGAAAAACTATGCATATATTTAACTATCCCAATTATAAATTCAGCCCAAATGCGTTTCAATCAATCGCAATACATTGGATTCCATGTATATCTATAAACCACGTGCGTACTAAGCACTTTTCAAACGGTTACCCACACACACACACACACATAACGCCCGCGTTTTAAATATAGGTAAACATTTTCACGCGAGATTCAGCAGACCGCACGCATGCGCACACGTTGCGTTTATTTTTCTACACTTTATTTTCTCCACGAGCAACACACAACTCTACCACGCGGTTGTACTGAAAAACGCGCTCAAAAATAATGCCATGTTTTGTGGCATATTTGCATTACTGTCCGAGTTTAACTCAGGAAAATTCATATTTTAACAACATAATTATTAATAAGCATAATATTATTATACTATACAGAAACAAACTTATCTATTTTAGGAAATATAATTTTATTACGGTTAACTTAGCAGAGAAGATTGAATTCTGCAATGCCTTCTGTTTTCCTTAATAAATTTGACTCTTTTTAGAACACATGAATAAAGGATATTTTAATAATTTATTTGTTCTTTAAGATTGAACTTAATGTAATTTTCAAACTGTCTTCATGTCGAATAAAGATTATATTTCTTATGAGATAATAATAATGCCAACCTAGTAGTGAACTTTGTGCCTAAAAAAATACTAAAAATTTAAAAAATATTAAATTAATTATTTACATGTTTGGAAACTGAAATAATGTTTAAAAATATTTTGCCCATTGACGATCACTATATTAGCTAAAAATATTCGCTGAAATAGTGGACATACTTCTTGGTCCTAATTCATAAAATTGTTGGTTTAACCCAAAAATGGTTTGAAGTTACAAAAAGAAAAAGTTGAATTAATATAATAGTTTGTTGATTTAATAAAAAATTGTTCACTACTCATATAAATCACTATTCAAAAAAAAATCTAAATTAATTAAATAATTTGCCCAGTATATTTAGACTTGGCAACATTGCACTGCATATAGACTTTGCCAAGAATACTATAGGAATTACTTATCAAAATATACCAAGACATATGTATATACTTAAAATAATTTTAGATTGAAACAAAAAGTTATCAAAAAATTATAAATTAGAAATTTAAAATATATAAAAAAGTAAATGCTTTCATTGATTAAGCCTTGAATTGATTTATTTAAGCTATGTGGTTTCACATGCGTAGTTTATCTTTTGAAAAATCAGTGGTTAAAAATATGTTTTCTTCATTTGAAAAATTACTGGACATCTTTTTTATTCTTTTTATTCTTAATTAATAAGTGACCTTACGGCGAGCTGTAGGCATTCTTACCTGCACCTACGCTTGTTTAGACTCTTAATTACTTACATTAAATTCAACACCATTTCTTTAATTTGACTATTAAAGTAATGCAAATATATTAAAGAAAGAAACGAAATATAGGAACCATTATCGAGATCTAGTATGGTGCAAGTGGTATTATCCCGCAAATAATATAAAAAAATGTAAATTCGAAAGAAGAAAAGAAACGTTGGATGATGAAGAAAAAAGAATAGCAGAGTAAAAAGTGGTTGAGAAGCAACGACGGTTTGGTTTGGTTCGGTTCGGTGCGAGATCACGTAGAGTAGTCCACGTTGAATAAACGCCTTGGTTGCCCGGGCAAAGCGGAGCAGAGGGGTTGAACGTCGGCGTCGGCAGCCATCTTGGCACATAAGGAGTGGTTTTGCCATGGCTGCTTGTATCCCAGACTGAGCTAAGCTAAAAATCTTGCACGGTGCTACAGCACTAGCAGCTAGCAGCTGTATTGATCAGCCTCTGAGGGTGGCTGGCACTCTCCACTGGGACACGTGCGGGTGGAGTAAGAGGGTCGCTCACTCGCTCGGTCGCTCGCTCGCCTCGGCCTGTGGTCGGTCTTAGTCCCTTACCGGCGCGGCGGGAGCACTAACACCCTCCTTCACCTCGCTTCTACTCTATTCCATCCTACTTCACACCGCCACACTTTCTACAAATACTACTTTCTTTCAAATATTTAATTCAATTGCCATTTTTGAAAACAGATCTCATAAACGTCTGATATATAAGAATATACATCTAAAAAATAATTTTGCTTTCTTCGACGTAGTCCAATTGAGAATATATTGTACCTAATGATCACGAGATTTTTACGAATATGAATTATGAGTTATTTTGTATCCATATTTTCTTCTGACATGTTTCTTTTTCTCTTCGTTTCTATATCTACCTTATTTCTCTCTCGTCCCCTCTATATCATCCATTCTCTCTTTTTCCTTGTCTCTCTCTTACTTTGTTCATGCTCTAAAACCAAAACCGTTTAGGTAATAATATGCATATAGTCCTGAAGAAAACCTCCTATTTTTATTAACAAATTCTAAACTGTTAATTAAAATTTACTCTTACTATTTCGCTTTTATCTCAAAAATGGCACTAATTAGAGAATAATTAAAATATTTTCTCAACAAATTGAATTTATAATTTAATATGTATGTATAAATATGTATCTGTTTATTGTTCGGAACGCTATATATATTTATGTTGTATTCGTGGTTACCAAACTTTCTAAATTGTTTCATGATAATCGCAACTGAAGCGTCATTGATTATTCGAAATTGATTGAAAATCTAACAAGAAGATACATAAACTGGATTTAATAATATAAATACTACAAGAAACTCTAATTTTTAGTGAATTTCTATTATAATTCAATATAATTATTATAATATAGAAATGCGAAGCGGACTAATACAGCACATTTTTTGTATAAAATCGATCGGGCACCTTCATAAAAGATAGATCCACAAAATTTGGTTTTATAAGAGAACAGGTCAACTAATTCAACTATATAAAAATAATATTCATTTTTGGAATTAGGGAGATCGAATTTCTGTACATGTACATTTCTTGTTCCCGTCGATGTTACAGACACGCTGCTGAAAATTATGGTACTTTGAAATACTGTTGGATGAGCTAGAAATGAATGTATCGACAAGTATATTTTGGTGACATATGTTAGGTGCCGTTTTAAATCGCAGAAACGTGGCAAGTGCAAAGGTAGTTGCGACTGAGTACGGGTGTAATTCTCACACAGGCAATGGTCCCAGAGTTATCCGGTGAAATTACTCCGCATGCCGGTCCACAGTGCCCGGAAATCAGTGTTGCCTATATCCGTTATTCGTCCGCACAGAACAATGGCCGCGCAACTAGCCAAAACTTACTGCCGCCCCGTACAATAAATGTAGGAATAAACACGCAGACTTGAATATATGTTCTATGGTTTCGGAAGAAAGTATAGATTACTTAGTAAATAAATTAAATGAAAAAAATAAAAAATAAATAGAAAATAGAAAATAAGTGGAAGGAATTAATTATTCAGGAGCTAATTCATTCTGACACCGGCCAAAAGAAACTATATGCATTTGTTGCACTTTTGTTTTATTCCACTGTGACGCCAACGCCACGCCACGGCTTCCCTACGGCGGTTGTGTGAACTGGCACTAATTAAGGAAACACTCCACGATTTTTCTAGATTCTCTTTTTTCGCGTCTTTTTAAACAGATTCATTTCTTCCGCTGTTGCGCTGGAATGTTTCCACACACACATATGTACATACACACACACACATACACACACGTAAACACATAAATTATACAAACACTCTTTCGTATTAACTTAATTATGCAGTTGCTTTGCTCGATAAAATTTGCAAATAAATTCTAGATACATTTAAATTATATGTTCGTATGTATGTATACACAAACGTTAGGGCTTATTACATTCTTATACGTAATATATAAAAGAAAGTATTCTGATCACAAAAGGAATCGACCTCGATATTTTAATGAAAATACGTCCCTGAAACAATTTAAATAATTTTCTCATTGACCTCTGCGTATTAACGAAATATAATTGATTCCGTTGAAAATAAAAATAAGAAGTTTTGAATTTATGATTTGTACATTTTTGGAAAGAAAACCTACTATATTAGTGTGTTTACTCGTTTCATTTCTTGCCCTACTCGAAAAGGACTAGAATTAGAGTAAAGATAAATATCAAAAGTTAAAGATAAATTTCTAGTAACTTTTTAACATTTTATTTCCGAAAAAAATACATTTTACTGAAAAATCACCTTATATTATATATTTTAGCCATATTACATTTTCGAGTGAAGGCCACCGCCACTGTCTTTCTAGGAAAATAATTATATACGAGTATATCTCCTCTTTATTCTAGCCTAATACAAGAAATTTCTATATAAATAATCTTTAATTTATAAATCATTACATAGACGATGCAAAAACAAATTTGCTATTGTTTGAGTACACCAATGTCGGCAGTAAAATAATGTACACACACACAACCTCGTGATTAAGCCGATTTGTGAATTTTCTATATTTTATGAATACACTTCATGTACAAATATTAAATCTCTGTTTATATTTTTCTTTATTCAAATTTTTTAAAAAGGTAGATATAGAAAATGTTATGTTTTGATAATTTGTCAGTAAATATAAATGTAAAGCACATTATTCCGGTTCACTTTTCATATGGAAAGCAATCTCTTTCGTTCAACAGTAACAGTATTCATTTAGTCAGTCAGTCAGTCAAACAGACAACAATAACGAAATATACAAAGAACCAACTCTTACTCGCTTACATATTTTTAACAACTCCATGGGTACATCACAATTGCGAATGTGTGTGTGTGTCTTTGTATGTGTGTGTGAACGCGATCTAGCGGCAAAACTGTACTTTAACCACCCATTTAAATATATTCTTCCGAACTAAATAACTCTTTATTTCATATTTTAACCTTCAGCGGTTTCTTTTTGTTGCGCACTGACTGACACGCACACTTAAGGATTGTTCACAGCTAAAGAATTAGTAATTAGGCTTAGAAATTATAAGTAATAATTCCAGTTTGTTGTATGACATACAAGGTTAACATTCACAGCAACAAAATTTATCATAATTTGTGTTGCTTGGAATGTTAACATTGCTTGTCATAAAACAAACTAGATTATTATTTTTATTTACCTAAGCTTAATTACTAATTGTTTCGCTATGTACAATCCTTTATGCTATCTTAAAAATAATCAATAACATCTCAGGAAGCTCCCAACGTGTATTTTCGTTTCAATCTCTAGTTTATATACTATTATGTTAAATAAATTCATAAATACAGCATACAATTAAAAGAAAAACAAGAAAATTATGCAAAAATAGATTCAATATACTAATGTTATTAAATGAGGGTTTATTTAATAGTATATCATTTTAGATTTAATGTTCGTATCGCCATTTCTAATTAATTAAAAAGACTCACGATTTAATATTTCTTTTTTTTTTTTCATTTTTAATATATCTTTATTATTTTTGGATAATTTTTACATTTTGTTGGAACACATGACTGGTTTTTTCAGAGATCCTACTCACAGGGGGAGTGTATATCTGAGTTTGATTTTTGTTGCGTGTGTGGCGTGAGGTATTTGTGAGTGAGTTGTGTTAGTTTTTATTTATTTGTTGTTTTTTTTGTTGGTCGGGTATTGTGTATGGGAAAGGAGGAGACATGAAAACCCATTTTCAATAATGAAAATTATTTTACATAAAACTTATAGATCAATATAACTAGGTTAAAATCTTATTTAATATTTCATTCGAATATATTTGTCAATTAATGGTGCGATTCTGCGTCAGTCTATAGCTCTATAAGGTCTATCTGTAAGATTATGAAAAAGCTGTAGTTCTTTAAGGGATACACATTTTAGTATAATTAATTACACAAATCATGTATTTTGTCGATATATCTTATAGAATCAGTTTAGAAATGATTTGCAATTCAATTAAAATATATTTTACACTATCAATATTTTACAGATTTTACTTATAGATGTATAAATTTGCTCAGAATTGCACCATAAATCATAAAATGACAGCAATATTTATTTTTCCATAAGATAAGCCATTTTGGTTTGATATTGTTTTTTTTTTTTAACGAAATAATACATTTAAATTATTTATAATATCAGTCCTAGTAGATTTAAATAAAAATACGAAATCTGAAATAGTACAGAATATATAATAAAGTATCTAAGCATATTATTTTTTGTAACGAAGTGAACATAGTTAATTAAAGAATTGGCCAACACTAAAGTGTAAAACCGGAATTAGGTATCCAGTTAACGTAACAAGAGGAGTGTATCTAAATAAATATGCAAAGTAACCATCAGAATTAGAATATTTGGCAATTGCAGCAGTGAGTGTACCGTATTAGAAGCGGAAGGCATGCCAGCTAAGAGGGTCTACTTGGCAAGAAGAGTGTACACCTCTATGTATATGAACCTGCCAGAATACGAGCTAGCTGGATAGCTGGCTGGCTAGGGGTAAGCCAACAGCACAGAGCGCGGTGGTGGCGGTGCTCGCAAAACTTCAGCTAGCACAGATGAGGGGTTGGAGAAGGGTTGACGATGAAATGGGTTGAGAAGTGAGTAGTATAGCAGCGCAACAGTACAGCAGAAGAGTGAAATGGTGGCTAGTAGAAGGCACACTGAGGGCCGGGGGGGCGGTGGTGCAGGGCGAGCGGCAAGGGTGTTAAGGGGAGGAAGTAGATCCACGAGAGGGAACTTGTAAATGCAAACTAAGCACAAGGAGTGGGGGCAGCCACTAATGATCCCAACGGCCGCACGACTATGGACCGAACAGACAATGATAAGAGAGATATGTTATTTTCCGTGGAATTTCGTGAATTTTTATACGTGTACGTGTACGTATGTATGCATGCATGTATGTAGAGTGTTCGTCGGGATCAGGTCACGCGCGTCCAGCGTGTATATGACGCGTGGCTTATTGAGGGAAACCGAATTTGCCGCCTCGGAAAAAGAATGACGCTAATCCGGCAAATTTTCGTATACGAGATTTTTATGATACTGCCACATTTTATTTAGAGGAACATTCGACTCCTAATTTTTATTCATGCACGACTTCGACGATAGCAATCATTTTATAGGGTACAACTCCAGCTAAAATACAAATATTATCAATTTTGTAGACAAAAGTAGATATTTAATATAAAAACCTTCACACTCTTGTTTATATGGTTGAGGAGTGTCGATATATATATATATATATATATATATATATATATATATATATATATATATATATATATATATATATATATATATAAACCTGCATATAATTGTAATATTTCTGTATTACATTTTTAAAATCATCGATGTTGCGATTTCAATTTTGGTAATATTAATTGTTAATTAGAGCAATTTTTCGCTAATTGTGGCGGTTTTAGCTCGTCGTACGTAAACATTTCTATCCGTTAAAATTTTAAGCTCGATATTTGTCAAATATTACAATTCTTTCTCTATTACAAAGGCCAAAGATCTGGAGCTGCCTTGACTCACCTTTCTTATATTTAATTTTTACTATATATGAATATAGATTTATTTTGTTTTAAACTCATTCTGTCCTTTTCATAACACGTTGTCAAACATTCAGAAACATAATAATAAGATAATAAAATATCTGGAGTGGCCTACACTCAACTTTCTTTTACGTAGTTTTCAATAGATAGATATTAATATACATATATATATCCCAAACAAACTGTCTACATATATATATATATATATATATATATATATATATATATATATATATATATATATATATATATATATATATATATATATATATATATATAAAAAATCTCAAACAAACGGTCAAACTAACCAATACTCTACAGGAATACTCTGAAATGTCTATTTTGTTTTCCTGGCAAAAACGGGCGCAGATAATAATTATTATTATTAAGTGATAACAAAATCTTTTGCTGACCAATATAAAATGAAAATTCAAATTAAATTACTATAACTTAATAATAACTGGATAATTATACCAATTTATAATGGATCTGTATTTGAAGTACATACTTATCGTATTCACTCTTAAACTGTCAAATTCCACAGTAAAACTCTGAAATTGTTATTTAATTATGTTAGCAAATATATAATATAACTTGATTCTATAATAATTTACCTGATACAATATATTCTAATAAAAAATCAATATTTTAAATATTAATTCATACAGTTAACTGTCAATGTAATGCTTGTTTGTTTATTGTTTGAATATTCTTTTCAATAATAGGAGGTGCACATCTAGGGCATATACAAGTCTTAAGTTTTGGCTCTAGAGCATTCACACACACACACACACACACAGACAGACGTCATTCTGAAAATAGTCACATTCGATTCAGAAAAGGTCAAAACATGTATATCCGTTGAAATCTCGAGTTCGAAAATTTTCATGATTACAATACTTATTACTCTGTAAAAGAAAGTAAAAATACAAAACAAAAACAAAGAAAAACAGAATTCAAAATAATTCTTGATTGTAATGCAAAAATAATATTTTTTCAGCAATTTTGCCTGTGAATCGATTTCGCCTATCTGAAAGTAACTGACCAACTTTAAAAAAATAGTCTCAGATGATTACATGGTGCAAGCACGTCCACGACAAAATGTAACGTAAAATCGGATTAGGTAACTGTTTGTAAAAATAACAAATAATTGTTCATGTCACTACTAGTTACTTCGAAACTTGCCTAGTAACGAGTACTCGAGTAACGAATAGTTACTATTTTACATCTCTAGTCATTATCGAAATATGCAAAGAATAACACGAATAAACAGGCACATTCGGTTAAAATATACTTTTCAAATTTGAAAGTTTTCCCCAGATATACAAATTAGCCGCAAAGCGTTCACAGACACAAACACACAAAGTAAAACATAGATTACAATGAAAAAATAGTCAAAACAAATTCAAGGACCCTTAAAATTATTCCATGAAAGGTTCGGGATAGAATATTTTTATGAATATATATTTTATTTGATAAATTACGTATAATAAAGTCCAAATCCTTTAAATCTCTATTTGGTGTAATTGTCTAATTAAAAGTGTAGTGGTGAAGTTGGTGTTCGTCACCAGTGAAGGGTTAAGGCTGTTTGGCGTGGTCACATTTCCGTACAATAAAACCGAAATGATTAGCCATCGCAGTCAGTCGTATTGGAGTCAATGTCATGCACACAAACAACAACCGCCAACCCCTTTCCCTGCCGTCTAAATATCCGTTCACGCGTGTATTGAGAACAGATCGACCCGAAAAATAAAACGATTTCAGCGCGATTTTTTGTTATCGAAGTGTTTTGCAACAGTGCGCCAGCCAGTGTTGTCCGGTTATGTGTATGTATGTGTATCGGCAATATAGCGAGTGTCTCGTTCTCGTTCTCGCGACTCATCTCACCCGTTCACCGAGAGAATCAATTTCGAATTTCACACCCGTTAATTCGTTTGATTTTTCAACGCGATCCACTTTCTCTTTCCATCTCATTCTCGCTTTCGCTCCTCTCTATACGTGTTGTGATTCTCTCTTGCTCCCTCCCTCCCACTCTCGCGTGTGTTGTATTAGTCATCATTCTGCTGCTGTTTTCATTCTTTTCGCCTTGTGCCTGTTTTGTTATGTATTATGCTTCCATGTATGTGTGTATGTGTATGTTTATGTAAATGGTGATGGATTGATAATATCGAACACCACCTCATAATTGATATGAAAGAGATATTTGATTGCCAAAGGTCTTCTTTAGAGTGTATTCCCATTTTTTATTTTTTAATATTCCATTAACTGGTAGCTCATTTGTAGTAAAAAGTCAGCCAAATTCGGTATTGAATAATAGTTAACCTCGGTTAGGAATTTATTCGAAGTATATGTTTTTCTAGTACGATATTCTACTGGACCAACGTGATTGGATCAGTCGGTTATCTTATCAGTTTAGGTACGTTATTTTGACTGGATTTCTGCTAAAACATCATTTCACTTTCTTATACGCTATGTATAAAATAAAGAATTGTGATCACAAAGAAAATCGGCATTGATATTTTAATGGAAATATTCGTTATAAGGATCCTTTAATTTATTTCAAATATTTTCTCATCGACGTCTGGTGCATGTGTGTGTGTGTGTGTGTGTATGCGTGTGAATATATATAAATATATTCACATACACACACATATACATTTTGAGTACACTGAAGTACGGTTTATATTTTAAGTTTTAAGAATTGTATATTCTTGGCTAGAGAATTTTGAAAAGAGGTATTTAAACCGAAAGTATCGTTTTATTTTTGCTACTTTTCAATATCTTGAAATCGACTTGAATTAAAGAAAAAGTTTGTCTATTCTTGTTGAAAATATATATTATAATTACTATTTACTTTTGTTTCTAAAATTATTTTTTTCGAAAAATGTACCAATTACTGAAAATTTGTCATTAAAAATTGCAATGTTACTATATATAGGCTATAATAAAATATTGGTATAATTTTATGACAATGATTGCATGAATTTAAAATAAAATAAAGCAATATTTTATTATATAGATGGTGGAAGTATAATAAAATTGACTGAAGGCCACTCCAGTATTTTTAAACTACAGCCCTGTACTAAAATTAAAACAAATTTTTTGATCTGTTGTACATATTATTATTATTATGGCAATAAATTCGACAATCAGAATTTCTCTAAAAAAATAATATATATGTATATATGTGTATATATATATATATATATATATATATATATATATATATATATATATATATATATATATATATAAATAATTTACACTGAGGACAGCCACAACAATTGTTAGTGTGAAAGTCAAATCTTGGTTATTACATTATAAAAATTTCAAAAAAATATGCACAAAATATCTAATAAGATATAATATTTTCTTTATATTTTATATCAAATAAGAAACTTACATGGCCGCCCCCTTACGTGCGCTGGTAGTGCCCAAGGTTGTAATTTGTCTAATCTACTTATCCGATAATATTTGTCATCATTGTTGATCAAATATGGTTTGGTTATTATCCCTAAGGTTGTTTGCCTACTCAATAACAGTGGCTACCAACATGTTGTACAAATTATAAAATTAATTTTCATATCGTTTCCAAGGTTGCTAGATTTACATATTGAACGAAATAGGTCACCAATGTCGTAGAAACGTATGCAATTTTGCTATTATAAAACATACTTATTGATAATAACTGAACATTAAACTCAAATGGCTAGAAATAAAATTAACTTTTCGGCAAGATATTGAAAACAGTAATTTATATAGTATTAATAAGCACACTGTTAAGCATAGAAAATTGAAATATTAGCTTTTTTAATAGTCTATATTTATTGCATAGAATGCTCTAGAAATTAACGAACTGAATGTAGTCTACACAAAGTTGACAACTCCACCAAAATACATACGAATTTCATCATAAAATGTAGATGTAAATTACTATTTTAACTTTCATATAGAAACTCGAAATCCTAACGGAAATACCCGTTTTGCCAATCTTTGAGTCGAATCTGACTAATTTCGGTACCACGACTGAGTGTGTATTTTTATTTAATTTAAAAATTGTACCATTTACTAAAACATCACTTTAAAAATAAAGTTATTAGTATTACGTTTTTGTGATAACTATAAATATTGTTAGTGTTTCATAGCAATTGTTTAAAACAAATTAAAAAAGCTTGAGTGACCTTTACTCGACTATTTTATACATTTTGTATCACCATGAATAATATTGCTGTATTTTGTTTTAAATTGATTCTATTCTTGCTATAAAACAACGTGAATATTTTTTGTATCTACAGAAACGTAAATGCAACAAGGAATAAAATAACAATTTTTCAGTAAATGGTACTTTTTTTTTAAACATTTATATATATATATATATATATATATATATATATATATATTACATTTATTCATACTATTTACTAGATATTGAAAACGTAACAAGAGCCAACCATTACTTCTGGTTATGATTTCATTTTCAAAATAGAGGGTTTTCTTCAGGATCCTATGTAGGTTTTAATTTTATTTTTATCAACTGCTTTTACTGTGAAGCGATCACAGACACACGGACATCCAGACACACACACGTACAGACATAATTTAGAAAATAGTAAGAATAATTCAAGATTGGTCAAAACGTGTTTATCCGTTATAATATCTAGTCTGATTTCTATTATTGTTAGAATGCAAAAATAGTTAGCATTTTGTTAGAATTGTATTGGCAACAACAATCTTTTTTTCCAAGTTGTCTTTCTTATCAACTATTAAAATTGGAAATTTTACTTAATGATAAAAACTAATACAAAATGTCAGTGATAAGCAGAGAAAAATAGCGAACAAAATGCATAGGTATATTTTAAGTGTTGTGTGTGCTTTCACAATCTTATCAGGAATCATGCTAATTTCTGTGAAACTATAGTTGCAAGGATTAGCTGTTTCCACGTAAAAAGATCTTTTGTTATTACGGATTATCTCGGGTTTTCCCCGTTAATCCATCGTCGTTTCCGCGAAGAGGGATATCTCTATCATTTTATTTGTCCTGTTCTTGTTTTGTTTTGTACCCTTTACCGAATGATAAATGCTTGAGAAATATTTGTCTGTACATGAGTTTTTGATTTCTTATATTTGTCAAATACAAAGTTTAGTTACCACTGTTCTGCTAATTACACAATGGCTACCCTTTTGTACCTGAGTAAATATACATAATTAAATAATAATATAGATATTTCGTGTTATATTTATATTATTTTATTAAACACAGAATGAACAGATATTCTGAGAAAGCTCATAATATTGTTTTAGTTTTCAATTAAATTGTGATGCTCATAGATACTGTGAACATCGATACACTGGTAAAAAAAATCAGCAGTGTCCTAAAATGAACTCTCGTATATTTATAATTATTTTATTTCAATGGAAATTGTTCTCAGTATTAATTTAGTTGTTAAGTAAAATTTAATGAAAGATTAAATTACTAGTATAAAAGTTATACTATTTTAACAATTATCTAAATTTAAATTATAACAATATTATTACTGAATATATTCTTTCAGTCTCGTTTTGAAATAAAATAATAAATATTATACCACAAAATTACACTACGTATAATTCGATTATTCGTAAAAGATTGTCTACTGTAGGGCATTGTAGATGCAAATGAAATACCTTTAATAATAATTTTTTTATTTTTTACTGAGTAGAAAAAGGAAAAAAATCGGAAATTATTTAAACAATACTTGAAAATGTACAACTTATTTTTTTCGTTAAATGTATTGAACACTAATAATTACGATATATCTATATTTATAGGCTTTGAGAAGGAAAAAAAGAAAAAAAAAGTCTTGCATTATCTATTGAGTAAAATAGGTAGCGACTTTCGCACAGCAACTTAACTTATGTGTGTTGCTGTACCGAATGCGACAGAATGCATTTTTCTTAAAATTGTGCGCAGAAGCGCCACGAAAAGCGCCAAGTGCGCGGATCGTTAGAGAAACGCAAAAGCTCCCAGCGCATGCGTACAAAAGTGTGCGCAAAAGTTAAGAAAAAACGCGCTCTCCTCGGAGACGAAACTTTTTCAAAAAAAAAATTAAGAAAAAAAATGTGAAAAAAGGTCACTTAAAAAAATATATTTAAAAAAATTACGCTTTTAATATGAAACAATGTTGATCCACAAAAACCCATTTAATGGTTGAAAAGCGGTTCAAATATCCATCCAAAAAACGTCTACACAATGTTCTTAGTTCTTAACACGTAGTTCGAGCGGACATTTGTACCTCTTTCAACCATCATGTTTCCTGGGATGTTTTATTTTTTATTTTTTCGTGCATTTATTTACTTCATCTCAGTTTTTTTTATTTATAAAAATGATTTTGTGGAACTTATGTACTTGCAACCGGAACATTAGGTAAAATGATAAAAGATTAGTATGTTTGTACTACGATGAAACACTAATAAATTATAATGAAATATGTGGTGAATGTTTCTTGAATTTTTAGTTTCTTAGATAAAATCCAAAATATTTATTGTAATTACGATACATTTTAAAATCGAGATTTTATCAAATAATCGTAGTTTTTCTGAAACCGGGTTCCGAAATAGTGATTTATTACCAATTGATTCTCGATTAACAGGTAGCTCATCCATTCTTCTTTGGGTAACTGGTAACGCATGTCATAGATATAAAATAACCGAATTTTTTACCCCCTTCATTGAGGAAGAAGTGTATATATATACATATATATATATATATATATATATATATATATATATATATATATATATATATGTATATATATATATACTTCCTGGTTTGTTAATAATTATTTATTCTGCGACAACATTATTTTGTTATTTTTTTGTGTGGATTTAATATTAAAATATATATTTATACTAAGCAGTTATTAACTGGTATAAACGGAGCATGATTTTAGTTATTGTAGTACAATTTGGCAGTGTGTATTTAGTTTATATATTTCACAGTATTGTATTAGAAATTTGGTTGTTTATATTTATATAATAAATTAGAAATTGAAAATGTTTTGTAATATTAGCAAATGTTTAATATAGAATAATTATTTTCAGCAAATATTTATTATTCTAAACAGTTTTTTCCTTTCCAGTTTATCGATGAAATAACCAAGAAACAATTTAGAACAGTGATGTTTTTTTTTAATTTAATAGTTACATTTAGTTTAAAAAAAACTTCTTTGGTGAATTTTTGATTGAACACCAATTGAGAAACACTGATTTAGAGAGAAAAAATTATTATTTAAACTAAATTTATGATGTCTCATGTTTTATAAGTATATGTACATAAAAATGCATAAATAATATTTTCAGATATAGCCATAAATGTGATTTGCATTGAATAAAATAATATTTGGTTCTAATTAATATTTTTGCCTAATAGAAAATATAAATATGTTTTATTTAATGAATATTTTTCCTCTATCTGTAAACGTCAATGTTCAATATATATAGTCGATATTCTTTATGCACCTATTACAAATAAATTAAATTTAAAAATGTCTCTTTGGAATAATGCATTTATTTTATTTAAAGAACTTAAAAATTGCATTCTATAAAAAAAATCTAGCAATTATTTCACAAACATTTTTTTTTTGTAAGTTTTCCTTTATCTAACCCATTTTAATTAGATACTGTTGACTTTTTGTTAAATTTAAATGCTAATTTTTAAAAATAACGAAAATGTCAAAAAAAGCTCTTGATGAAAAAATATATATGAAAATTGAATGAGCAGAGGCATAAGCTTGTGTAGTGCATAGGAATAGAGCTTTTTGGTTTAGCAGCTTACGCGACTGCCACCTAGCGACTAACGGCCAAACTAGATGGTGACAGTACCGGATCAAGGGGTTCAGCTTTCAAATAGTTTTTGTTTATTTGGTATCTACGCTTGCTCACTGATTTTTAAACCGCTTCGGAAGGTACGTTGACGATCCTTTTCATATTCCATACATGAAAAATATTATACAAGTTGTTTCACAACAACCAGTATCTTAAAGCTACGATATATTGAAGCAAAATGCATTAACAAAAAATGTATTGTTACAAAAATGTACAATCTGTTATGCATATATAATTTTAAACCAGCGGCAGTCATCACACTTTATAAATGAATATTTTTCTTGGTAGTCGTCTACTTTACTATTATTTTGTTAAGTAACGATTTATTATTTTTCGTAATTACCAACAATTATATAAAATTAAGATTAAAAAGAATGGAATAACCATTTGGTATACTTTTGCGAAATTGATGCTAAAAAATAAATTAAAATTCTCTACTTACTGAAATAAAAGTTGGGTATTCGACAACCTAACTTGACAACTATACTAGATTTAATTTGCGCATGAATGTGAAACACCTTGTATATAATTGTTGAGTATTTCGCTTTAGTACATCGATAAATTTGTGCTTCAAGATGTTAAAACATTTTCCAATCTAGTGTACCATTTTTAATAATATTTTAATTTAGGCGACTTGTATTATTTAACTGTTGAACATTCAAATTTTCAGAATATGAATAGTTGAAATTGACTAATGAGCACATTGATTGGCCGCCATAATTATGTATGTACATATTATTTTATGACACTTTTTGAAAATGTTTTGGAATACTATTATGTCATTAAACACCAAAAAATATATGTATATTTTTTTAACTTATTTTTTGTTTTAAAAATATTAGAAGTCGTTGTCAGCACACTGGCCAAGCACTGTATTTTTTAGCAAATAAATAATTGTGTCATGAGAAGTATTGCCATTTTACTGACTGACTGTGGCCCCCATGAATTGGGTGGCAGATAACCCTTTATTATATACACATAAATACATTTATCAGGAAAATAAAATATTCCTTAATGTGCATAAACCTAATTATTTTGTTTCCTTTTTAATTATTGAATTTTAGTATAATAATAAGTATGTTAATATAAAATAAAAACTGTTCGAGTAAATATTTTTAATGAATATATAAAATAAGAGTTAATATTCACTGTATTCCTAATTCAAAATTATCAATTATAAATAATTACATGTATGTACTTGCTGTTGTGTGTGTGTATGTGTGTGTAAGTCACGTATTCGCAACAAGATTTAATGAACATTGCATGAATATGTGTGCGTGTGTGTGATGTATGTATACCATATATAGATATATATGTATTATGATGCTTTGTATGCGAAATAAAAGTTTTATGGCTATTAAATGCTTTTGTATGTGCTTTTTTGTGCTTTTTTCTTTTCTGTGCTTATTATTTGTTGTGCCTTTTGCTTTCCATGCTTTTATTTATCATGGTGCTTTAGAGGGAAAGCGCGTTGCCTGCTGCTTGAGGTATGTACACTGTTTTTATAAATATATTAATTTGTATTATTATAATATTTAACGTAAACAATGCTACAATTTATTGTGACAAGAGTTGGGGGCACTTAAAATAGTAAAACATTTCATAATATAAAAGTTAAAACAAAAGTGAACTACAATTTATTTAAATATATAAATAGATTATTGTGCCATTTGGCAAATCAACGACAAGAGGCACTAATGTCTTGAACTCATTGTAGAAAATTAAGAAGAAACAATTATATAACCACTTATTTTTAATTCCTAAATTGTTACAATCAAGAGCGAACACTATAGCTGTTTGGTACTACCGTACAACGAGCTAATACTTGGTAGTAGTAAAATGATTTAATACCGAAGGTTGCGCAGCGCCACTGCCGTTTTGTTAATACTACTATGCCAACCAACCGACAACGTTGCATCTGTAAGCTTACAGTCAGTTTTAGGAGTCATATTACAAAAATTGTTTACTCAACTGGTACATTCATAGATTCTTGAAAAGATGAACGCAATTATTATTTATTGTTTTTACTTTTTTATTACACTTTTGTTTCTAATCTAGGAGAAAATATAT
The DNA here is from genome assembly GCA_933228885.1 of Leistus spinibarbis. Taxonomy (NCBI): domain Eukaryota; kingdom Metazoa; phylum Arthropoda; class Insecta; order Coleoptera; family Carabidae; genus Leistus; species Leistus spinibarbis. The sequence goes on from OW121802.1 coordinate 3,464,647, forward strand.
CGGCAAAAGAAATATTTTTGTTGGCATTTTTGATATATTCAAAAAACAAAATTATACATAAATTAAAAATTACAATTAACACACAAAAAAAATATTATGTGACTTATGGGTAAAATATGAATTTCTTGATATATTCCATAGTTCTTATTAATGGGCTCCTATTTTAAGGGACCATTTACTCTGGAAGTATAAGAACCATTTAATTTAAAAATCGTTTGACACTAAAGAAGCACTACTAAATTATGATTTAGGTGTACCCATACCATACACGGTCAACTATTCACCTATGTAAAAAAATGTTACAACCAAAAATATCCCAGGGAAGAAAGATTATTCAGGAACCAATTGGAGACAATTATGATTTTTTATTATTTCTGAAATTACCTACATTTGTTCACGAATAGTATTCAACTTGCTTAATTAAAGTATATAAAGCAAGCAGAGGTACGGGCACTAATGCTTTCAGCTCGCCGCATATTCTATTTAGTGGATATTTGAATTATAATTATTAATATAAATATTTTTTTTTATCCACTGGTGTACATATGAAGAAAATCTATTTATAACCACTGGATTTTGAAGAAATGTAATGACAAAAGACAATATTGTCAATATTATTGGTTGATCACAACAATATATGACAATTCAAAATTATTATTTTAAATAATATTTTTTGTGGTAATTTCACAATTTAAAAAAAAATTGGTTGTGGCTAACACAAAACTTTCTTTTACGTAGATTTCAATAATAATAAAAAAAAAACAATACTCCACAGTAATACCCTGAAATCGTACCAATTAGCTTATTACTTTATTATTTTATCAAAGATTGTTTCTTCAATATGAAACATAGATGTTGATTCTTTAAAATTCAACTTCTCAGTCGATCAATTTGTGTGCAAAATAACAATATTTTATTTCAGACAAAGTTAAAGCTCGTTTTAGACTACACAATAAATTGAACAAGAAATTGTACAATAAATATTACAATGTCTTGTGCAAGATATTTACTTGCGTTTCAATTTAGCTCGTTTGATACTACACAATTTATTGTACAATAAGTGCGTTCTGTTGCTTGTTACCGGTAGGTGTAAATATGAATAAACAACCATTAAGGACAATGATCAGTCACCCAGTTGATAGAACCTTGAATAATACGGTTTACTATAATAAAATTCGAGAAATTTGTATAAAATAATGTCTGTAAGAAAAAAAAAAGATTATAATACATCACGCAGTAACCAAAATAATGCAGCTAATATTTGATGCGTGAACTCGTCATATGTCAATATCTGTCAGAAAATTTTAAGGTTATATAAGAAAATGGATATGCAAAATCAACTCGTCGTTTTGTATAGTGGCATTTTCTGCATTGAAACGGATTCTAAGAAAAAAGAATAGAGAAAAGAAATAAGCAACGGAAGGTAGACAGTACGGTTGACAGTTAACCAAATGAATTAAACACGCGCATGCGCTCGTACAAATTGTCTGAAAAATTGTCTCGAATTTAGAACACGTTCTATATTTTTGAACAATTTACGGTGCAATACAATATTCCAAACAATTTGCTGTTTTATTCTACGCAATTTTGATTGCTCAATTTTTTGTACCATTTCTTGTTCAATTTATTGTGTAGTCTAAAACGAGCTAAATATGATAATTATAAAATAATTCTTACAAATGCATTTCAATGACAATATAAATAAGAATTAAAAGATTTTTCATAGCGGATTTCTTGTAACTGGTACATTTTGTAATGAAATTTTTCAAACAAGATTTGTGCGAAATATTAATATCTTTCATTATGAACATAACTATTTTTGCCATTAGGGTAGCCGTTCTAGTTAGATTGGAGATTAAAAATAAATCATTGAGTAACCATGCACTTCCAGTTTGAATATTTGTTTCAAAAATTAAAGGTACACATCTAGACCATAAACAAATCTTAAGTTTGTAGTTTCACAATTTTACATTCGACAATTTAGGCTCTAGATCATTCACACACATACACACGCACACAGACGTCACTCCGAAAATAGTCACATTCGATTCAGGGTCAAAACATGTATATCCGTTGAAATCTTGAGTTCGATTTTTTTGGTGATCCCTATACTTACTTATTACTTCGTAAAAGATAGTAAAAACTTTATTAAAAATCATATAATTAAATTAATGATTATTATAAATTTCAAAATGGTTTCTTTAAATATTTTTAAATTGCTCATTCCCATTTTTTAAGAGATTTAATTGATATAAATATAGAAATTTTTGTATAATTTTATGGTATTTTCTAAAAAAAATTGTAAAGGCTGTTTTATGGAAGGCTCCCAAATTTTGAAACTATAACTCCGGGCCTGTACGAACGATTGGAAATATAATGTGAAGGGAACCTCATGACACCAAAATTATATGTATGCCAAATTTTGTTAAAATCGTCTCGGTACCTTCAGAGAAGATTCGGTCATAAACTCAATTCTTAAGGATTATTCACAGCGAAATACTTAGTAATTAAGCTTAGAAAATTACAAATAATAATCTAGTTTGTATTATGACAAGCAATGTTAATATTCAAAGCAACAAAACTAACACAATTTATTATAAATTTTGTTGCTGTGACCGTTAGCATTGTATGTTCTACAACAAACTGGAATTATTACTTATAATTTCTAAGCTTAATTACTAATTCTTTGGCTGTGAACAATCCTTTATGACCGACCGAGCGAGACACATGCATCTTATACATGCATACATGAACTTTTTGTTAAGAAAATTCTTTGATCTGAACATGTTATAGACATACAACCAAGCACTCTAGCTGTTTTGTAGTATCGTACGACGAGTTAGATATCTGCAATAGGATTGTAGTGTGATGCTTTTTGTATAACGTTTCATCTGTTATATTTTAATCCATATAACAAAATGATATCTACATATACAATTTTTGGACATTAATGTACGAAATTTGCCTATATCATGGGCTAATTCGTTTAATTTACATATTCCATTCCAATGTTCTATCACAGTATAGAAGCAAAAAATTCCGTCCACTGAAGGGTGGAGGTATTTTCCTATAAGGTCAAATGTTAATTATTTCTTAATATAAAATCAAATTGCGCATTAAAAATTGTAAGTACATTTATAACACGGTAAAGGTTTCAGGTTAACTAGAAATTTAAAATGAATTTTATTCATGCATGAAAAACAAAATTATTTTGAATCAGAAGAAGATTAGGATTCGTACGGCGCACGAAAAACTACGTTTACTTATAATCACATACACAATTTACAATTTTCTGTATGTTCGCATTGACTAGTTTCACGCATGCGCAGTATGAAGTAATGTTTAGACGATCACGGTCAACTAAATTCCATCCACTATTAATAAACCATTGCTTGTCCAACAGGTGTCACTACATGAGGACAGCAATATTTATTATATTATTCACATCAATTGTTATTAATAATTTAAAAATTATTATTTATAAGTAGAACATATTATTTAGTTTGTCATAAAATTACCAATTGCGTCATTTAGGCAAGAGTGCATTTGGCATATATTAACATATATTCCAGCCAGTAATGTATTCATTAAATATTTATTAGTGAATAAAATAATGAATTGATAATATTTTTCACTATAGTTTGCTTTATTAAACGAAATCTATAAAATATTGGGTATAAATATAATATATTCATCAACTTTTAGTGTGCTAAATTGAATCAGAAGACTGTTTGCTGGAAGTTCTATGAATTGTTTAGACACGAAACAAATATTTATTTTAAATTGTTACATTTATTCGAATAAATTTGTCGTTACAAAATTCGTTCCTCAATTGAGAGGAATATTAAAACAGTAACAGTATAATTAATTATTAAATCAATAAATAAATACATACCAAAATTAAAGATGTACTATGAATATACATTCTGATTTGGTTTCAAATCTCATTTTACCAAATGTAATGATTTTTATGTTTCATATATATTTCTTATATTAGAAGAACTGCACTTTCATGTAAATAGTAAACATACACATACTAAAATAATTTATAGGTTAAAGTATAACACTACAGATCTATCGGAAATTTTAAAATCCTTTGTTACATTTCAATGAACTCCTGGTGGATGCATTGAAATTAAAAACTGTATGGTGGATTTCATTAGCAATTCAGAAATTAATAAAACAATCCTAGATGTAAGTACCAATTCCTTTAGCTCGCCGTGTTATCTATTCAGTGGATGTTTAAATTATTTTATTTATAAAGAAAACAATTATTAGAAGAAAATCAATTTATAACCATTGAATGTTTAAAAGATAAAATGTAAAAGATAATAATAATATTGTAAATGATTGATTGCAACAATAACCAATCTTTTAATGGGATTGCTACAATATTTTTAATATCCAAAATAAATATCTTAATATTTTTACTTTATATACGCAGTTATAAAAAATTAATCGAGAACTTAACGGATATACACGTTGTGGCCTCTTAATCTTAAATTTCTAATTTATGTTACCATTGATCACAAATTCATATAGATTATATTAAAAAATCGTTTGAACTATGCAACATTTTGACAGGGAAACAAAATAGAAATAATGTAAATATAAAATTGTCATTTGCCACCGGTAATCACAAGAAGATCGACAGAACGTATCTAGAGCGTACTGAGATTTGCAGTATTGAAATAAATAGTCAAATGCAGTTTATATTAAATTTGAATATATTGACAAGGTGAATATTTAAGAAATAATCTACATAATCATAATTTGAAAAATGTTTATAGATACAAAATATCTATAATAATGAAATTACAAAAATAAAAATTCTAAATATGCCTACAGGTTGGAATAGTAAATAAATATGGAATTAATAAAATTATGATCAAATAATTGCAGTGTTAGTATGTTATTTATCGATGTATGTTGCTGTGCGTTGGAGACTTTAACGCTCGAATAGACCAAGCAATCTTAAAATGTGCGCAGGTTAAATTAATACAATGTAAAATAGAAAATAAATCTTTATTTTACAAATTTTAAGGACAAGAAATATCAATTTATATGTATTATTTATTTGTAGAGTAACAGATAAAATTTTTAAATTCAGTACAAAAAAAAATGTGTAGTGGCCTCGACTTTAATATACGTAGTTTTCACCAGAAATATATACCCCAAACAAACTGTCAAACCAAAAAATATAATCTGTACTGTTTTTAATATTTTATTTTAATAACAAATGCGCTCGAAACACGTTCTCAGTCGATATTTTGATGTTAAATTAAATATAAGTGTATTTAGTTTCACTATTAAAATATTCAGGCATAGTTCATGCGAAATACAATTGCGTAAAATTGTAAACCTTCAAACGTAAGACTTATATATGGCCTAGATGTGCTCCTTTTATTTTTGAAAAGAATATTCAATGCAGAAGTGCAAGTTTGCTCATCCATGTTTTTAATATGGCCAATATCACTAGAACGGCTACACTTATGGCAAAAATAGTTTTGTTCATAATGAAAGATTCATAATGAAAGGTATGAATATTTTAGTTGTTATCATAAGTAGAATCGGCAAAGCTTTTAGCTGCCAGAAAAATGTTACCTAACCTCGTTTAGTCTTATGTTCTTTGTAATATGCAAGTAGGAAGCCAATTTATTAATTACTTTTCGAAAGGTTAGTGTAACAAGTGTATATTATTATTAAACATGAGTGATATTGGTTATGTGAAAGCACAATCTGACAATTTGCCAAAAGTGGACATTAATTACTTACGTATTTCAAAATTACTTTGGATTACATGCAACACTGTTATTATAAAGTGGAGGGGATACAAAAATCTGTTTATAAAATTTGAAATTCTAGTTACAAATTCCAATATTGAATGACTATTGAAGTTTAGCGTTATTTAGTAAATTGATACCGGTTATAGTAATTAAATGGGTTCTACATTAAGATGTATATGTCATTTTCTCCACAGCAAAAGCTTGCCACATGCCTATTATAATGACGTCAAATTAAATATTATTAAAATGCCGATAGATGGTTAGGGATTACACTTTTTATTGCGTATCGAATAATAAATTGGCGAAAAATATAAAAATATTTAAATTTAATATTTTTATATAAGACAAGAGGACAAATGAAAACGACTATTTAAAATTAAAACTATTTTGCCAAAACTATTTACGTTTTAGGTATAAATATAATCTGATTTAGCATAAATATTTAAATTTTAAATATATTTTTTTCTCAGTGTAGAATAGAGATCCAGGATTATATATATATATATATATATATATATATATATATATATATATATATATATATATACATATATATTTCTCCGGATTATGCTGTATTTTTATTAATATATTTATTTAAGCCCGTTAAAATTCATATAATGTAAGAGAACAATTATAAATAAGCATTATAAATTCAGCAAGCTACGTATACGAGTAATATGAACGCAACGAGCGACGACAATAGCTATAGTAGAGCAAATACAAGAGCTACAACAAAATGTTATGTACACAGAGCAGTAACAAGAAAATTATAATAAAGATTAAAAGCACAGGAACATAACAGGCGGACACGAATACGACATTAATCAAGCTCTTTAAACAGTTGACCGAAAACATAAAAATACTGTAACAATGCTTGGCCAACTTAATTCCTACAATTTGCAAAACACATACATACGGGAAGAATGAGCAAAAAGCACGCGGATATACCTGCGCCTGCCTGCCTACCAACCGTGTATCCTGTGTGAATGTATGCAAATATAATGTTAGGTTAGAAGTATTGCAGTGCGGGCCAGTCGGAGTCGTGCCCTTCTTGCTTGCTGCCGCGCCGCGCCGCTCGCCGCCGAATAAAAACGACAATTTGTAAACGGGGTTTGAAATTAAAACTAGGCGGACATTTCGCGTGTACCATGTTAATGACAAAATGGCGGACAGGTTGAACGGTATAATCACCCATACAACACACTGCCACACCGCACCGCACCGCACCGCACATTATTTCTTTTGCGAACACACGTTTACTATACACCAAATACTCTATAGCTATACTCCATTCCATTGCTTACGAATTACAGATGAGATGCAATAGGAATGTGGCAAGTTTTTGGGTGGAGAAAATGACATATACATCTTAATTAAAGAACCCATTTAATTACTATAATCGGTATCAATTTATTAAATAACGCTCAACTTCAATACTTATTCAATATTAACATTTGTAACTAGAATTTCAAATTTTAGAACCAGATTTTTGTATCTCCTCCACTTTATAGTAACAATTTTGAAATACGTAAGTGAGTTAATGTCCACTTTTGGCAAATTTTCTGATTATGGGTTTCCAATAACCAATATCACTCATGTTTAATAATAATAATGTACACTTGTAACACTAACCTTTCGAAAAATAATTAGTAAAATGGCTTGCCACATGCGCATTATAAAGAACATAAGACTAAAAGAGGTTAGGTAACATTGTTCTGACAGCTAACAGCGTTACCGAATCTACTTATGAGAACTACTAAAATTTACTACTAACTTAATTGTAATAGTCCTATCCCCCACTCTAAGTAAGCCTATAGGCGAAGTACTGTCATAGGCCTATAAGGCGCGAAACTAAAATAATTCGTATCTTCAGTAATACAAAGATTTCAGAAAAACAAAAAATGTATGTGGTTTAAAATATTGTTTCCTTTCGAAAAAAAAAAAAAAATATAAAGGCTTGCCACATGGCAATTGTTAATGGTTTTCCATAGCGGTTTTCTCGTAACTGGTACATTTTTTGAAGAAGCTTTTCAAACAAAAGTTGTGCGAAATATTCCTATCTTTCATTATAAACTTAACTATTTTTGCCATAAGTGTAGCCGTTCTATTGATATTAGAGATAGAACAAAACATGCGTTGAGTAAACATACACTTCCGGATTGAATATTCTTTTAAAAAATAAGAAGTACACATCTATACCATATACAAGTCTTAAGTTTGAAGTTTCACAATTTTACGTTCGACAGTTTCAGTTTTAGAGCGTTCACACACATATACACACACACACACAGACGTCACTCCGAATATAGTCACATTCGATTCGGAGACGATCAAAACGTGAATATCCGTTGAAATCTCGAATTCGATTTTTTTGGTGATCCCTATACTTACTTATTAGTTAATAAGAGAAAGTAAGTTAATATCAGTCGATGCATAATTGCATAAGAAATGCCTGGTAACAAATATAATTTTTATTTGAACCCACAATTTTGGAGTTTAAATATAAAAATTATAGAAAATGTTTAGGTTTTTTTTCAGAAACTACGTATTAAAAAAAAAGACCAGGTATTTCTTTATACAAGTACGTACTGACTGATATTTTTTTATGAATATAGCTTGGGGAATTTCTATTTAGTATAATTAAGACTACTTTAACCCGTGGTTACCATGAGCCCATTTCATATACAAAATAAGTCCACTCCTGAGCGTTGCATCTGTCTGCGAAACTATATCAGTCACTATTTGCCGTTTGATTAGATTTTGATAAATATCAATACCCAGTGGCGGGGCTGAATATTTAATTTTACAGTGGCATAGTAATTTTTAATATAATATCCAGCCCGGTAAGAATGCAAGAATGCCATGGAATTTAGTTTAGTTTGATGTGAAGGCAGAGACACAGGCAAACACAATAAATTTGCGAAAGAAAAACGGGCTGAGCTCATTTACTATCCTACCACCGAGAACAAAACAACAAAAACAAAAACTAAATAAAAAGGCAGCAACAAAAAACAAGTGAAAAAGTGGTGTGGCAGCAGGGCAGCAGTAATTTTTCACTCGGCTTCAACAACAAAAGATAATCAACACAAAATGGTGGCAGGCAGCGCGCAAAGAACTCTAATGAATGCGAAACTATCGTTCTCCGCTTATAGATGGCGTGCCAGTCACCCTGCCAGTCCGCCCGCTTTATCTGCACGCAATGGCATCCATTTTATTTTTGTCGTTTTTTATCATGACGAGAATAGATATTAAGTGTGCGAGAGTTGATTTATATTGGGATCGAATGGTTTGGTGTTCACTGACAACAAAGATTTTTCTCTATTTTTAATTAATAGCTGGTCTGGTGGCCGATAGCCAATTCATCATTCATCTTGTTACACCTATATGGTCATGGTGTGCCATGGTTACGTGCGGTAAAAGTTACATGGATCAAGTTAGCAGCATTTATCACTAGAACTTTTTAACAGTATTATACATACATACATATATACCTATAGTCAGCTCTGTAGCGACTTATTTTTTGTCGTTGGTACTACTTTATAATATCAGTTTTGAAAATTTCAAAACGTTTCCTCATTTTATTTTTAATGCCATAAATGATTTATTAAATAATTTAGTATGGAGCATATATAATATATTACCTTCATATTAAACATGCTTCAGATTTTTTAAAATTATTACTAATAATAAAGAAGAGGTTTATTGATTTTTTTACCTATAATTTTTATTACTTGTATCAAAAAATGGTTCTATATTTTGTAAAATTGCATTTAATAGAAATACATTTTTATACTCTGCTATTTATTATAATAATGTTTATTGAAATAACCACAAACTCCTTAAAGTTTGGAAATCGCTTTTAGCACGCCGTACAAAGTACCGTAGAAGCTAAAGCATTCGGCCGTGTGTCTGTTTATTATTTTTAAATCAGATCAACCATGAGTTACATCATTTGTTTCTTGTTTATTGAAAACAAAAAGTAAAAAGCATTACATTGACAGTTATCTGTATGAATTAATATTAAAAATATTGATTTCTTATTAGAATAAATTGTATCAGGTAAATTATTATAGAATCATTTTATATGATATATTTGCTAACATAATTAAATAACAAATTCAGAGTTTTACTGTGGAGTTTGACAGTTTAAAAGTGAATACGATAAGTACTTCAAATACAGATCCATTATAAATTGGTATAATTATCCAGTTATTATTAAGTTATAGACAGTTTGTTTGGGATATATATATATATATATGTATATTAATATCTACCTATTGAAAACTACGTAAAAGAAAGTTGAGTGCAGGCCACTCCAGATATTTTTAAATGTACCAGGACCTCTATTCTGTAGCAAATAGCCACAGTTGTTATGCAACAACAGTTGCTATTTTTAGGTTGCCATCTAGCGGTTTGTTTACGGAACAGAGCTATATGACGTCATTGTTTTTGATATTCTGCATCAACAGTGGTCGAGGTGTTGCTGCATGCATCAACCATGGTCGAGGTGTTGATGCATTGGTGTGGTATTGCTATTTTGAATATTTTTGTCTCATTTCTTCGCGGTTTTCTTGATGCATAGTTTGTGGTTAGTTGTTGTTATACGTCATCAACTGCAGCAACATCAACTTGCATCAACAGTTGTTATATTGCAGAATAGGGGTCCAGGACCCCTATTCTGAGTGTCTCAACTAAATATATTGAAGTGAGATCTCACTTAAAAACGCTGTTGCCATCTATTGGATTCATTGCGTAAACATGATATGACGTCATGGATCTCAATCAATTCGTAAATTTATCTCACTACCTCGGTAGGTAGTGAGAGCAGAAAAGTTACTAGTGAGAAAATTGACAGATTATTAAAATCGCTTGAACTGATAGTTACCCACTTGTTCCTTGTGAAATCTTTTGCTGGTCTCTTTGTGTTTTTTGTATTTTGTGTTTTCCTTGTTTTGTGTTGTTTAACACTCACTTACAAACATGTCCGGGCTATTATGTATATAATATTTGTATTTACTGTAGTTTTAAATCTTTTTAAAATAATAATTGTAACAAGTGTTGTAAACTTGAAGTCAGAAAAATCCCTAAAGATCTTACATGCGCGTATCACTAGTGGTACGTCATCGTTATCTCAAATCTCACTTCAATTTATTGAGTTGAGATACTCAGAATAGGGGTCCAGTAACGAGAAAACTGTTATGGAAAATCTTAAAATACTTATTTATATTGCTATATATACGCATATATGCAGAATATGTTTAACAAATCAAATGAACTATGCTTGAAAATATTTTGGCAGAGAAACAAAATAGAAATAATTTAATTGTCATTTCCCACTGGTTAACACAAATAGATCGGCTGAGAACGTGTTTCAGCGTAATGGTTGTTTCAGATAAATATTAAATATAATATTTGAATGTATTGATAAGGTGAATATTACAGGAACAATCTATATTTTATATTGAAGAAACAGGATTTGATAACATAACAAAATAATAAACTAATTTGTACAATATCAGGGTATTATTGTGGAGTATTGGTATGTTTTGACAGTTTGTTTGCTATTTATATTTTTAATGAAAGAAAATCGAGTTCAGGCCGCTCGTTTTTTTTTTCGATCCTAAAACAGTTATTTATACTAACGTATAAGAAAATAAAGAACATATCGGCATTCGTTAATTTTATTCCATTTAAGAAAACAAATCCTTCATTATTATTATTATTATTAATTATTAATAATATGTGTTCAATAGAAGAATATTGAATGGTATAAATGGCAACATAGTGTGGCAGGGGTCCGCGCGGTGTAATGAGCACGAGGTAGGTGATATGTATGTATATATTGCAGGCAAGTGTAATAGTGCAGCAGCAATACATTACAGTCGGCAACTAAACCCTCTATATTCTATCTTACATGGAACAAATGGCGTGCTGTAGCAGTCAGTGTACGTATGCGGTGGTGCAGAGCAGAGCAGCTCTGCAGTTCGGGGTCTCTCGTGCGAGGAGCCATTTGTTTGCGGCTCAGGCCCAGGCCAGGCCCAGCATAGTATAGCATGCCAGAGCAGCGCAGGGGGTTCAGCAACGGACATTTCGCGTTCGTACCTACAAGCGACTACGGCGAGAGCGAACCGCGGCTCGGCTCGGCTCGCCGTTGCACGATAAAATGGCCGGTGGTGTGAGAGAGCGTGTGTACGTACTGTACGCGCCCCGATCGCCCAGCCACTGGCTACTACGCTCAACATTATTTATAGCTGCGGGCGGCACGGCACGCTCAAAAAATATGCTAGTTACGCCAGAGACGGACTTGCACAACTGCTGCTATTTAACGTTCTAGTTCTCGTATACTCTCGCTCCCTCCACACTACAAAGGAATTAAGGCTTCACCAAAACTTATATGATATTTCAATATCTTTAATTTTTATATCTATTAGTATCTTTTCAACTCGTACCATTTTCGAAATGGCAAAACGAAAAGAAAATTGTTTGTCGTGTAATTGTCTTATTGGTATTATTAAATTAGTAAAATTATTATGAGCTCTACAAAAATACGTATGTTTCAATTTTTGAGCTAAAGTCCTATAGGCTCAATTTATATATTTTTAAATTTCACACGCAAGAGAGAAGTCCCTCAAAACTTAAGTAAATTAAGCATTTTTTTACCAGATACTTAAGAGCTATCTAAGAGCTCTGCAGATACAAATGTTTACATTTTTGAGCCCAGTCTCTAGAGGGCCAAAATCTAATTTTTCTATTTCACAAAATTAAAAATTTCTTTATTGGATAATGACGAACTATGTACAGAAATATAAAGATAGAAATTTTGAGCCTATAGGGCTTGAGCTCAAAAATTAAAAAGTACGTATCTATATAGCTCTTTATTATCTAATAAAGAAATATTTAATTTCCATTGATTTTAAGGGACTTATGTAAGAAATACAAAAATGGATATTTCGAGCCAATTGGGTCTGAGCTCAAAAATTGAAATGTAGAGCTCATTTATAGCTCGAAATTATCCAATAATGGATGTATTCAATTTACTTTAATTTTGAGAGACTTTCCTCTTGTAAGGAATAGAAAAATAAGATTTTGGCCTTATGGAGACTTAGCTCAAAAATGTAAACATTTGTATCTACAAAGCTCATAAAGGGCTCGTGATTATCTGAGAAATGTTAACTTTACTTAAGTTTTCAGGAACTTCTTCCTGTGTGAAATATAAAAATAGGTTTCTTGGGTATAATGGACTTTGGCTCAAAGATTGAAACATACGTATCTGAGCAGCTAATAAATTGCTCGTATTTATATGATTATTATAATTATTAAATTACTTATGTTTTGAGGGACTTCTCTCTTGCGTGTGAATTATAAATATAGGTATCTTGAGCCTATAGAGTTTTAGCTCAAAAATGGAAAATAATGTATTTGTAGAGCTCATAAATAGCTCTTGATCCAGGATTAATAAAAATAATTATTTTCTCATTTTTAAGGGGTGATAGAGCTTACTCGTTGTTCAGCTAGCCCCACTACTGATAAGAGCCAATTTCTGTGTAGGGGTTGCAGCTCAAAAATATGTTTTGAGTTATTTGGAGAGCTCATAATTTGATTTCACTGGACGGAGTTGAATTTTATAGCCACTGATTAACCCATGTTCTTTGTTATACGTCCGTCTTTCGATAGTAGCAATTCGTGAAGCGTTGCATGAGTGTGCTAATTTTATATAAATTTTTTGAAGCGCGAAACGGTATAGAATAAGCTAGGCTTTAAACAGTAGATGTTGAATGAGAGATCTATACAGGTACATGTATATTATGCACGTGTTGCGAAAAAGGACTAGAAAAATAAACATCTCAACTAAAATTACACAAAAGACACACAGAGCAGCAGCAGATAATTACAAAGGACAGAGTGGATAGAACATGTATCTAATTTCCAGTCTGAACTGTTGGAAACGTTAAAGGAGTTGATGCATCGTTTGATTTTTTTCCACAGAGGATTTTTAATTTGCAACACATAAAAGGGACCGACCACCGCACATCTAACAAAAGCACTTGGAAACCCTGTAATTACGTATCTTTCTGACGTTTCTACTTCAAGGAACATCCACACAGTTTTTAACAGCAATGTGTGCTCCAACTGGATACATGTTATTTGCCTACTTGGCTTCTGGGTATATTTTGTTCACGCAAATATACATCAACACTTTTAACACTAAACCTTTACATGTCAGCGCATGACAGGTCATGTGATTTGATATCTCCGCTTTTTCCTTTATCTTAACTTCGCTACATAGATAAAACCGTTTTAACATTAATTATGTGTCAGGCATTTTGTAACTGACTGTTATGTCGTGTCTACACACCACGTTAAGCAATCTATTTTATAATGTGAACAAACCTTTAATGTAGTACATCTGATGCAGTAAACATAGTATATTAAATCTCTGGTTGTGATTTTGACTTAATTATATGCAGTAATAAGTAAGTCGAACTCGAGATTTCAAAGTATACACGTTTTTACTCTTTCTGAATCTAATGAATATTTTCGGAATAATGTCAGTGTGTTTGTGAAAGCTCTAGAGAGCCTAAACAGTCGAACGATTTATTCGAACTATTTGAATATTCGAATTATTCCAACTACCTAACTATTCGAATTTTTATTTTTATTAAATAAATGCGGTATCATGTTAAAAATAAAATACTCACATTATGAGATATTCTGTATTTGTTATAATTGTGGATGGTTTACAATTTTTATGCCATTGTATCGATAGTATTCAAATATTCGTGACGCTTAGTATTCGAATCTCAAATATTCTAACTATTCGAATATTCGATCTATTCAAATATTCCAACTATTCGAATTATTCCAAATATTCGAATATTCGAACAATTCAAATATTCGAACTATTCTTGAGTCAGTTAATATTCGAATATTCGATAATTTTACTATTCTAATACTTTACTATTCAAATATTTTCTGCAGCACTAGTTATGTTATGAATATTACGCACAACTTTTGTTTGAAAATTTTCTTCAAAAAACTACGGATAACCTGAAATGCTTTTATTTAAACACATGAATGGGATTATTTTTAATAAATTGTATGAACTATACCTGACAACATTTGAACAGAGAAACAAAATAGACTCAAATAATTTTATATTTGTCATTTGGCATCGTTTATCACAAATAGATCGATTGAAAACGTGTGTCGACTGTATTTTTTATTGAAAATAGTAACGCAAAACAAATTATAAAATCAAAATAATTGTGATTGATATCTAACGTATAAGATAGTCTTGTGCTGGTCACAACTGATTTTTTTAACTGCCGTAAAATTAAAAAATTGCAATACATCTCGAAGCCAAATGTATTTCCGTTCTCAGTTGCGAACATGCGTATTAAATCCGTTTTTAGATCTTTAAACTCTTTGACGGATGTTACTTAGTAGTACTAAGGGGGGGGGGGGGGTTAGCGTTACAATGTATGAACTTGTTCTTAATTGTTTTGAGACTCAGGTCGCGGTGAAGCGTTGTGTTGCTACAAGAAAATGAGAATCAGTTGCAACATCTAGTAGGGAGTTCAGTTGGAGGTTTGTATACTTTATAATGTCAAAGGGGTGTGCTTGGTTGGATATGGATTCAAATGGGCTATTTTGAACAGATGGATTAGAGCCAATAAAAAGAAAATTATTGTTTTTGCTGCATTAGTTAAATTCGGAAGTTATCTTCCTAACATATTTATTCAGAATGGTTGTATATTGATACAAGCCTGATAAATCACCTTCAAGTTGAGTGATATGTAAGCTGCCTAAATATATTTTCTTCTGAACATGTTGTTTTATAGCTTTTGCATTTTACCAATAGAATTAACGTTTTTATATCCAAAGCTGTTCGTTAAGTTTGGAACTGATGATCTAATTTCTGCTGGTACATATTGGTGTTCTAAAACATGATTGTTTCAAGACGAAACACGTCATCTTCTAAACATACTTGTGTCAGAACACCAAGAATACGTCTGTAGAGAATAGACCACCAGAGCCTTGATTCTGATTTATTTCGACAAATAACTTCAACATATAATCGTCAAATACGACACGAAGTCACCTACCGTTTTATTACGAAAATGAACGTCACAAATTCCAATATTGAATATTTATTTTTATATCAAGAATTATCCTAAAATACAAATTTCATCTTGATTCTTAGAAATTATAATTATTAATTGGTTTTTACAAAAGTAAATTTGCAATATATACGAAATGATCGTGTTGCCACATTCAAATAAATATTTTGGCTGCATTACGATTTATTTGAGAAATATTTACTTTTTATATGTATAGTCACACTTCACACCATTCAAATATTTTGTTGGTATTGTATTCAAATCTCATAATTTCACGCCAAAATTGTGGAATTGTGGAAGCGTTGGAGCGCGAAGAATCTGATTTAAGGTTTTACGACGAACTTTAAGGAATGCTCAAAGCACTTTTGATGCTCTAAACAGAGCCTAGATTTACTAAATTGAAAAAAATAAGAATCAAGGTCCAGTTAAGTTTGCAGAACAAGATAGGAATAACAAACACCATTTCCCATAGTAAATTGCAGTATCTTTATGTGCTAAAGTTTTATGATCAAAAGAATATTGTAAATTTACTTTGTTGGTACCCGGAGTGAAATCGATGTATATAAATGTTACCACAAAATTGGTTGCCAGTTCACTTCCCTCAACCTCGCCATTGGGAAGATAATTATATTTCTATGGTTCGTATTCAGAAGGGCTCCATTTTTATGAATCTATAACTCTGGAAATATAAGGAGATGTTGCATTTAATATGCTACAAGAACTTCTTGGTCACTCATATTCGGCCCAGCATCTTCAGAGCAAATGCATCCACAACGTTGAGGGAATCTCGACATTAGGAAGATAATAATAATTCTGTTCGTATTAAGAAGGGTTCCATTTTTAAGAATCTATAATTCTGGAGATGTTGCATTTAATATACGACAAGAATTTTTTGGCCACTCATATTCGACCCAGCATCCACAACTTTGGTCTTGCTAGTGAGCGACAAAATCAAAGCAATGGAATCAGGAAATATGTGTACAAATATTTTTTGAAACCGCCCATGTTACAGGCACATGAGCGAGCATAATATGGCAGCGAAAACATTCGGACATTATGGTTCTTTATGTGTATATATAAATTGAGTACGTAGTACGATAAATGCTAAAGAAAAAACTAACAAGCAATATAATTTTTATAGTATTTTTATGAATTTTAAGATAATAACCATCATAAAACGTGTAACTATTCAAACCAGTCGGCGCGGCACCTCTCGTACGGGAACAAAAGAATATTTGTATTACCGTCTGTCTGTACTAAAACTGATATAACTTAACTATTAAATTATAATTCTATTTGCAATCAAAATTTACGTGGGTTTCACCAGTGACCTCACAAGATGGCAACTGAAAATATGAATTACAATTTGGTAGTAGCAGTTCATTCACGCGGTACGTGAAGTGACTTAAATATAACAAATATAAACTGAATATTATCAATAGGGATAATTTAGTTGTTTACTATTCAATATTTATAAGGGTAATTTTTTTATTCTTTAGTAGAGATACTGAGGGTCGTTATCGACCTGTGAAAGACAACATTTAATAATGTACTGGCTATAACACTGACAGCAAAAATCATTCAAATACATTTAGTTTGTTTATTTCGCATAAAAGTTGGTGTTACACTAAAAATAAACTAAAAAATTGTTTAAGAAAGAGTTGTGCATGCAACAATAGATATGTCTTTCATTGTAGCAATTTATTAGTTTCTGTGGTGAGGCTGTCAACCTATATTTTTTGCAAGCAAATATATAGGCAAGCCAACGCACAACAATGGTGTTTTAATAATAAAACAAACACTTTAGCTAGGCTGAGTGCATTTTTGTGTTGGCTAAAACTAATTCGTGCGGCGCTTTTCATCTAACAAACATGCAACCAAGTCACGAATAAACAAAATTTTATTCATTAGGGAAAAAACTTCAAAAACAATCTATTCGGAATATTGAACATAAACAAGCAAACAACACCAAAGGTGTTAAGGCCGTGTTCTCACGAAGCAATTCGAAGAAATCCACATGGGTGTTAATTAATATGAACTCGAAATTGTTTACACAAAATTTTTAAATGAGGTCATTAGAAATTTATTACAGAATTTTTGAATGTTTTTGAAATAGAAACCTGTCCTAAATTTTGCAATTTTCTTTTCACCTTCAATCAGAAATCGGATTCAAATCACGCGATTGATGTGAATTGAAATTGTGTATTCTTGTTATTGTAGTAATCAAAATACTTATTGTCATTATTTTAATCAAAATATATTTATTATGAATATTGAAATCAAAAGCTTAAAAAACAAGCTTAGATGCAACGCGTCCAGCTCGCCTTATAAGTAATATATGCCATGCGGGCTGCAGACTTACTACTCCTACGTCACGCTTCGCATTCAAATTTAAAAATAATTGTTTTATATATAATGGCCTATAAGTTCACAATTGAAAAATGAAATCCTAAAATTATTGTAAATAAAAAAATAAGAGCAAATTTTAAAATTTTAAATTATATTTTTAATATTTTTATGGCCTTTGGGTTACCAATATGAAGAAAACTTGTAGATATAAAATATCTTAGAATATTGGGTAGTATTTTGGGACGTACTAATTATATTTCTAACAGCAGTATTAAGGAGGGTTCCAAATATTGAGGCCCTATAACTCGGGAAATATACGGGCGATTAGATTTATACTGTGAGCAGATTCAAATGGGATGCCAAGTAATATGTGTAGCAAATTTTGTTCAAATCGCTCTGGTACCTTCAGAGAAGGACAAAAATGTTGTCTTACGACCAACATCTAAGTATATATGTTATATATATTTTTGAATTCAGGGCGGCGATACAAACACATCTTTTAAGTAATTTTTTGATCCAAGAGTGCTACAGATACACGATCGAATGCTTTAGGTCTTCTGTACTTCGTACGATGAGTTAATAAATATAATTAATAATTCTTGCCGCAAACCCTATGCTTCTGTATGTTTCACCAGTGGCTAAATATCTTAATTTATGAACGAATTTCAGTTTTACTATCTAGGACAAAGTCTAAAATATATGATTAAAATAAAAAAAAATTCAAACTCGTGATTTTAGGTGAAATACATTGGTTTGTGTATTTTGTACTACAAGTGTGCGCGCACTTCTTAGGAATCTACCGTCACATTTACACGCACAAGCATGTTACCTCCGTTAACGTTAATTCGGTTACCGTAGCATATCTGAAAACGGCTTCCTACTGTTAATCGAGATATTACTGTAATTTTATCTTATATTTTAAGTCTAAATTAGTAAATTTACATTAAAATAAGTAGTTATACATTCGTCCTTATTCTGTTGAATAGTAAATATTTTATCAGAGCAAAAATCAACAAACATCTTTGTTGTATAATTAATTTTGTCTATAATTGATAAATCAACAAAGTTGGCGTTCATATATATAAAAATAGAACTACCGCATAATAGTAGGTAGCTAGTTACAGACCGACCTAACGAAACAATTAGTTATGTTCAAACTAGACATAAAACAGTTGGTAAAATAAACAAATGAATTGATATTTACAAATAAACAAAGCAACGAAAAAAATAACACAAAACAGAAAATAAAAACTGAATACAAAACGCAATAAAAATGTGGTGGGAAAATACCGAAACACGAACAATAAAAGAAAGAATGTGCTATACACTGTACTAGTGCACACATGCACAAAAAATCGGTGCGCGCGGATATCATACAAACAAAACTATCCATATATCCATAGACATACAAAAATGTGGAGGTATTGGTGTTTGTACCTATTTATGTACATATTTACATGACACACACGAATTCACTGGTCATTACATTTATTTATTAATAAATTACACTGTCTATTAAGATTAGAGTCGAAATACTGAGGGTTCGGACTGTAAAACGCTGATTAAATTCAAATGCTGTACAAGATTTAAATAAAATATTTTATAGTAAATATCTTCGCATCAAAAATGATAAGTGATAAAATACACAAGCTTAATATTTATTTTATTCCAGAACGAATTAATATTATATATTTTACACCTTAACTTGACAATTATTAAAATATTTTTGAAAAGTTACAAAACTTTTACTATTATTTCTTGGTAGATAGATAATTTAATTATTGTAATCAGTGTAACTCACCATTTGCACTTTCTTGGACGAAGTCTAAGTTAAAGTATTTTAATCGAAAATATATACAAACCAAATATATTGACAGCACAACAAATGGTTTTTCCTGCATAAGAGCGAATTCCAAAAATCAAATCGCAATACATAGAATCCGGAAAACCATGAATACCCAAATGAGTAAATGATAAAAACAAAGAATAGTCAAAAGCGAGAAGGTTTAAATCAAAGATTCACAAAAACAAAGACTGCACAAAACAGCGAATTTTATAAATAGAGATAGCCCAAAAGAGCGAATTGCCATAAACAAGGAATACTCAAAAGAACAATAGAATAATAAAGAGAATACGGAATAGAGGGGTTTTTATCACTATGTAATATCACCAAAAAACTGAATTTTTGTTTATTATTTATTGGCTCTTTCGAGTATTC
This sequence comes from Leistus spinibarbis, assembly GCA_933228885.1. Taxonomy (NCBI): domain Eukaryota; kingdom Metazoa; phylum Arthropoda; class Insecta; order Coleoptera; family Carabidae; genus Leistus; species Leistus spinibarbis. The sequence goes on from OW121802.1 coordinate 3,485,121, forward strand.
ACGTCTAATAGCAATCTCACTATATTAATAATACGACTTGCTAAAGAAGTATATATATATATATATATATATACATATATATATATATATATATATATATATATATATATATATATATATATATATATATATATATATATATATATAACCTATATTTGTTTAAATAACTTTTAACCGAATGTTTATTTACTGAAGACATGTCCAAAATTATGACTGTTTTATAAAACAATAATAAATAATTTAAATCACGAATTTGGTTTCCCGCTGACATAGCATCAAAAACTCTATCCACCAGTATTTAAAAACGTCAAAAACACAAGTCTACCTACAATAGGTCAATTAAACAGTGTTATTTGTTTCTAAAGCTGGAATGACATGAAACTTTTGTTCATCTAGAAATAAGTTCCAGTTTTCAAATTAGCTCCTGCAATGAAAGCCTGGTTAATTTCAATTAACTTTTGATAATTCAAGCAATCACAGATACACAGTCTGTGTCGAAAAAATAAATACTATAAAATAATGGGAGTGTACTTATACTGTTTTCTGATATTTAATAATATCCAATGTATCATCTATAACATTTAGCTCACCGTATTATTTATTCAGTGGATGATTTAATTATTATATTTAAATGCAAAAAAAATTTTACCACACTCAAGTTTAAAGAAGAAAACCATTTATAACCACTGAATTTTTAACAGATAAAATGTAATAGATAATAATGACATTGCTACTGATTGATTGCATCAATAGCCAGTTATTTAATGCGTTCGCTACAATGTCAAATTTCAAAATCATGATTTTTTTTACCTTGGTTGCCAATTTGAATTCATCTATAAATAATCTTATAATTATTACAAAATATATATTTTTAAAATATGTTTATACGTATACATAAATTACTAGTTTCAAAATTATAATTTTTTATTGCTTTGGGGTTCACAATTTAGACATAATATATCTCAGAATTTCTTGAAAACATTTTTATATTTTCAATTTTATCTAATGGTAGTATTAAAAGTTGTTTCAAATTTTGGGACCCTATTACACCAAACTGTACACTGAGAAAAATACTTGTCTTTATAGTTAATAAGTCTTTATTTGAGCATTTCTTTGAAAAATTTACTAATGCCAAGAAAATTTTCTTTGAAATTAATAAATTTCTTAATTATTAATGAACCAGTCTATTTATTAAAAATACAACATTTATTTGAAGTTTCTTTCTTTATTATAAAGTTAATTTATTTAATAGTAATAGATTTGTGTATTAATTTATTTTTTAAATATTGCATTTATATGTAATACATGTATAATAAACTAAAATCGAATCTATTAATATTAAATAGATATTTATTTTATGCACAGTTCACATTAATGCCTGTGTGTCTCCTTAAGTATGGCTAATTCCACATGGCACGTTGTCGCCGAAAAAACGTTCGTCATTATCGGCGTTATACATGTCTTGATAGACTGTGTATTGCTCGAAAAATTATTGTTTCACAGAACAAGCTTACAATTAATTTGTAATTTTGATTGGCTGTTCTTTGTTCGAATCTTGAACGATTTTACGGAAATGAGGTACCATGTGGAATTAGCTTAAGTTATTTCTTTTGTGTGGCTGTCATTGCGATTTCTTGTGTAAGTGCACAGTATAGCAATGGCGGAGATTGTAACACAGCTGTTTTTGTTGTTGTTGTTGTTGTCCAAGGCGGATTTAGAAGATTTATCGCCAATATTTACAGGTAAACTATATTTTGTGTCATTTCATTGCGTGTGATCGTCATCATATTTAATTATTATTTACAGAGCACGAAATTACTTATGATTTGCTACAATCGCTATTATTGGACAGCAAATCAAATTATTAGTGTGACAGTGTGAGGGCAGATATAGTCGATGTAAGTATGAATCTTTGTTAAACATACCGTAACTAGTTCTATATCCGTGTAATTTAACCGGTTGAATCTGTTTTTACCTGCGCATATACAAAAAATCGTGTTATAACAACATAACCCCATTTATTGTTGTATTTCGTTTACAAACATTATAAATTTAAGTATTCAAGATCACATGGATGATAATCAGTGTTGCCAATTTGTTAATGTTAGGGATGTTCGAATCTGAATCGATATTTTAAAAGATCGATCTATTTAAACGTTGATCTTCGATTTTCGAATCTATCTGCGAAACAGGAATCGAGTCGTAGATCGATTTCGTATTTTGAATATTGAATCGAATTCAAATTTAGAAAAGAAATAATACACTCATTGTTTTCATTTGAGTCAATCTATAATTCTCGATATCTGACGTTACTTTTGTGGTTAATTTCAGATCGAAAGAACGCACAAGTGAAGTGCGTTTGTTTGCCATGCATTAGAAATAATAAACTAATGTATGCAGTTCAAATTAACTGACCAATAATTGACCTTGAAATTGACAGGGGCTAAATGAGTCAAATTAAGGGGGCATTCACCTTTTGCGGATTCAAAAAATCGTTTTTTTTTTTGCAGAATCGGACACTTTGAAGTGTTGACTATGGGTTTCTGAAGCCGTTTTACGAAATTCGAGTTGGAAATATGTGAAATTGCGATTTAAACAAAACAATGTTTTTGCTCAAACACGGCGTTTTCGCGCGCGTCCAGTCTGAAGTTGAAACTTTAAACGCGTTTATCTCGAAACCATATTTTTTAAATCGCGCAGTAGAATATCTCGACAACGAATGAACCGATTTAACGCATCTTAAAGGTAATAAAATTCTCTAGGAGTTGATCGACGAGGTGTGTCCGACAATTATTAATATTTTTTAAGGCCCGTCAAAGAAGAATAAAAGTGGCAAAAAATGACACTTTTCGTACGATGGTCGCCATTTTGCTAATTATGGTCCAAATGGACCACCCGAGGATCAATTCCTAGACTAGAATTAATTTTCAATTTTTTTACAGGGCGTTGTATTGGATTTGGATGATACGAATATAGCTCAAATGGTAATGATGTGATTTACCTAGTCCCACAACTACACTTCTAGAGCAAAATGCATCTTCGGCTTCTAAACAAAATTCGTTTTTGCATGCGTTCCACAATATCAACAATAAGTAGAAAATTTAAATGCAAGAGATTTAATAAATCTCTTAAATTAAATGTTTCTACAATTAGAACAATCTATTACTGGGAAAGCTATTGTTTCAATATTTAATACAAGTGGAATCCTGGATTCTATTAGTCAAAGCTATTTATGTGATATAATAATATTATATTATCTGAACATAGACCCAACTTTGTAAGTATTTTAAATATTGGCATCATAAATATTAGTAATGGCGGCGTTAAATTAATTAAAAGTTGTCTATTTTTGTGGTAATTAATGTGAAACTTCATTTATGTATATTGATTCATATACATTTACTACAATTAAATAAAAAAATTGTGTTACCCAAAATTATGTTATAATAATCAAAATTATACTGGAATGTTAACTATTATTACATCTTAAGTTATTTGTTAATTATAGGTCCATTCATTATTGTTTGGGAGTGTACCATATATTTATATTTTTTTGTATTTAGATTAAATTAAGTTATTTGTTAATTATAAGTGTCCATACGTTATTGTTATTATTTGGAAGTGTCCTATATTTTTTTGTATTTTTATTAAATATATGTTTATAACCTGAATTATATTTTATTGATTTCCTATAAATAAAACCTAAAATACCGCATATTTAAGACAAATATGATGTATTAATAGTAAATAGATAGTGCTTTAATACAGTGTATTTTACTATAGTAAGATGTATTAACAGTAAATACATGGTGCATTTATGTAGCTTATTCTACAGTAATACGATCTATTAATATTAAATAAACCTTATCTGGACATTGCAAATATAGCATCTATTTAATATTACTCTACATTGATTTCGCTGTATTCAAATATGGGATTTATTTAATAGTAGTTAGCCTAAATTGATTCAAGTAAATCCTTTTCTCAGTATACTGAAGATCGAATTTAAAATACAACGGCAAATTTTTGGCCACCAAAATTTCGTTAAAATCGGCTGAGTACTCAACAAAAGAAATCATACGAACTATGCCTGAAAATATTTTGACAGAAACAAAATAGAAATTATTTCATCATTTTGCACCGGTTAACACAATTAGATCGACCAAGAGCGTGTTTGTAATGGTTATTGCAGATAATTATTCAAATATATTTTGAAAAATAGTATGAATATATTTATAAGGTGAATTTTAAAGAAACCCCATCTATGTTAAAATAAAAAAATAATGGTACAATTTCTGGGTATTACTGTGGAGTACTGGTATTCTTTGACAGTTAGTTTGGGATATATTTATAATGAAAACGTAAAAGAAAATAGAATGCAGGCCACTCCTCATTTTTTCCAGTTGCGATCCTGAAGCTCAAAAAAAAAAGTTATTAATAATAATATTTTTGAAATTTTAAATTTTTCGGGTGATTGCAACAACAAATTTCTCCTTTGAAGGTACCGGGTCAATTTTAATGAAATTTGATGTTCATATAGTTTTCACACCCATGAAGTTCACATCGCATTTTATATACAATCGTCTGTACAGGTCCGGAGTTATAGGGTTCCAAAATTTAAAGCTCTCCTTAATACTATTTTTAGTCAATTTTAAGATATTTTATCTCAACAAAGTATTATTTTTTTAATTATGAGTTTAAAGGGGCTATAAATAATTAATTTAAAAAAAAAATTATAATATTTTTTAATTGTCTCAAAAAAATAATTCCAAAATATTATAATACAATTTATCTTTATAATATTATTACGGATTGTGAATTTAAAAGCAAAATATATATATATATATATATATATATATATATATATATATATTAATAATAATAATATTGAAATTTAAATTTAGTTGATTGTTTGATTTAAGTTGATTGCAACAGTAAATTTTGTACTCAAACAATTAACCAAAAGGCCAAAATAATTAAAAACAACTCCTCGCAACGCATATCTTACCTAAAGACGAGCTCTACGCGTTGGTGCGTTTTACGCGTACCAAATCTTGTTCATTGTATACTTATGATTTTGGATATTAATATTTCTAAATATTATCTGGACTGTATTAATACATTTTGAATAACCATTTTGAAATAGTAGCTGTCTTTTCGTGTGCAGCCTGTGAATAGAACCAGCAATACATTCATATAAATGAAGTTATCAAATAGTGCGTATTAAGGTGTGTGCGTGTAGATGTATAGCTAGCATGGCCCACTGTGATCAACACCAATACACTACTATAATTAAATGTTAGTTTAACGGTGCAACTATCAAAATATGTCGATACATATCTATATTTGGGTGGGCGGGGGTCGGCTCAAACATTCCGTGTTCCATAATTACATATTTAGTGTGAATGATCAGCTAATTAGTGTTAAGTGATCGGTGCGTGTGAATAATTTCAAAATGGATTAATTTGTTGATATCAAGAGGGAAAGTGATTGCTAATTTACGGTATACAACAAATTGTTAAATCTATTGACATCGTCATCACACACACATACACACACACACACACACACACACTATGTTGCCGATATGCGTGCATATTTGCTGAAACGTTGCAACAACAAGACACTCGCTTACAATCAATAATTTTTATATTTACTTTTTTTAGCCAAACACTTAAAGGAAGTATTGAAATCATGAACATTTTTGAATTGGAGATGTTAACGAAAATACACGTTTTGACCATCCTTGAATCAAATCTTAATAACGTCTGTGTGTGTGTGTATCTGTTGAATATAAAATTATGAAACTAAAAAATTTTATGGCCAATATGAAGAAATCTTGTAGACATAAAATATCTGTCGGAGGTGTAAAGGGCACAAATTTGGTCTTACGAGCGATGACAAACATCCAAGTATAGTTATATATATATATTTTTAGATTCAAGGCGAGAGAAATACTTTTTGTTTTTTTAATCCGAGAATTCTATAGACACACAACCGAATGATTTAGCTCCGCTGTATTTCGTACAGCGAGCTAGAAATTACTAAAAATTCTAAGATATAAACCTACAAAAGTACTTCAGATTGTGATTCATATGTTCGAAAAAATTTATATATAATCATTCATATTATAAAACAAGATTTGGTACGCGTAAAACGCACCAACGCGCAGAGCTCGCTCTTAGTTCATACTTTAAAATTCAAAATTATAATATTTAATAATTTTTTCGGGCTTTGGATTAACAAAATGAAAAAAATTTATGGATATAAAATATCTTAGAATTTTTAGTAGAATTTTTAAATGTATTAATTATTTTTATAAGGGCAGTATTAAGGGGGGCTCTAAATTTTGGGGCCCTATAACTCGGGAAGTATACGGGCGATTGGATTTATACTGCGAGCGAATTCAAATGGGATGCCAAATAATATGTGAACCAAATTTAGATTATATTGATAAAAAAATAATTTAGTTTATACTTTAAAATTCAAAATTATAATATTTAATAATTTTTTCGGGCTTTGGGTTAACAAAATGAAAAAATCTTGTAGATAAAAAATATCTTAGAATTTTTAGTAGAATTTTTAAGTGTTTCAATTATTTTTATAAGGGCAGTATTAATGGGGGCTCCAAATTTTATTGCCCAATAACTCAGGAAGTATACGGGCGATTGGATTTAAACTGCGAGCGGATTCAAATGGAATGCCAAATAATATGTGTACCAAATTTGGAGTGAATCGCTCTGGTACCTTCAGAGAAGTAGAGGGCACAAATTTGGTCATACGAGCGAGTATATAAGTTATATACATTTTCGGAATCAGGGCGACGAGACGAACACTTTTTCTTAATGAAATGTTTTGATCCGAGAATGCTACAGACACACGACCAAATGCCTTAGCCTCTTCGGTACTACGTACGGCGAGCTAAAAAAGCCATAGATAATAATTATTGTAATAACTTATAAATTCACAATAATCAATACAATTGCTTTCGTTTCAGTGGTTATAAATAAGACTCCCATATTTAAAACACAAGATTTGTAAAAATGGTTTCTAAATAAATTCAAACAAAAATCTGGAGTAGTCCTTTATTTATTTATACTTAGTTTTCACTATTTATGTAATATATATATATATATATATATATATATATATATATATATATATATATATATATATATATATATATATATATATATATATATATATATATAATTATTGTGTTTTATATTTATTCTAACATTGTCATGAAACAATATCAATATGTGTGTTAACTAATGAAACGTAAATGTAGCCTGGCTATTTTTAATGCAATTTATCAATAAATTTTTCGAAAAAAAAATATTTCAAGCTAAAGTTGCTAGGAATTTTAGTATCTATAACTGTCACTTTTCTAACTAGTGTCCTTTTCGATATATGCTAAAAATGATACGAATAATACTTATTATCGATTTAAAAAATGTGGTTTAATTTTTTTGGGATATAATTATCATAATTTCAAATCATAATTTTTATTTGTTCTATAATATAGGCTGTATGGCATTCTCAACAAGTATCATCACTGAGAAAATAGACAAGATTGCTTCATTGTACCTTTAAAACGGATATTTCAATTAAAATTTCGACTTAGATTTTCCTTGTAAACACAGTACTTTTTACTTTCTTCGAGGAAATCGACAAAGAAAATGTATAATCATTAAAAGGTTCAAACTCGAGATTTTAACGAAAATACACATTTTGGCCATTTCTGAAATGAATCCGTCTATTATATTGAAATGACGTCCGCGTGTGATTGTGTATGTGTGTCTGTGAACACACTAGAGTACGAGTAAATCGGCACGAGTAATAGAAAAATGAGTTATTTTGTTTCAAAAGTTTTGTTGGATATGAAAATGATTATTTTATATTTACGTTTCTCTAGTTACAATTATTATTGCTTATGTAGCTCTCGTAGGGTGAATTTGAAATTATAAAGCATACTTATAAATACAGATAGTAGATGGACCAGAAAGTTGAGTGAATGCCACTCTAGGTTTTTTAATACATTCGAATATTTTATGTGGCGAGCTGAAGGCATTGCTGCCCTTATCTATGCTTGTATTACAGATACATATTGTCGAGAATTTGCCTAATTGTCTAATATTATTATCGAGTAGTCTCTGTCATCGTAAAAATTACGTTGTATTTGAATTTAACGAAAATACAAAGCAGTAGGCGCATAAAATGACATAGCATGCACATTAGGAATAATATCCAGATGTAATTTTATAGGTAACTGTAGCCATTTCACGTGTGCTGAAATAGCAATTTATTTTTATATCGTTCGATATCCCCTGCATTTGTACACCAATACAAGTTATTAAATAATGAATGCTGAATTGTAAGTAAATGCGGTGTTAGTGTACAATGAGCAACATTTAATGTTTAAAATTGGGATATTTCGTTTGGCCGGGCTGGCAGTGTAAGGGCGTCGCGGTGCGTCGCGTCGCGTCCCGTCGCGTCGCAAAGCAGCCAGGGTCCGCCATACAAATTAAACCATATTAAAATACATACAAAAACAGATCATTTGCATATAGTAATACAGAGCGGAATACCAGAGGAAGAACTAGCAAAGCATCAGTAAAGCGAAAAGATAATGAATTTGAATATATATATATATATATATATATAGTATAAATACACACACACACACACACGTACAGACAGAGGCAGAGACAGAGAGACAATTACAAAAGTGTGTATGCGTGTGTGTGTGTCGGTTTGCGCTTAGCTTTGCGCACAGTCGAGCGTTACGAAACTTTTCCACGTATAAAATATATCCTAAAACTGTGTTGCAGGCCTCCTATTGGATGTATTTTTATGAGCGAGGGGGACCCGACAGCTTTCTACTGCAGCGCCGCAGTACAAACGATTCTTCAACTAGACTGGAGCTTAATACCCCCTCCATCGGGCAGACACGGGGGCAACGGCGAGAGAGCGCCTGCGATCAAACAAAGAGAGGAAAAAAAGGCCCGGAACTGTGCTCGTACGGCGTACGGCGAAGGCACGCCCTTTTTACCTAGCGCGCGCCGCCGATTGGCTGCAAAAAGTGCTTCGCCTGCATATCATTAAAGAAGAGTTTGCATTTTATGGCGCGCACGAATCTCACCCCTAATAAATCATGCACAATGGACCAACTACTACGGTGATTCCGCACGGACAGGACGGGACGGGACGGGACGGGACGGGACGGGAGATGTGCCTCGCTCGACCGACATACATATAGTCAAGGGTACGATGCACCCTCTGATGCCATGTGCTGTGCGGAAGGGCGACGGTGGCGGCGGCGTACGGGCCAAGGACAATATTTAATATGTCTTAAGGGTCCTCCCTGTTTTTGGCATCATAAGTGCGTCCTCGACGGATCCGCCGAATGGATTTTCGACTACACACATAAAAAACGATTGGATTTTTAGCAGCTTTCAAATGAGCTTTGCGGTATAAACGTTTTTACTTTCTTGTGTTCAAACAAATGCGCCTGCTGCTTTTTCACTCGCAATTTTTGAAACTTTTCCCAAAAACATTCTGCATATAAAAAGGCCCCCCAACCATCACAGCACTTCATTTTATTTCAACAAAGACATTATTTTTATTATTTTCCCCTTCATTTAAATGTAAATGAAAGGCCTATTTATAACATTTATATTTATAACAATGCATATACCCAAATGTTAAATATTACTTTATCGGTGGCGTATCTAGATTTTTTATTATTCAATGAGTAATGTTATTTTTAGTAACAATTTTGCAAACCAAGTAATTATTCTAATGTAAATAAATATTCCATATAACAAAGAGAAGTTTGGTTTCTTAGGAAACGCAACCACTTATTTAAAAAACAAATAGGTACAAGCACCAATGCCTACAGCTCACTATATAATATATTTAGTGGACGTATATTCATTTTATAATTGTATAGAATTTTACCACTGCTGTAAAAACGAAGTAAATATATTTATAACCACAGAATTTAGAAGAGAAAAAATGTAAAAGACAACAATGCAATTTTTTTTGTTTGATTGCAACAATAGCTATTGTAGGAAAATGATTTGCTACAATATGTTAGTTTTTTAATTAATTTATTAGTTGTTTTGGGCTGACAATATTTTTGAATTTTATGAAGAATTTTTTTAAATATTTTCAATTATTTTTTTATAAGCAGTTTTAAGGCAAATTTCAAATTTTGCCCATTTTCTATTAATGTATTTATACCGGAAATATTGAGAATATTACATTTAAAATATAATCAATACTAAATGTATACAAAATTTAATTAGAATTAGCCCGGTACCTTCAGAGAAGTTTAGACTACAATTTAGCATCTCATTCCTTCAGAGAAGAATGACTTATCAATTATATAACAAATATTTTTGGAAGAAGAAGAGAATATATATGTATAATCTTAGCTTGTCGTACCATAAAACAAAAATGCACAGAAATTCGTTTTACATCGTCCTGATCCCGAAAATCTATATAACTCATAAGTTAATGAAAAAATTAATCTTATAAAAATGAAAGAATTTAATATTCTGTGCAACTTATGTTAACAAAGTTTTCCGAAAAATGCACAAATGAAAAATCGCCTTTGTAAATAGCCTTATTAAATTTGCGTTATCCTGTTACAATACAACTTGATATTGTTTCATAGCAATTGTAGAAACGATTTAAAACAAAAAATCAATATAGATACTGAAAGTATAAGAAAATCGAATTGAAGTCACGCACTTATATTTAAATATAGTAATTTTGCAATTTTCAAAGCATTAATTAAACCATTTTTTTCTCTATTGTGCAAATCAAGATTTATAATGCAATGTAGTCCGGTAAAATAATTTAATATTATTTGTTTCTAAATAAGTGGCAGTAAAAAAAATAAATGAATAAGAATTATTAGAAATGTTTTAACCGAAATTGATAAAAAGCGCGTTAAAAGCTGCGAGCTGGATTGTGCTAATTGCAAGTTTGTTTTAAGAAGTAGACACGAAATATTAAATGCAAAATTCTGTGTGGCACAATTTGTACGACAGTCGAGAAAACCCCAAAATAGACTTGTTTATATCTCATTTTCTATCTAGCAACGACAAATATCTATTAAATTCTGAATTATTAAGCATTAGATTAATAATTTAGTAATACATTTAATACCAGAACCATACAATATCTACAATATAGCATATTTTATGACCAAAAAATATTATGATTGTAGCTATAAATTGGTATATAGATCATTTTGGGAATATTTCATTTTACAGCTATAATAATAATATTTCGTTATAAAAAATACACCATATTGTAGATATTGTAAGGGTGGACATTTTACAAAATTGTGTATATTAATTGTATTACTCTGACATAAAATCTTAAGTTAATAACCTATAATATTTTAAGCAGTAATAATAATTTCTTAAAGGAAATGTAATTTTTTGTTTCCTGATCTTAAAATTTAAGTGAAAACAGTGCAAATGGTTAATTATGTGTCAGAATTAATAGATATTTACCTTTGCTATACAAAGAACGAGATATAAACAAATCTAGAACCTTAAATATCACCAAAGCCATAACAATAATTTGAAATATAAAATGCTAGTAATTTGCATGGAATTTTAACCTTCATAGATTAATGAATTTACGTATCGATTTTAGCCACAGTTTTGTAAAAGTTTTATCCAAAAATAAAAACAGTAAAAGAAACAATGTAGTTATTTAATATTTATATAGAGTCAAATAATTAGCTAATAAACGACTTGTACAAATATATTTTGAAATACTGACACATTAACTGGGAAAACTAATATAATAATAATAATGTATTTCAGTTTGATTCTAGAATATGAAAAATAATTATTCACTTAATAATATCTGCAAATGAAACATATTTTTAGGCAAATTCTATATAATAAAATAAAAAAGTTTTTTTTTTATATTTAAAGAAGAGAATTCCCATTTTCAGTTTCATAAAATGCCGTCGGAAAGATGGCGGAGTTTTCCGACGGAACGCACATCCACGCAGCTCCTGAATCGTTATTGTATTGTGCATTGTAAACACACCTTAATATATCAATTAAATTAGCAAACTTTATTAAATAATTCATGGATTTTTTTTAACAACATTAAATTAGTTTTTTTGGAAGACATTTGATTATTTATATCTGTTTGAAATGATTGTCTCATTAAAATCTACATTTATGGAACTGATATTCATCAAATTATGCCATTAAATTGTTAAATTGTAGCGAAAAAATTTAAAACTATAGGCCCATCGTTAATATTAATAAAACTTAAAATCATCAGCAATGCCCTACACTGGACTTTCTTATACTTATAATAAAAGAATATATACATTATTTTGTGGTTTATTTGTATAACTTGCTTACATTATTATTTATAATTTTAATATTATTTGATACTATGCCATAATTTAGAATGAAAAGGATATAATTTAAATTTTTAGAAAGCTTTTCAAAGAAAAATATATCAACGAAAAAAATATATATTTTGTATCTGGCATTTATTATTTCGATCAGCTGATTATTCATGTTGAATCATTTCAATTTATTTGTTGAAAAAAGATTAATTTAGTCTTTGAAAATTGTGTTTTATTGTATGGGTTACTGGGTTCTCAGAAACTACCGAATTTTGCTACTCCGTTATTCGGGGAATAAGGCTGTATTTAATTACATAAAAAGTAAACAGTGCTACCAAGCTAGAAGAGAAATAAATCGAATGTAATTGTAAAAAAACAGTATTTATATATAAATTGTCCGACAAGTGATACAACGCGTATAGCGCCTAAATTGAAATTTTATAAATATATATATATATATATATATATATATATATTAAAAAATATTATTAATAATGCTAATAATAATAATAATAATAAACTATCTTGGACCAAGTCTAAAAGAAAGTATTGTAATTTGTATATTTTCAAACTCGAGATTTTAATGGTGTTATACACGTTTTGACCATCCTTGAATCAAGAAAAAAATTGTATTGACTTTACGTAATGTTACGTCGTGCTAATAGTTATCAGTGGGTGAATTTTTAACAAAATAAAGGAATATTAATAATATATATATAGTAAATCTACAAGAAAGTCGAGGGAAGACCACTCTAGTTTTTTTTATTAATTTGACATGTCAACCTGGTCGTTGTTTACTTCAAATCATTGTTACTTTTACTCATTTGAACATATTAAAGTGCTAATGGTGTATAGAATGTCATTTCGATACAAAAATGGAAATTAAAAATAGTATTTTCAAAAAGTTGTATATAAAAATAATAATGATATACATTAAAATAACCGCCAATGTTATTAATTGCGAACAATTGCGTAATTTTTAATATGTTTATAACAGTAATGTGTGTAACCTAATAATTGTTGTAGCCATGCAAAATATTATTTGTTTAATAAATATATACATTTCAATGTATGAACTCTCTATAATTTTCGTATAGTCAAGGTAATAAATTGCTCGTGGTCAGTGACAAGCAAATGCAGTCGATTTGGCACGAACGCTGAATATCTTCCAAACCAAAAGAATAAAGTAGCGACACTCATTACGCAAATGGATAAAATCCAAAGCGAGATTAGAATTATAACTAGCCGTCTGCCGAATGACAAATGACCACGTTCCTAACCAACTATAAAGTTCTGGACCGGGGGTGCCAACTTGAAAAATAAACCAACAAAAGCGTTAGTAGTTAAGAGAAGTTTAAAGCGAAAAAATAAAAGTAGGTAGTAGGTACCACATACATATATGGTCTCGTTCCGAAAATTGTGCTCTGGTATAAATTACGAATTAAAAACACTTTTATTTGTGTCTAAATGCGACAAAATGCGGCACATAAATCCACATTATGTAGATAAGGCAGATTTCTACACGGACGATTTTTTCAACAACACACACACACACAAGCGACACCAAATGAAAAACTTTAATTTTGCTTTTGCTTTTGAAATATTACTTTAATCTGTGCGCCAAAACACAAGCCGGTCGCCTTAGCTGTTGCGTTCATATCACACACACACACACACACACACACAAACACTTTTATATATATATATATATATATATATATATATATATATATATATATATATATATATATATATATAAGTATTGAAATTATGAAACCCGTGATTTTAACAAAAATACATAGTTTCGGCATGGTTTCTATGTGGGTTTGTGTGTATAAAAGCTTTATAGTTAAAACTGTTGCAAAAGAAAATGAAACTTAAACTTATTTAAACAAGATTTGGTACGCGTAAAACGCATCAATGCGTAGAGCTCGCCTTTAGGTAAGATTAGATTACGAGCAGTGTTTCTTAATTATTATGGCCTTTTGGTTAACAATTTCAAAAATGTTATAAATATATAAAGTCTTACATTTTTTTGTAGATTATATTGACAAAAAGCAAATTTTAGTGAATATCTTAAAATTCAATATATAATATTTAATAATTTTTAATCGGGTTTTTATGGGTTAACAATATGAAATAGAATTCTTATTAAAATATTTGAGTGTTTTAATAATTTTTATAAGGGTAGTATTAGGGGGGCACCAAATTTTGGGGTCCTATAACTCGGGAAGTATACGGGCGAATGGATTTGAACTGTGAGCAGATTCAAATGGGATGCCAAATAATATAAGTACCAAATTTGGTGTGAATCGCTTCGGTACCTTCAGAGGAGTAGAGGGCATAAATTCGGTCTTACGAGCGAGCGACGACTAACATCCAAGTATATAAGTTATGTATATTATTGGATTCAGGGCGACAAGACAAACACTTTTTGTAATGAATTTTTTTGATGCGAGAATGCTACAGACACACGACCGAATGCTTCTTCGGAAAAACACTTAACCGGTAGTAATAGTTTACTCCTGCTAGTTTTTCAATATCTCAATAACGGCATAAGTTAGAGAAAAAGTTATTCGTATAAAAGTTGAAGATATTAAAATTTCAAGTATTTTATGTTTAAAAAGTATTTTCGAAAAATAAGGCATTTGCTGAAAAATAGCTATTCAATTGCTATTTTTCAGCAAATGGTTATTTTATATTTACGTGTCTCCTAAGATGAATTTAAAACTAAATAAAGCATTTTTATAAATACAGATAGTGAAGTTGAGTGAAGGCCACTTCAGTTATAAATTTAATATAGATTTAAGTTAAATATTGTTAAACTACTATTTTTAATTATAATGCTAATATTAAATTAAATTCAAAAAGTAATCTTATTTATAATTTCGTTCGTATAATATTCAACGAATACCAGAACGTATTCAGAAGAATCGCACACATACGAGCATAAAGGGATAGCGTTAAAGAGTATTTGAGCATTTTAAAAGGCAATTACTGGAATAAAGCTTCACCACATATAATAAACATAACAGCGTATACGGGTAGGTAGGTAGGTAGGTGGGTAGGTGGCTGCTCCACACGTACGAACACGGTACATAAATGCGAAGGCAGGTAATCTTGTGCACAGGTCTGCTCAAGTTATAAAGTTTAATTTAAAATTAAACAACGTCAGAGCGACCGTGGAACAAAAGGCGAAGTGGCGTGGCGTGGCGTGGCGTGGAGTGGCGTAGTTTCCACGCTCAGTGCGGACTGCATTTTTATTCCAAGATAGTTAACGATTTGCATAAAATTAAGCGTTCTGCCGCACGCGTTTACAGAACGACTTGTTCGTGTTTTTAAATATAGAATAGCGCACATTTACATATAAAGAATCGCCATTAAATTAACGGATAGCATGGCTACCAACTAACCAAATGTTTACCAGTCCAAGCGTTCCCTGTTTCATATTATAGGGTTCTTCTGCATAAGAGCAATTCCCAAATAAACGAATAAAAAAGAACAGATAATCCAAAACAGTAAAGAGTAAAACAGAGAATACTCAAAAGAGGGAATGGTACAAAAAGAGAGAGAAAACTTACAAAAGAGAACACTTAAAACAGTGAATAACAAAAACAGATACTAGACAAAACATGTCCTAAACAGAGAACGATTAGAACAAGATAATGAGAAATACAGAATTAGATCAAAACAGCGAATGTTGTATATCGAGAATGCCCAAAAGAGCGAATTGCCATAAACAGAGAAGTATTGCTATCACGAATAATCTTAAACTTAAGATTTTCAACGGTAATACACGTTCGGAGCACCAATGAATCAATTCTGACTAATGTCGAATTGATTTATGTGTGTCTGTTTGTAACCACACAGCAAAAGCCGATGGTAATATAATTATATTTGAATTTAAGTTATATCTACAATATGGTATATTATTTCAACGATATTTTAATTTGGAAGTGTTATATATATATATATATATATATATATATATATATATATATGTATGTATGTAAAATAAAGAACGAATTAACCTTGGTGTTAGTAATCCTATTATTTAATCAACAATAGCCATGTGGCAATATATGTATATATATATATATATATATATATATATATATATATATATATATATATATATATTTGATAGGAAACAATATTTAAAACTATTCATATGTAAATGTCATTTTCTCTAAAGCAAAAGCTTGCCACATGCGTATTATCTATAAATTAAAATATTGTTATACGGAGGATATATAGACCAAAATGGATATATTACCTACATATAATATTCTTGACCAGTGGTTACACACACCGGATGATCCGAGTACCGAGGACAGTTAGTTAGTGTAGCACACGCACGCACGCACGCACGCACTCACGCAACGCACCTACTATACCTACATATATATGGATCAATATAAAAGCCAGTGGTTCGCCCCGAAAAAAACAGTAAGCCTCGCCAAAAAAGACCAATCGTACAAAACAAACAGACACACTCGCACACTGGCAGACACAGATTCGGTTGTTGCCATGGCGACAAAATGGTTGTGCTTTTAGAAACAATGAATATTTGGCCAACGGGGTATTTTTACAACAAATTTAACATCGAAATGCAATGAAAACTGTGTTTTGCTAGACGGACAAACTAGTTTAAAACTGACCGAAAACGAGCGAGCGAGCGAGCGCGCAAACGTGCCGGAGATACAAACGTGCAACGCTATAGTTACTTCAGTTTGGTTAACGGTTTACACACTCGCCGACACGATGCACGTGCACTGCAACCATCAGCCCTCGACTACTTTACTATCCGCTCGGTTTAACTCGTCCTACCATACTACAAGACTGCTTTAGTGTTTGGTCGTGTATCTGTAACATTCACGGATCAAATCATTTCCTATAAATAATAATCTTATTCGTCGCCCTGAATACAAACATGTAACTCAAATATTTTGATGTAACACCATATTCTTCTGAAGGTATCAGGGCAATTTGAACTAAATTTGCGAAACATACACACACACACCTGTGAATGCTTTGGCATTCAATTTAAATCTGCTCACAACTTAAATCCAATCGCTCTCATACTTCCAGAGTTATAGGGCCCCAAAATTTGAAAATCTCTTTATATAAAATACTATTAACTAGTATTTCTAAGTATGCCATATTTATAAAAGTTCTTCATATTGTGAACTCAAATGCCATAAATAATAATTATGAATTCTAAAATATGCAATATATATTTGTATATCACCAAAATCTACAAATTCTATGTATTATTAGCTCGTCGTACGGAAATATAATGGAGCAATAGTGTTCGGTTATGTATCTGTAACATAGACGGATTCAAAAATTATTTGCACAGAAATTCGTCATTGGCCTGGCCTGGCCTACCGGAAATACTTGTTTATGAGTTTGTTTCATATTTTATATATCTCAGAAAAATTTGATCTTATAAAAGTTTAATTTATTTAATTTTTGCAACTTTTGTTTAAAAAGTGTTTTTGCAAAATTTACTATTTACTGAAAATTGTCTATGCAAATGACCATATTATATTTTTGTTTCTCTAAGCAATATTATATATATATATATATATATACATATATACTCGTATATATATATATATATATATATATATATATATATATATATATATATATATATATATATATATATATATATATATAACCGATGTAAAAATATTGATATCCGATTTTGGAAATGTAATGAGTTTGCACATTTAATATGACCTTGATAAAGTTCCCTCTGTTTTCCCGCGGCCTATTCTATATATGATCACATGTGTTTATATATTTATATATGTGTGGATAACAATTAACGTGTGTGGATTTACATGTATGTGAAACAGGGGGTGTGTGTGTTTGCTTAAATTTGTATATTAGAGAAAATAAATAAAATAAAATATTATAATCATGTGGAATTTAAAACTCTATATTAAAACAGCAATTTTTTGATTACTGAGCTAAATTCCGAGCAGACATCTGTGCATACGAGGGCTGTCCGACAAGTACTTAGCCTCACCGGCCTATGGCGCCACTGTCGCAAGAGACATAACCTATTGTGTAGTACATTATCTTAGACGCCTACTGTTAAAATTTCAGCCGAATCGGACTCGTAGTTTTGTTTTGACCGCGTGTGAAAGCGGGAGTATCCGCAGATTTTAGAAAAATGGAAAAAGAACAATATCGGTCGGTGATTCGATTCTTGTTTTTGGAAGGGAAATCGCGCAGTGGATCCATGTTTCGTCAACAGTCACGAAACGACGCAGAAACTCTTTGTACTACACAATCGGTTATGTCTCTTGCGACAGTGGCGCCATAGGCCGGTGAGGCTAAGTACTGGTCGGACAGCCCTCGTATAATCTATGGTAACCTTAATAAGATATTTAAGATTTTCCGTAGCCATTTTCGCGCAACTGCACATAATTTAAAGACACTATTCAAATGAAATATTACAATCTTTCATTATGAACATAACTATATTTTTTCCATAAGTGCTGCCGTTCTAGTGATATTGGAGAATGGACCGAAATTGCATAGAGTTAAGATGCACTCTTGGTCTGAATATTATTTTCACATCTAGACCATACGCAAGTCTTAAGTTTGAAGTTTTACTATTTTATGTTCGACAGTTTTGGCTCTTGAGACATGCATATCCGTTGATATCCCGAGTTTAAAATTTTCCTGATGACATGATGTACTTATTACTGCGTATAAGAAAGTAACAAAGGTAAAACAATAATATTTTGTCGAAGTAGGTGCACATTTTCTTCCAATAATAATATTAATACTAGCAGAAAATTTCGAAAAGATACACGCAGTATAGAAGCTTTCCCACCAGGAGTGTGTCAAACTAAAATAATGTAGAACCAGATAAAAAATAATTCAGGTAAAGTTATCAGTTTCGGAATATGTGATATACACCTAGTAGATTATTACTCTAGCGTAATACATATAAAGGTATCAAACATAAAAAATCCTATTAGTCATCTAGCCAGCTCTGAAAATGGAATATATATTTAACGGAAGTATATTTAAAAAATATTATTGTATATTTTATGAAAAATGTTGGGTTGATGGATGAGGAGCACGCGGGGGCGGGCAGCCGGCAGCAGGCAGCAGCAGAGGCACATATCTCGCTGTGGTGGTGGTTGGTGGAGGTGGCGTGGCGCCGGCAGACGCAGCACGGCCTGGCGCTGGCCTGGTGATGTATGACCTCAGGGGCGCCCCGGGACGCCAACCAACACCAAACCATAGCCGTACCTACTTCCTTATTTCGATTATTTTTATTTTTAAATAACAATTTTCTAACTATTTTTTAAGTGAAAATCATTCAGCTCTGCCGCATATGGTGACGAAATATTAAGGAATTAGTTGGTTCTCTAGAGAAACCAGTTTAGAATTCCATGCATTTAGTATCGGTTGTAGCGGTGGAGTCGCTAAGAAATGCTCCTTTTACAATCTTGCGTTACGGTCCACTATAATGTCAGGCAGGAGCGATTATTAATATATGTCATACAAAAATAACTTTAGATAATTCAATGAGCGAGAATTTACTGAAAACCTTTGTGAATCTTTAAAAGGTATTTGAGAAATAAGAAATAATATAAATTAAATTTGTACACGTTTCATTTAGCTTATATGTTTAATTTCTTTTTTTCTGAATAGTATTTTTAGCCTATCGTACGACATTACTAACAATTATAGCGTTTGGTGGTGTGTCTGTATCATTTAAAAAAATAACTAAAAAAAGGGTGTTTGTCTCGACACTCTAATTATGAAAATGTATATACTTGGATTATGTCGCACGCTCGTTTGCCCGTAAGGCGTATTTTCTCTGAAGGTACCAAACAGATTTGAACGAAATTTCGTACACATATGATATTAATGTCCAAAAAGTTCTCATCACAATTTATATCCAGTTGGCTTTATACGTCCAGAATTATAGGCCCCCAAATATTTGGAGCGCTCCTTCATTCTATTCAAGACAATTCTTTGAAATTATCAGAAAATCCTACATTTCGTTTTTTGTAAACAAAGTTGATATAAATCGTAAACGCAAGGGCAGTAAAATTATAACTAAAAAGAAAATATTTTTTACTTGTACGCAATAATAAGTATATCTTGAAATCATGAAATAATTTGAACTCTAGATTTCAACAGATTTTACCCTCCCTGAATCGAATGTGATTATTTTCGGAATTAATCTGTGTATCTGTGTGTCTGTGAACGCTCTACAACCAAAACTGTCAAATTTGAAATTATAAAACTTCATACTTAAGACTTGTATATGGTCTAGATGTGTTCTTTCTATTTTCTTTTCTACAATATCAATATAACGGCCGCATTTATGGCAAAAAAAAAAATTCATAATGAAAGATATTAATATTTCGCACAATTTTTGTTTGAAAAATATCTTCAAGAAATAAACCAGTTACGAGAAAACTGCTACAGGAAATCTTAATTTTTTTTATATATATTGCCATTGATACGTATAGATGCAGAATATGTTTAACACATCGTATGAACTATGGTTGATGGAAATATTTTGACAGAGAAACAAAAAAGTCTAAAATAATGCATATGCTATTTTCCACCGGTTAAAACAGATCAACTGAGAACGTGTTTCAGCGTAATGATTATTGCAGATAAATATTGAAATATATTATAAAAAACAGCGTGTATTAAAAATTATAAATATGAATATTAAAGAAACAATCTATATTTTATAATACAGAACCAGTATTTGATTACGTAATAAAATAATAAGATAAATTTTATGATAATTTGCTTGGGATATATATTACTAAAGAATATCGAGTGCAGGCCATATCTAACTTTTTAGATTGTGAAACTATAACTATAGACCAGTAAATTTAAAATGTTGTTGATTGAGTTGATTGCTCAGATGATTCCAACAATACATATTGTGTAATCCTAAAGAATGATGCATTCTTTTTATAAAATATGTCGATGGCCTGGATCAATTTGTATCGTATATTGGAGTAAGTACTCGATGAGTTCCAATTGTAACGCCAATGGATGCAGATATGCAGCGCGCACGCTTTACCGCACTTTAGTCTCTGATATTGCAAAAAAAAAGGAAAAAAAAAGTGCAAAAAAACAAAAACAAAACAAAAAATTGAAGGTATGGGGGCGAGTGCGAAAATGTTCATCAAAACTTTACTTTAAGGTACGACACCTCGGAGATACGACTCCGTAGCATATTACTTTTTACGTCTCGCGGGGATCAAAATACGTATTTCCTGCTCCTCGCCACTCCATGTGTATCTATCTATCCGTTACAACACGCGCGTAACTTCTTCCTTTTCCCATTTTAATTCCCGCGTTCGCCCAAAGTAATTAATGGAGAAATCCATAGTGTCGTGTTCAAAATGATTAGATATTTTAATTTTAATATTTTATTGTTTGTTGGTGGCGGGCCAGGCCGGGCCGGGCCGGGCAAGGCCAACTCAAATAACTGCGCTTTATTAATTTGACAAAAATGTGCTGGGGACAGCTGAAATTAAAAACAAACGCCTTTTTCCCACAACGACATTTTGCGTTTTGAGTGGCCCGATTTTGTAGGTGTCATTTTATACATTATTCATATAATGAAGTTAGACATTTTGTCACAATTTTTACTTTTAAAATTTAATTTGACACGATTAACTGCTGAATTACCCACAAGGTTCATCTTACATTCTTTTCTATTTATCTAATTTTTATCTATAATAATTAAAATATGTAAAAGCTTTTGTGCACTTCCTTCGAGTCTCTTAACGTAGTTGTCATTATAAATACACATATTTAAAATATTATATATCACATTGATTTCTATAGTATAATATTTTGTTTTAAATGCATGCGACGTTTGCTGCAAAACAATATCAATATCAATATAGTAATCAGAAAAATATATATGTCTGTTAGCTATTTTCAAAAGTAATTTTCCAGTCAATGATACATTTTTCGAAAATACTTATATATAAATACATATATATATATATATATATATATATATATATATATATATATATATATATAACTCATATGTTCTTCTTTAAAATCCTCGATAGTTTAAAATCTTTATACTTCATAAATAAGCCAAATTGAAACATTCACTGAATTGATAATACAGCGAGCTTAAGGCATTGGTGCCTGCCACCTATATTTGTTTTTATTCAATATGATTGATTGAATTTTTAAGATATATCGAACATAATACATGATTTGTTTAATTAATTATATTTAAATATATATTCCGTAAAGTAAACTTGTTATTAATATTACAATTTTTCCTTATTGATTTGGCTCAGTATAGCAACAATATTGTACCAAAGAAATATATAAATAAAATTAACTATAATTCCTACAAGGAAATGGGTTCAACAAATCCTAATAATAAGTGGCGAAATATCTTTGACGGGCGGTCACGTCGGTCGCCATTTCCAGTAATTGATAAAATCAGCGTACACGTCAAATGTCTTGAAAGTGTTCACTGACCACAACAATTTGCATAAAGCCATTTTGGTTTGGTTACTATATGTCATCCACACACATGCAGCAGCAGCAGCAGTGTCTACAATCTTTGGCAAAGCACACTCACACACACACACACGAGACAATGGTGGCGTTTTAGTCGCGTATGTCTGTGTGTCGGTGTGCGCATGCATCACGTACTACTATAAAACATGCAAAAATTAATCACGATCCGTGAAAGAATAGTGATCGTGCATATTGTGTGTGTGTGTGCTTCAACCGCCAACAGTGACATTGCACGGTCGCCGCCAGAGCAGAGCCCGTTGCCATATACATAGGTACACTCACATTAAAAATTATGCGCTGTACAAGCGTTACATTTTTACACTTTTGTTTTATTATTGTTGTTTATTTTTTTTTGTACTTTACTTTGCAAATAATGTTTGTTTTTCATGCTTTATGAATACGTTCATTTTATATCTTAATCTTATGCACATTTTACTCTATCTCTCAAAATAGTGTTGTCATTTATTCGCAAATGAAATGTACAATGCGACAGGTCCATAAAAGCGTCAGTTCCACAAAACAGCGACTGCCATGTCAAACAGCCAACTGATGGTTATTGTTGCAGAGTTCACGTATTTGGCAGGGATGATGCATTTTTTGTCCTTTCTCCAATATCACTCGAGCGGCTGCACTTATAGCAAAATTGCTAAGTTTATAATGAAAGATATTAATATTTGCACAACTGTTTATTAAAATTTTTCGTTACGAGAAAACTGCTACGGAAAATATAAATTTTCTTATTTATGTTGCATAGATACGCATGTATGGGAACTATACTCTTTAATACATCGTATGAACAACAAAATGTACTCAAATAATTTGTTATTTGCTACAAGACCCCAGGGTGAAGGACAAGAGAACCATTATGCCACGGCCTTATAATTGATTTACTGTGTTTACACAATAAAACTATCCAACAATCTGGAGACACTGGTATACAATTTATTGGCCCGTTAAAATATTTTATATTTTAAAATGATTATTTTTAATAGCTTGAGCAATTGCATTTTAACAAATGGCCGTTTATCAAAATATAAAGTCTACATTGATAAATAGACAAAGACGAATCAAACGTCACAATGACAAAGAAGTTTTTGTGATAAATCTTGATTTGAAGTGTATTTAGTGTATTGTGTAGTTTACAGATAGTGGCATCTGATAAATTATATTGATATTGTATGCCAATGACAAATATAAATAATCAAATTGTTAGTTAATAAAATAAAGTTTTTATTTATTCTAATCAGAAGTTGTTAGGTTGGTAAAACAAAACGCTACATTCAGACTACTCTCTGCCATTCAGATGGTTTTCGTATATAACGTAATACTTTGAATTCAAATGTAATTTATTCAGTAATTGTGATTCTCAGTTAAGCATTTGTGTTAAAATGATCAAGACCTAGATATAAACATAATTTGTTTTGTAAATATACAGATTCTATAAGCGTTTACGAAATGTAGTTCGAATCGGTCTGTAGATGTTCGTAAAAGTCGGCAGTTGGATTTTTTCGCGTTGGTAAAGTAAATCTGATCAGTCTGACGAGCAAAGTTTTTGTTATATTTCGCACGAATGTTATGTGGACGCCACTTTACGGAAAAATAGCGTAAATACAAAAGAGTGCTCACAAGGCAGAACCGTGTAAGGGATATTTATATATTGTAACTATGATTTACAAAGAATTAAAAATTACAAGAAAATTCGCTACCCGTCAAAAGTGAACTATATTCTGTATACAATATGGGCATATGGTGCCCACGCGTTACCCTAATTACCTAAGAGCAGTATTAAGGAAAGCTCTAAATATTGGGGACCTACAACTGGGGACGTATAAAGACGATTTTATTTAAAATGCGAAGTAAACTTTCTGGGCATTATAGTTATCTGTACAGCAATTATTTTTTAAATTTTCCTAGTTCTTTCAGAGAAAATGAATCCTCAAAGTTGATCTTTCGGGCGAACAACATAATCCAAGTTTATATAGTTTATACATTATCGGAATCAGGATAAAAACACATTTTGTTAAGAACATTTTTATCCGAGAAATTTACAGACACACGACCAAACACTATAGCTATCTCGTACTGACAAGCTAAATACTGTCGCTGGAGCACTATAAAATCAGTTTGAAGTTATAATTATGATTGTGTGCTGTCTGTATATTAATTTATATTAATAATTTCAAGTCCCTTAAGTACCTAATAGTTTTATTTGTTTGTTGCTGCAAACGTAGACATGTATTTAATACTGAAATGAACAACAATATATGAAATAGTTTAAAAGTAGGTACCTGCAGGGCGAAGTACATTATTATGAGATTTAAATGAGGTACAGCATCTAGTACATTCGTAGTGTGTAATTAGAAAGTTCTCGCAACGTACGTACATACATCATACATACATTTAACTTCCTCCTTCAGTCGTTTTCTAGGTATCCTTTGTCTGATTTTGCTCGTTTTTCATCATTCTGTGTGTACCAACACACAAGCGTCGCTTTTTATTTCTTTCGACGAGTGAGAAACGATGAAATTTTCAGGATAAGTGGCGAGCACTGTTACATTTCAATTATATATGAGATGCTTTTAGACGTGCACAAACACACACACACACACACACACACATACAGATGGTAAATTGAAAAGAAGCACACAACACCGTGTATACGTAGTTACATGATATATTTAAATATGAACATATTATTTTCCCAGTAAAACTTTACACGAGCAAATCAAATTAATCAAGCATTGATGTTGACACGAATGCTTCCAGCTTGTCATACGCTTGTAGTATATGTGAATAAATGTAATCTGAAGAAAAACTTATTATTCGCTCGCTCCCAAGACCAAATTTGTGCCCTCTACTTCTTTGAAGGTACAAAAGCGATTTGAACCAAATTTATTACACATATTGTATGGTATACCATTTATATTGTCTTGCAGTATAAATCCAATTGTATCTATAATTTCAGAGTTCTAGTGCCCAAAACTTAGTACCCCTATTAATGCTATCAATAGAAAAAAGAAATTAAATATATAAATATTCTATTTATATTTATAAAAATTCTTCATATGGGCCATTCAAATTATTAACTTAATAATTATGAATTTTAATACATAAAATATATATTTTACTAATTATATCAAAATAAAAAAATGCTAATAATTATAAGATTTAGAATCTCTTCTGTATGTGAATGGCCATAATAATTAAAAATAATATTTTTTAGCTTGTTCTACGATAGTATAAATGTTTAGTAGTGTGTCAGTAACATGATTATTTTAACAAATTCTTGCCTATTTGCCCTGAATCCAAAAATATATCTACTGTCGTAAGACCGCCACTCCTCTAAAGGTACCGAACCAATTTGACTGAAATTCCCGTCGTATTTCAAATTAAATCGTCTACATAAGTCTGGAGTTATGAGGTGTCAAAATTTGGAATAATATATTCTAGGTAATTTTTGAAAATGATCGAAAATTTTATTTAATTGTATATTAAGTTACTTCAAATTGCGAGCCCAGAAAAATAATATAAAAATATAATTTTAAATATTTATTAATTTTAAACTAGTACTTTGATATTACAAGACAGATATAGTATTTGGTTGTTTGTGTGTAACAAGCTCGGATTAAGAAATTTACTTATAATTTAAGTGCCCAAAAATTTTGTGTCGTAATTCAGACCGAATTACTGATCTTCCTCCGTAGTTATAGGTCGAACTCCAAAATTACTAAATGTCTTCAAATTATGAGCCCAAGGTTCTAAAAACAATTAAAAGTAATAGTATTGAAATAAATCATATTCATTAATATTTTCTTTTTGATAACAATTAATATTTAAAAATGATTTTATTTTTACATTTATAAGGTTTATTGAAATGTGACAAAAAAAAATTAAAAATTATAATTTTAAAAATTATATTGTTAGTGAACGTATTAAAAGACTGGTTATTAATACATTAAATCAATAATAATGTCATTATTATCTTTAAAATTATATCTTATTTAAGCGTTGTTTCGAAAATGTTTTCTATATAAATTAAAGAATCATTATATATTATACCGCGAATTGAAAGGATTGGTATCAATGTTTATTTACAATTACGACTAAAAACACTTTCATACTTTTTCAGAAACCGGAAAGTCAGTAAAAAATTATTTTAAAGAATAATTTTGATTTTAATGTTAGGCGCTTTACCAAACACTATAGCTATTTATACTATCGTACTTTACTTCAACATATTAAATGCTTTACACTTCACTTCCAAAAAAAAACACATAATGTTTGTAAAAGACAGAACTATATAAGCCTTGATGAAATTTCGAAAAGTCGACTTACATGTTATTATTCATAGTTGTACACATTTTTTTGGCCGTTCCTAGAATTTTCACGTTCTAAACTAATTATTATATCAATCGCTTTAATAACGATGGTTGTTTGAACTTTTATGCATCACGAAACCGTTTTACCTTACACACACACACACACACATACACACAAATTACACATTTGCACACGCACACAATTATATAAATAATGATGTCGTATATACAAAAGAATATATATATATATATATATATATATATATATATATATATATATATATATATATATATATATATATATATTATGTACATATACCATACATACACATATTTTAACGAAAACATGTATGTACATATATTCACGTTTATTAGGTAAGCAAATCTTTGTGTTTGTGTATGTCTGTCAGTGTAGATTTAAATTTAAGCTCGTGATAATAATTGTTAATATTTCATATTTTAATTTACAGACTCAAAACTACTGTTAAATTGAAATTGCACGTGCTGCTAGTAGCTTTACATTCAGAACTTCTGTGAAATAATTACGTTTTAGATTCGTTTCGTAAACGTCACATTTCATTGCTAAATTGTTTTTAGTAATTGTTTTCATATATACTAGTAGATGATAATTTTCAATTTATATTGGTTAGCCGAAGGCGCAAAATGTTTTCTCAGTATTCAGTTTTTACTAATCTTGAAAATTTTTCGTACTTCTTATTTTAACGAAAACACACGTTTTTCATCCCTGATTCGCAACAGATTATTTTTGTAAAGACATCTATGTGTGTCTGTAGTTGTGATTTTATTATAGTGATTCGTGAATTATGAAGGTCGTGCAAGCCACTGTAAAATATTAAAATATTGGACTATGCGCCAAAATACCGAGAAAACTGACATATTTGGATATTAACATATTGGGTTTAACACATTTAAAAATGTTGAGCCACCACCTTAAAAGACACTGGTTATTATTTGAAACAATGACAAAAATTAATCAAAAGTCAAATTGAATTATAATTTAGTGAATTTGTCTATAAATATTTGAGCGTTGAATCATTTATTCTTATACAAAATAGAAGCAGTAAGTAAATTTATAAATTTGGTTTTTGAAAATTAAAATAGTATTGTTAGTGATTGATTGATAAACAATACAGAGTAAAAAGCAACAATACAATTCATGCGAACTGTCTTACTAATTAGAAATGACGTTTACAAAAAAGAAATTGCATAACCAATTTTTACTTGAAAACTTGACGTGAAACAAGGCAATTACAGTAAAACTTCCCTAACTCGAACTTCTATAACTCGAAGTATTCTCTAAGTCGAACTTTTTTCTTGAACACTAATGTTTCGTTCTTTTTTACATGTTATTTTATCTCCCTAATTCGAATTTCTATAACTCGAATATTTCTCTAATTCGAAGTGATATTTTCTCTCGTTGTATCTATCTCTAAGTATTCTCTAAGTCGAATTTTTTTCTTGAACACTAATGTTTCGTTCTTTTTTGCATCTTATTTTATCTTTCTAATTCGAATTTCTATAACTCGAATATTTCTCTAGTTCGAAGTGATATTTTCTCTCATTGCTGGGGTATTTATTCCCTACGTACGAATAGCCGCATAGCACTGACAATCAAATTTGTAGGTGTGAGGTGCAGGACATATATTTATTATTTCAGTGTGTTTTTCAGAATGTCATTGTATATAATTTAGTGATCGATTTAGTTTGAAGATTAGGTGATACAGTGCTGTAATTACTAGTTAACAAAACTTTATTTTGAAGTGCATATGTATGTATCTCGAATATGAAGCGAAATTTAAAGTGTTTATCATTAGAGGTAGAAAAGGGCACAAAGAAGAAAAAGGATATTGCTATACAATTCGGTATGCCCCCTAACACCGTATCGACCATTTTAAAAACAAGGATAGACTTTTAGAAAAAGTTAATAACTACAGTGGTACTAGTAAACGCAAAAGGCTTATTACACCTTGTGTTTATACTGATATTGATGAATGTATGTTCCTGATTATATATACAATTCTTTAAATTTAGTGGAATATTTTGTAGAAAATGAAAGGTGGTCTTGTAAAATACAAAAGAAAATTACTGAATACTTTAAAATAAACAACTAATTTTTTCACATATTTTTATTGTGTATTTTCTATAACTCGAAGTTTCCCTAACTCGAATCTTTTATCCTGTACCTCGAGATTCGAGTTAGGGAAGTTTTACTGTATAAACAACAGTCCTTATGAGTAGACAAAGTCACATTTATTTGAATATCAATCATAACTTACATCGGTTTAATTTACATGTTTTCTTGTCTTTCCAGAATTCCGAGCTGCGGATATAGACGGCTAGAGTAAACAGTGCCTGAAAATATGTTGGTAAGCTTTATTTTATTTCAAGTACATACTGTTGAGTTATTTAACACCGATATGTAATTTATATATAAAATTATTATATTGATCGTACTTAACACTATATGCAGAGTGTTGTCTGGCCGATATATTAATGCAATGATCATTTAAAATCTAAAACAAGTCTTGAAATTGATATATTCACCTAAACAACAATTATTACTTTCTCACAATTTCGATATGTTGACCAATACAAAATTTAAACATTAGTAACAGTAATTATTGCTATTGGAACAGCATAATATAATTTTATCTAGGATCGTGCTGAAAGTGGCTTTGCATTTGATTGTAAAATTGATAGAAAAGATAAATGAAAATAGTACAACGGAAAATAATATGATGTTAATATATTCACGCGAAAATGTGACACACACGGTAATATTTAAATGCACCCATGTATGTATGTATATATGTACACATATATTTGTAAAATACAAACAATGTTTAATATATTATCACACCCTATATTTTATATAACCTGCAAACAAAACATATTTCACTAAAATGTAAAATCAATTTGCAAAGTGCTAAGTTAAAGCTTGTTAAACTTTTGACTTTGCTCTTTCCGCTTTCGACAATTATTTACGTGTGTCTGTCTGTATGTATGTATGTATGTATAGATGTGATGCCACAAGCACGTTAATACTCAATATAATACAGCAACAGACAATGTACGTACTATATACGTATTCGATAGATTTGTTGGCTGATCATTATTCACGATAAATTGGAGGTGAAACTCGTCTTTATGTAACAGTTGGCCGCGGACACAACCATTTGTTCACGTAAAACAAAGGTCTCTCGCTCGCTATTGGATTGGCTACAGCCAGCGAGGTAATAGCTTCTAAACCTAACCTAACTTACACACACACACACATACACAAAATATTTATATATATGTATATGAAGGTTCTGGAAGCGGATGATATAATGCAGTATTGTGGCGATCATTATTTCGGGTTATTTAAACGATTTTAGTTTAATAGTGCATCACTGTGTGAAGGCTAAAGCGTGTGCAACATTTTCAAAACTGATATTTTTAGCTCATCGTATTGTATGTACAAAAAACTATAGTGTTCGGTTTTGTGTCAGTAATATTTACGGAATACAATGAATTTTGTACAGAAATTCGTTCCACGTCTTCCTATCCCGAAAATATATGTATTCCGTATACTTGAATGTAGTATGTCGCCCTTCTGAAGGAACTGAAGACTGGATAAATTTTATCAAAATTTGGTATACATGCTAGTGCCAATTTAGATACTAATTACTAACACATTTAATTGAGCCTTCACTTAAGTTTCTTGCTCTATCACTAACTGTATTTATAACAAGATTTGGTACACGTTTAACGCACCAACGCGTAGAGCTCACCTCACCATTAAGATATGCGTTGCGAGCAGTGGTTTTTAATATTTGTAACCTTTTGGTTAACAATTTGAAAAAATGTTACATATATAAAAAATCTTACAATTTTTTGTAAATTATATTGATAAAAGAAAAATTAATTGTGCATATTTTAAAATTCAAAATTATAATATTTAGTAATTATTTTCGGGCTTTGGGTTAACAATATGAAAAAATCATGTAGACATAAAATATCTTAGAATTTCTAATACAATTTTTGAGTGTTTTAATTATTTTTATAAAGGCAGTATTAAGGAGGGCTTCGGTACTTCGTACGGCGAGCGAATCTAAAGCATTCGGTCGTGTGACTGTAGCATTCTCGGATCAAAAAATTTCATTAACAAAAAGTGGTTATCTCGTCGCCTTGAATCCAAAAATATATATAACTTATATACTTGGATGTTAGTCGTCGCTCGTAAGACCAAATTTGTGCCCTCTACGTCTCTGAAGGTATTAGAAAGATTCACACCAAATTTGGTACACATATTATTTTGCATTCTATTTGAATCCGCTCGCAGTTTAAATCTAATCACCCGTATACTTCTCGAGTTACAGGGCCCCAAAATTAGGAGCCCCGCTTAATACTGCCTTTATAAAAATAATTAAAACAGTCAAAAATTGTACTAAAAATTCTAATATATTTTATGTCTACATGATTTTTTCATATTGTTAACCCAAGGTCCAAAATATATGTATAACATTTTTTTTTCAAATTGATAACCAAAAGGCTATTATACTTAAAAGCCGCTGCACGCATCGCATATTTTACCTTTAAGATAAGCTGGACGCATCGGTGCGTTGTACGTACTGAATCTTGTTATGTAGACGATTTTCAAATACCTATTTAAATTAAAGTTGCTAGAAAGTTTAATATTTTCAATTTTTATAGGAATCACTATTTCAAGATATTGAAAAAGTTAAATGTCATAATTTTGCCTTCAATCAGGGATAGTCTAAACGTGGATATCCGTTAAAATCTTGAATTCAAAAAATGTCTTGATTTCAATACTTCCCTTGAGACTTCGTCCAATATGTTAGAGTGGCCTACACTTGACTGTCGTAGACTGTTATTATCTATATATTTTCGCTTTATTTTGTTTTATATTGATTCTGCGATTGCAATGAATTGTAATTATAGGGAAACGTAATGCTGTTTTCGAGATTGAAAAATTAGCAATAAAAATCCATTACTTCATTTTCAAATACAAGAGATTATTTTCCTGGCCCCTATAAAGGTCTTATGTTTAAAGTTTTATAATGAATAATGAAAGAAATTTGTTATAGGGCGATCATAGCCACACACAAACAGAGTGACACATGCTAAAGATAATTTTTCTTACTTGTAAATTTGTTGTAGCCGAAATCTTATCCCCGAAATTTAAACACTGACACCTTTCCTGTATAGCACTGTATTTCATTAAAACCAAAAATATTATCATACAATTACATAAGTATAAATATATAAATATTTATACGTGAAGGACCGCGGAAACCCAGAAATCCCACTATATTGGCTCTGAAATTAGAATACAGGTTTGAGTATAAACTCAGTGAGGAGACAATCTATATTTCTCTTTCGCACACATGCACACACACACCAAAATACCATACCAAAACCCCATACATTTAACCCTTAACCATCCTACGCTTGTCAAGTAGTCAAATCTCATACGTAAGCGTTAAGGTTACGTATGAGGGGCCTTCCATGGGCGACACACATCTCACTCTAACCGACACATATAGTTGCATACCCAAATATCATAATACGTTATAGATTAGCTATCAACCTCACCTCAAATAATAATTCACAACACTTTTGTCACTCACTAAATCACTCTCAATACACGATCTATTTCACTGGTAGATGATAGACTGTAAATGGTTATACGTTCTGAAATACAGAATTAAAGAAGACTGGTGCTCACATAATATCCTATTTAATAAACGGATATAGTTATAACACATATATTTAAAACGCATCGTAACACACAACCACAGGCACATACATACACAGGTATCATTTCTGATACGATTCAGGGATCTCCAAAACGTGTATTTCCGTTAAAATCTGAAGATCGAAATATTACTTGACTATACATTCGTATAAGAAAGAAAGAATCATTTGTCATATTTTTTTATTTTCCCAAATTATTTATGCGGCAAACTAATGGAATTAGTGGCTGTACCTATACCTATACCTATACATGATTAGTGAGCACCCTAGGACAATATTGCGGAAATCAAGCCAAATAGAAACTAAACAAGCAGGCACCATTACCTTCAGCTTACCATACTGTTAGTATAGTTAGTGATACCCGTAAGGATGCCGTTTACCTAACTCCTTTTTCGATAAGTAACGACTTAATTTATGTATAACTCATCGTACGACAGCACGAGACAGCTATAGTATTTAGTTGTGTGTTGCTAACATGCTCGGATTGGAATTTTTTTTTAACAAGAAGTTCTTGCTTCATCGTCCAAAATCCAAAAATATAAATAACTCATATACTTGGCTGTATATATCTCGGTCGGTCGCTAGACTTGGGTTTGTAATTGCTTTTCTTCTGAAGGTACCTAGCCGAGTTTAACAAAATTTGGTGTATATATATATATATATATATATATATATATATATATATATATATATATATATATAATTTGAGTGCCCAATAAGTTCAAGTCCATGTTTAAATCCAATCGTTCAAACACGTCCGGAGTTATTGGGCTCCAAAATTTAAGGATCTCCTTAATACTGCCCTTGCAAACAAATTGATAATTACAATTTCTTTTTTAAATTTTTAAGATATTTAATTTATTATCAATTAATTTTTCTTTCAAATTGTTAGGAATAAGTCTAAGTAGAAATAATTTAAAATTATATAATGTATTAAAAAAATTGTATAATTGTACAAAAGGTTTAGGTACGACGCACCTATGCGTTCAGTTCGCCTTATAAATAATATATGCGATGCGAGTAGCGGACTCCACTCTCCTAGTCCACGCTTTTTAGCTCGCTGTACAGTAAGTACAAAAGAGCTATAGTGATTGGTCGTGTGTCTGTAACATGCTCGGATCGAAAAAAAATCTTAACAAAAAGTTCTTGTATTTTCGCCCTGAATCCAAAAATATATATATAACTCATATACTTGGATGTATGTATCTCGCTCGCTCGCTCGCTCGGTCGGTCCGTCGTAAGACCTGAGTTTGTGACCGCAACTCCTCTGAAGGTACCGGGCCGATTTGAATGAAATTTGGTATACATATAATTTCTATGCCCGTTAGGATCCCGTCGCATTTAAACCCAATCGTCAGTACAGGGCCGGCGTTATAGGCCCCCAAAATTTAGAACCCTCCTAAATACTGCCCTTAGTCAACTTTTAAAATTTTTCGAATTTTTTACTAAAAATTCTAAGATATTTTATGTCATTAAAGTTTTTTTCAAATTGTGAGCCCATAGGCTTAAAAAAAATATAAATATATTTTGAAGTATATCAGACATTGATCGCCATCTGTTAGTGAAATGAAGAAGTTATGTCTATTTGACAGTAATTTGTTTGGTTATATTTTCCAATGTATAAACCATTTGCTTCTGTGTTTTAATGAATAAAATTAGGAAATGTTCATCAAATAATTTTCAATATCCTTGGCTAATCACGAAACGAACGATATTAACGTTACCCATGTGGATGTGTGCAATTTTAAATGTGGGGTTATGGAAATTAAGACTGTTATGGTACAGGAATAAATAAATTCCGGGATCATAATTGGTTAGATTCGTTCAATGGGCAATGTGAGTATAATGTCGATGATTTAGAATTATATACGTAAACTTAGAAATTTATTCATTTCATATTAAATGCCGATGAAATGTCATAACAACAATAAATTTGTACTATAATAATTGATATCGCTTTTAGTTTTGTATTTATTGTTGTGACCGGGCTCGCCGAATCGGCGAGCTGGTAGCACTGGGGCTAGCGCCAGTGCTTGTTATATAATGAAAATTGATTTTAATTATTATGACTTTTTAAAATAATAATTTGAAAAAATGTTATAGATGTGAAAAGTTTTGTAGATTATTATTATATAATAAAAGAAATTATTGCATATTTTAAAATTAAAAATTATATATACCAAATCTTGTTAAACTCTGCTAAGTACCTTCAAAAGACAAGCAATTACAAACCCAAGTCTTACGACCGACCGAGGTACATACAGCCAAGTATATTTATATGTTTGGATTTTGGACGATGAATCAAGAACTTCTTGTTAAGTTCTATATAAAATTTTTATAATGGAAATGATTTGATCCGAGAATGCTACACACACGACCGATTGCTTTAGCTCCTAAAAACCAAGTAAATAGATTTTACGTTCAGCTGAAGGCATTGGTGCCTATACCTGTGCTTGTTTATCTATATTATTAGCATTAATTTTGCAAGAATAAGACCAAATGATTATTCTATATATGTTATAAACTATTTCCAATGTAATTTTTAAAGTATCAGGAAAATGGAAAGCGCCACGAAATGCCAGAGAAAAACTGAAACTTATATAAGATTAACAATATTGTTAGATTATTTTCTTCTTTTTTTGAAAAAAGTACCAGAGAAATAGCCATATTACATTATTCCATCGAAATGGTAAAATGTATTTAAAACATAATAAAGTTATTTATATTAATGTGTAGTGAAATATAAGTTTAAGAAAGTCGAATGAAGGGCACTTCAGTTTCTATTTTTATGGGTTTTCGCCTTTAAGTATTACATGTGTTAAAGACAAAATGTCTTAAATCGGCACGTTGAGTCCACAAATGTTGGTCTTACAAGGTGAGAGATCGAACGAGGGAATATAAGTTTTACACATTTTTGGAATAAGGTAGACCTAAAACGAATTTCCGTAGAAAATATTTTTGAATGTGCCAATGTTACAGACACATGACTGAACACTATAGCACTGTTGTACTACCGTAACAGGAGCAAAACATAAAATCCACGTCATTAAAATGACTACCTTATTAAATACATGAATTATAGTGGACGTTCAATGGACTTGTGTCATTATATTCTAGTAGGCAACTGTACTTACTATATACCTATATACCATTGCTAAAAAGTAAAATTAATGCAGCATTTGATAATATAATGGAAAGTCCTTAACATTTTGTGATGCTTTTGCAAAAATATTTATTTTACGTCCGCAAATTTATGACGTCCAAAAATAATGTTTGCTAGCAAAGTACTGTTTTCTCATTCGAGAGGGGCTCACCTCACCAACTGAACAACCATGCCTGCCTGCCTGCCTGCCTGCCTGCCCGACTGGCGGCAC
This sequence comes from Leistus spinibarbis, assembly GCA_933228885.1. Lineage (NCBI taxonomy): Eukaryota > Metazoa > Arthropoda > Insecta > Coleoptera > Carabidae > Leistus > Leistus spinibarbis. The sequence goes on from OW121802.1 coordinate 3,521,561, forward strand.
GGCACGGGCTGCGGCGGGACGGGAGGGAACGGGACGGGACGGGACGGGACAGTGAGACGTGCAGGGTGGGGGGTGGATTTTTTTTGTTTTTCGCCACCATGCCCGTTGCAACCAATCAGAAAGTTGCTAAACTCCGCCCCACCGTTTTACATCGCATTTTAAAACATCTCTTTTCAGCCGATTTTTTTCCGCCCCACTTGCACAGTTGTCGCACACTGTTAAATTCCCCCGCCGCCGTAGCTAGCCACAGCCAACGTTGCCTGATGCGCGAATATTCTTTTTCTCTATTGATTTTCTGCATTTAAAACTTTGCTAATTTGGCTTTAACTTTGTTTGTGAATAGTTTCTAATAGTTGTTTGCTGACAGTTTCTGTTTGAAAATATATTTTTTCCCGCCGTACGTACGTACATTCTGCATAATTACGGAATCACTCATGTGCCCGGACTTAATTGCTTTCTGTTATTTTTTTGTATACCTACTTTTTCGAAAACTAATTTCAAACTAAACCACTCTTCTACCCGTACTCCTATACGATAGGTATAACCTATAACCATTCTCGTTTATGTTCAACGCAGACATTTGTTAGAGGCGATATTTCATGGCTCTCTCTATACGACAAAAAGATATTTCAATTCCAGTTATTACCAATTTCACGTCGCTCACCCAAAAATTACCTACTATTTACATTTTCCGATCGATATTTCAATATATTGTAATATTGCAATGACTTTTGAATTTTACTTTCTAATATAACAAGTACAGGGCTCATGAAAACCCCATTGCAAGACATTAATGGATATAGTCGTTTGGAGCTTGCCTGACTACGATTTGAATATTTTCTCAATAAGATTTCGCTGTGTATCGGTGTGCTTCGTTTCTATCTGTCATGTGTGTGTGTATGAATGTATGTCGAATAACATGAAATCTAGTAAGCGTGTAGTAAGTGTGCTAAATGGGAAGCATTACTTGTAAATTTTTAAGTACAGATTAATGGTACAAAACAAAATAAAAGATATTAAAGAATTTAAATACTTTTGTTTGAAAAATTTTCTCAGAAAGTGTTCCATTTTTTAGACGTTTCCATAGGAACCATATTCAGATTCAGAAATGTGTTCATATTAGTTTTTATAGCTGTCAAATAATTTAAATAAATTTCTTTAATTTTTATAAAAATATCTTATCCTCTCCAAAACAGTATTTTTTTAATTTTAAACTGCGTTGGACGATGTTTAAAAGGAAGTATTGTAATAATGAAATTTTACTTACCTGGAGATATTAACGGAAATGCACGTTTTAACCATCCCTAAATCGAATCAGATTATTTTCGAGATGATGTGTGTGTGTGTGTGTTTGAACGTTCTTGAGACAAAACGGTTACAAGGAAAAATTGCTAGTAGTAATTAACTTTTATTGCTTTTTGTATATCTCAAAACCAATATGAGTACGAGAAAAATATTTTCACAAAATTTTAGGTTTGCTTTTTTCGAAGAAGGTACCATTTACCCAAAAATCACATTTGAATATCGTAATATATACGTTTGTCTAGTTACAATACATATTGATTTGATTTCATAGTAATCGCAGGTGCATTTATAATAAAATATAATATTACTATAAATACAGATAGAGAATGGACAAGATAGTCGAATGAAGGCCACTACAGTTTTATACAAAATTAAATAATGAAGTTTAAGGCGTGTTCACAGCGAAGTAAATAGTAATTAAGATTAGAAAATTACAAATAATAATCGAGTTTGTATTATGATAAGCAATGCTAACATTCCAAGCAACAAAATTAACACAATGTATCATAAATTTTGTTGCTGTGAACGTTAACCTTGTATGTCATACAACAAACTGGAATTATTACTTATAATTTCTAAGCTTATTTACTTATTCTTTAGTTGAGAACAATCCTTTAGGAGTGAGTATTTAAGAAAATTGTCAAACACTAGATTTTAACGAAAATACATGGTTTGGCCATCCCTGAATCGAAACCGACTATTTTCAGAATAATATGTGTTTGTGCGTGTCTTGTCTTGTAGTAATAGGCATATGTCTTAATTATAATATTAATTAAAATCTATAGTTTATACGATTTTATTCCTAATATATTTAAACTTGACGTCCTAATGACGTCCAAAAGACAATTTGGCGGTTTTCTAGCTGGTTCAGTGTAAATATGTACCCTTTAGGCTTTAGGCCTATAAAGTGCTCAGTGAGCTGCATGAACTCGCACTAGTGCGCAAAATAAAAAAAGAACAACAAAATTAGTGTTTTCAGTTGTTTGATCAAGTGCTTCAATAATGTAAACAAAATACACGTGGTTACCCCAGTCCGAATTAAAATGTGTAAGAACATTGCTTGTTACGCTACAGAAGACACACATTTTTGAAAACTAGCATATTTAAATCCATAATTTCAGAAACAACTTTAAATAACATTTATCGAACAAAAAAAATGCAATTATTTACTTAAGAAAATTATAGGAATTTAAATTGGTTATTTATATATTATAAGTAACTTTTATGCTATAACTCATGAGTTATACTGCTACGTCTGATTAAGATATTTTCAAAAATGGGTGTTTGGTACAGTAATGTAAGTATATGATCCATTTGTATCCGTGTGCAAATAAATGCGCATGTACATATTTGTAAAGAATCTATTTCAATTAAAGTAAAGCTTGATTACAAAACTTTAATTTGAACGGAACGGCTGCCTGCACCACATCCATAGCTGACTTTAATTACAAAGTTTCACGAGCGACGCACTAACCAATGTGCTCAGCTCAGCTCAGCTCAGCTCAGTACCACTGACCTGACCTGTCTCTCGTTCTCATGCAATATGCTTATTATATAACCACGAAATTTATTGCACTCTGCACTGCACATTATTAAAGTATAATAGTCGCTTGTCATCGCTGAAATATAATAAAACACTATTTGCGCTCGCCCCAACTTTTCAATAGTTTGGTCGCCACTGTACGGTCAAATGTCGGCCAGCCCACTACAGAGTACACATTTCATTAATTATTTTCAAACTATCATATTTGTGACAGAAATATATTCATTTTAAATTGCATTCAACGAAATACCACTAAAACTATTTGTTATTTGTTCAAAACAAACTTGATCTCTACGTGCATTTGTATCTTCATTTTTACCCCATAATCAACATATATCTAGAATCAACAAAAATATATTTCAAGTGGCCTTTACTTGGCATTTCACTATATGTATTTATAATAATCCTTTATTTTGTTTTAATTTACCCTGCAATAGTTATGAATCCAAATCAATATGAATTGTAATTCGAGATACGTAAATATATAATAACCATTTTCAATGGCGATTTTTCAGTAAATTGAACGTTTTTCGAAAAAAAAAATATCCGAACAAAGTTTCTAGATATTCTAATAACTTCAACTTTAATAAAATTTATTCTTTCTCTAACTAATGCCGTTTTCGAGATATTGAAAAAGTAAATTGTTACTTCCGAATTAAATATTGTTTCCAAAACTAGGAAGTGTACTTCTGTGTTATACATAATTCATAATTATATTCTAGTTTATTGTTTTACTTTCAATAGAGCTTTCACATATAGACGTACATACACATAAACACATTGCCACGCAACAATACAAACGCACATACGCATAGACACACACAAACACATAATTCCGAAATTAGTCGATTCAGAGATTGTCAAAACGGGTATATCTATTAAAATAAAGAGTTTGAATTTTTTCATGATTATCGTTCAGTAAATTTGATAATTATGGGAACAATGAATAATTAATTTTGCATTAGAAATTATGCAATTGTGAAATAAGTTACTTGCTTATAATTTTAAAATACTGACGATGCATGCGCCTATCTATCAAAATATTTTTAAATCTGACTTATTCTTACTCCTGAAGAATGAAAATGCCAAAATGTCGAAAATTAATAAATAATTTAAAAACGAAACTAAAACCTATCAATAACTCAAGCCAAGACATTCAAAACTTACTTCATTAAAATTTTTAAATATTACTAATTTTATCTTCAACAGTTTTTGCGATAAATGCTACGCTTATGTGTAGATGTTATCTCGAAAATAGATGGAAACTATTCAGGGCAACTCAATACGTGTATTTCGGTGAGAATTTCAAGTACGATTTTTTTTTCAGGGTTACAATAACTTCATATAGTACTTAGTTAAATTAAGTAGGAATTAATATCCAAAATAGCACTATTATCGTGCGATTATGATTCTACTAAATTGTGTTACGGCCTGCGACGTATGTAACATAAACCGAGATCATCGTGCACCATATTGGCAGGTCATTCCATCTACGCACCAGTTACCAGATACACGAGCGCCAAAGTTATTATATTCTAGTTATATTATATTTACTAGATAATGTTAGGTAGTATTTCGTAAAAGCAAGCATAGGTTCAGGCACCAATACCATAAGGTTACCGTATTATCTATCATTGGATGTATTTTATTTTTTGCTTTCTTCACTGAAGAAAGGAAATTGTCATTATAGTTAATATATCTTATTAATATATGCAATTTTTAGTAAATTTTCATTAACATTACTCAATTTATTCATTATTAATAAACTAGTCTATTACAACTACATTAATAATACAGGTTTCTGTCTTTATTATAAGGTAAGTTTATTTAATTGTAATAGAATTACGATTATATACAGCATATTTTAAGCAGTAAAAATATGGTGTATTTATGTAGCTTATACGGCAATAAGATCTATTTATATTAAATAGCAAATATAGCATTAATTGATTATAACTTTACATTAATTTGTTTGTATTCAAATATGCGATTTATTTAATAGTAGCAAACCAAAATTGATTAAAGTAAATCATTTTCGTAATCGAAGTTAAAACAAGTTTAAGAGAAAGTACTTATAGTAATCATGAATATTTTCTAACCCGAGAATTTCATTGTAAATTCACGTTTTGACTATACCTGAATCGAATTTTCGGAATAACGTCTGTGTGAGTGTGTCTGTGTGTTAACACTCTAGGTTCAAATCTGTTGACGACAAAATAAAAAATTATAAAAATAGAATGGGTGCATGTCATACGTCTTCGGCTAGTTATTAGTAATATTTTATTAATTCTTGGGTGGATGATATTTGAATATATAAATTATTGTTATGAAATTAGAAATAGTTTTGCATTGCGTATCGGGTCCACGTCAGTTGAAATTTCGCGTTTAATGTCATAAATATAGGATATTCTTTATTTGTACTTTTTATATTACTTTCTTGGATAAGGTTTAAAAGGATGAAGTATTAAAATTTTCGAACTCGAGTGAACGTCAGTGTGTGTCTGATAGTGTGAGTATCCGTGTGTGTGTGAACGCTGTATTATGTAAGTTATGAAACATTATACTTAAGACCATTATAGACTTACATAGCCTAGTTGTGCACCTCCTATTTTTGAAAACAATATCTTAACAATATTAAAAATTGAGAACAGAGAAATCTACGTCTGAATCGGATTTAATGCAAATTAGTTGAAAATAAAAATTATACTTCGTTCTTTATTTAGTACTAGTAAATATCTATTAAGATCTAATATATATATATAGATTTTAAATTTAATCTAGAACCATACTATAAATAAAATATCGCATATCTTTACTAAGAAATTTTAATTTGAAAGTAATATAATAGTATACAGATATTTACCAATACCAATATAGTAATATAATTTCGTTGATAAAATAATCGGTTCTGGCCTGCACAAGTTTTTCTTATACGTTAGGTAAATTATGTTTTAACCAATGTCAAAAGATAAATATCAAACTATTTAAGACTATTATGTTTCCCTGTCAAAATGTTGTCAGGCATAGTTCATACGATTATTAAATATTAACTTCAAAAATGCATATCTATAGCAAAATAAATTAGAAGTTTGAAATTTTACGTAGCAATTTTCTTGTATCTGGTACATTTCTTTAAGAAATTTTTTAAACAAAAGTTGTGCAAAATATTAATATCTTTTATTATGAACGTAACTATTTTTGCCGTAAGTGTAGCCGTTCTAGTGATATTCATAGGAACGTAAATAAGATAAATTGATGTTTCGTAGTTGTTTTCTCATAACTGGTACATTTATTGAAGAAACTTTTCAAACAAAAGTTGTGCGAAATATTAATTTCATTCATTATGAATTTTTGCCATAAGTGCAGCCGTTCTAGTGATATTTGAGATAGAACAAAAAATGCATAGAGTAAACATGCACTGCCGGTTTGAATATTCTATTAAAAAATAAAAGGTGTATAACTAGACCATATACAAGTCTTAAGTTTGAAGTTTCATAATTTTACGTTCGACAGTTTCGGCTCTAGAGCGTTCACCCACACACACATACAGTTGTTCGAAATATTAATATCTTTCATTATGAACATAACTACTTTTGCCATTAGGGTAGCTGTTCTAGTGATATTGAAGAAAGGAGTAAACGTGCAATTCCGTTTTCAATATTCCTTTTAATAATTAATAGTGTACATTTAGATCATGTACAAGTCTTAAGTTTGAAGAGTGTTCACAGGCACAAAATAAAACAGACACACAGTCGTTATTCCGAAAATTGTTACATTCGATACAGGGAGGGTCAAAACGTGTATTGATATCTTGATTTCTAAATTTATCATGTTTTATAGACTTATTACTTAATATAAGTAAGTAAATAGAGAAAAGAAATTATGTATTGTTAATTAGATTTGTATTCATGAAATAAATTATTTTAATTTAAAATTGCGATGGCTGGTTGTTATAAGTTATAACTTTTGCAGAATATTAGTTTATAGATTGTAGATATGGATGTAGGTACTAATGTAAAATGGAGTATTCAGAGACGTATGAATATTTCAACAAGTGTACAACAACATTAAGCATTGCATATAAATAATAATTTAAAAAAATCCATATATACATAAATGTCTATAGACCTCTGGTAAATGTTGGTGAATTCGATGACCAGAGCAGAATAATTTCTTTTGCAATAACCGCAGCACACCGCACCGGTGCGGTGACAAAGCAATTCACTTGAGTTGAGCGGGCATCGCATCGCATCGCATCGCATCGGTGTGTTGCTGTGCCGATGCCGATGCCATACCGGCTGCCGGTAGTCAGGCAGGGCGTAAATCAAAACAAAAATGAAAACAGCAAAAATAAAAATATGAGTGAATATTGATGCCGCGTCTATAATTCATGTCCGTGAACGCCAATTGCCAAAAGCCATTTGCGTGCACGACTATTTATACACCACCACCATCCGACATGTACATGTACATGGATTCTTAATACACTTTCAATATAGGTGATGCGATGCGATGCGATGGAATGGTATTGCTACCGGCTGGGTGACTCAATAGCTAATAAATTGTCTTAATGTGTGTTTGAAAAATGTTACACTTTCAACGCTAACGCCACCAAACGCCGCGGATGGATGAAAAGTGAAATTGAACATCACCCACTCCACTCCACTCCACGCCAACCTATCGTTTATTTCTCGTGACGCTTTTTGTGTTCCGCCGTTTTTTACGCTTGTTCAATTAGTTTAGTTATACGCGGGATATTTTTCCACGTTTGTCAAATTTAACTTAGTTATCTACAATGAATCTATCATGAACATATTCGGAAATATACCTATACTCTCCTTTCAGATGTTACTCAACAAAATCTTATTTTTTATTTTAACACATCATACACTGTATGCACAAAAGAGATATAGTATTTCTTCCTATTTCTGTTACTTATTCAGAATCAAGATATGTTTGCACGAAATTCATATTCACGTCTCCCTGTTTCATGTTATATATATATATATATATATATATATATATATATATATATATATATATATATATGTATGTGTGTGTGTGTGTGTGTTACAGTTGATAAAATAAATCTGGTTTGTAAACACATTTAACCAAACAACAGAAATCGAGGTGCGGAATATGCATTATATACGCCAATTCCTATATTACTAGTTCGAATTCTGGAAATGGTAAACACATTAGAGAAAACACTATAGCTCTTTTTTACATATTGTACGACGAACTGTAAATGTCATGTGATGCTCCCCGGAAATAACAGAAGTACCTAAATAATGTTTTTGTGCATCAACTCAAAGCGAAATTTTAAAATTTTAAATTTGCCTTTCCAAAGTAACCATTGTCCCATCAACGAACAAACAAACCTACAACAAAGAGCGATTAACTAATTTGGTGAAATCTTTTTTAGATAAATAACAAGCATAGGTATATGGACCAATGTCTTTACCTCGCCGTGTAATCCATTTAGGGAATATTTAATTTTTTCTTCTTTTTATGTAGAAAATATTATAAAATTGAAGAAAATCTATTTATAACCACTGCTTTTCTAATACGTCAGATAATATAAGACTAATATCATATTTATTGATTAATTGCAACAATTCTTAAAATTTTAAATCTTTACAATCTGAGAAAATTGTACAGATACAAGAAGTTTTATAATTTTCTTGATACAATAAAAATAAATTAAAATATCAAAAATTTGTTTTCTTGCCGATAATTTTAAAAATATTTTACACAAAATATTTTAGAATTTCTTATATTATTTTTTTGTTATTTAGAATTATTTTCTAAGAGCAGTATTAAATTTTGTAGTCCCATAACTCCGGACGTATAACAGCTATTGGATTTAAAATGCAAGGGGAACATTCTGGGCACTCTAATTATATGTCTGCCAAATCGGCTCGGTACCTTCAGAGGAGATGCGGTCACAAACTGAGCGATCAAGCGGTGTACATGCATCCAAGTTTATGAGTTATTAATATTTTTGGATTCAGGGCAACATAAGAGCTTTTTAATAATATAATTTTTTGATCCGAGCATGTTACAGACACACTATAGCTGTCTTGTAATTAGCAAGTGTATAGTTCTATACTACCGGTTAAGATATGGTTTACAAAAATTGGAAGTTTTTTTTTTTATTGTTTTACATTAACATAAACTTTCATATATTTTTTAACCCCGAAAAAATGAACAATAATGAAGAAGCCTAGCCAAAATTTGTTCACAAAATAGCGACTTGATTCTATGTATTTTGCTGAAAATGGCGTTTTTAATGCTGACTTTATGCAAAGAAAATTAATATTTAATTCAATTTAAGAAAGGTCAAGCAACGAATTTATTCAATAATATTTACACATGCACAGTGCGTCAGTTTAGGTAATTAATTCTTATTGTGGTCACCATAATTCATAATTTTTACAAACTTATCAGAGATAATTTGTATTCAAGAAATTGCCATGTTTAGAAGAATTCTATACATATTAACCTTTGACGAATGTCCTGGCGAAAAATTTACATGCAAAAGAATTATTTATCTTAGTTAGGAGGAGAATATTTGATTCTATTATAACTATAGTTCTTCTAAACGTGTATATTTTCTCGTGTTGAATCAAGAAATGCAATGCCTTTTATTCATCTTCGGAATTCATTATTCCGATTCCAATACACTGAATAAATATGCAAAACACAATGATAACCTATATCATCAATTAGTGCACAAAATAATGTGGATCTGAACAGAAAACCAGAAAGAACACCATGCGCACTGCGCAGACTGATGTTCCTCTTAAGAGAAATGAACAAAAAGTTAGGTGTTGGTTAACTTCTTTAAAATTAAATTGCATAAATGTTTACATAGAATAACCCTCATTTTAACTTATTATATTTAAATAAAATTATAATTAAATTTTGTCTGTATAAAGTCGGCATAATAAAGTGTTAAAATATATTTCACTCGTTATAAGTCAGCCTGTGCACGATGCATGGATATGTATAGTTGATTGCATTAAAAAGAAAATGTATTGATGAATATAATGATGATATTGCACATGGGCTGCATCCTTTAATTCAAAGCTTTCATTATAATATTTCCGCATTACGATAACTTGATTATAGTGTAAATTTAAGTAGATTAAGTGCACGAGCCGCCATAAGCAAAAAGTATTTTCAAATTCTGGTTTGGTATAATTTAATTGTGCGCCAACATTGTAAACATCAATATCACTCTACAATAACTACAATCAAAACCAACGGTTATTTTAAACCAACTGTATTGCGATCCAAATATATGTACTATAATAGGTCGTACTACACTATTCTACAAAAGAGATAGCGTCTGTCTGGTCATGTGTCTGCAATGAAAAATACAAGCATAGGTGCAGGCTTTGAAGAAATCTACCATCACAGATTGATGTGTTTCTTGTGGTTTAAAAAAATCTTTATTTATATACTATACTGCAAAGTCACGACAGAAAATACTATGAATAACATCGTAGAATGTCTTTTCGTTATTACCACCCTACTGACTGCTTTCATCTTAATCTTTTTTTTTTTTTTACTTTTGCTTGGCTTAAATTTTCATCATATTCTTTGTATTATTATGAATTTTATTATTCATATTGAATAGTTATCGTTTTAGTTAGATCCTTTGTGGCGTTTATTTTAATTTTTAAGAAAAATAGAAGGAAAGAAAGGCATATTTTTACGTTAAACGATACAGGTTTTAGAGCGTTCACATTCAGAGACACACCGACATCATTGAGAAAATAGTCAATATGGACTCTAGGATCTTCAAAATGAATATTTTCATTAAAATCTCGAGGTCGATTTGTTTGATGATCCCTATACTTACTTATTACTTTGTAAATGAAAGTGAAATATGAAACGCTTGTTTATAATGTATACATTTATTTCATGGATTACGTGTGTTTGTAAGATGTGTATAGCATCCCGAATAGAAAGCTAGATACATAGACAAATGTATCGGAGTGAACCTAATATACATGGAAGAGTTGGAAACAAGATTGCACTATGATTTTGATGAATTTAATCAGTGTAGCGATGAAACAACAACTGCACAGTAATGTGCATATAGCTGAAAAATATTAGATGAATGTCAGAGCAGTAGCAGCAGCAGCAGCAGGTATACATTGTGTTTGTAGGTGAGGTAGGTATAGAGAGCGGGCGCACTAACGTGAGCTCTGGAATGCATAAATCATTCGAGATTTATCCGCATTCGGTAATCCAGACTCGAATCCCGGTGGCGGACATTCGTAATTATTTTGCAATTTATAATGGCCGGCGTCTGTGAACGGCGATGCATGCTACAACATTTATGTACCTACTATGTACCACCACCACCACCACCACCACCATGCATACGATAAATATATATCACAAGCGAACTGCAACAAAAGCAATCTACCATTTTATTGTTGCTGCCGCTGCTGCTGCTCCATTGTTCTTGCTACGCCTTCTCATTATTTTGCTAATTTACTTCATTTTAACCAGGTTGCATTTATGCCCGCAAACAATTGACACTTTATTACCAACTATAGTCGAGATGCTGATGACGGCCCCGACGTTTACACTACTACTAAAATCAAATGTTAAGGTCGAGTGCTAATCACGCGACTTTAGTTTGTTTGCACATGTCATGGAGTTCACTATTGTTTTACTTAATTATATTGAAGAAGAAGAGGACGAAGAAGAGTACAAGTTAGTGCTGTTATTAGTCATGGAGAAGCAGTCCTAGTCTTATCTTTTCACTGCTAGAGTATCAGATGGATTCCAGAAAATTTTAATAGAAAGACATCTATTGAAAGATGAAGCGATTTTTAGAAAATGCTGTGCTACCAATTCACATGAACGTGAATCATCCATTTTTCATAAATGTTGCAATGATAAAATGTTCTTGTCGCTCGACTCCCGCGACTAGACTGCTCCATGTAGCAGTAGAGTTGCTTGAGTCGCCCCAGTCGCTTCAGTCGCGCGATCACAGTAGTACATTTATTTACATGGAAAGCAGTGGTACGCTAGTGTTGCGCGACCCAAGTCGCTTCAGTCGCGTGATTGGCACTCGATCTATAAATGCACAAGCATTTTTTGACATCATATAATCTTAGATTTGAAGTTACCAATTTAAAAAAATAAATAACTATAATATAATTTTATTAATTTTAGACATAAATAATAATTTAACTATTCTCTTATATAACGAAAAAAATAAAAGGAATACTTCTTAATTATAATAACAAATTTCTTGGAAATTTATTTGAAACATAAACACAGTGCTGTTTTAAAAAAAAAATAGGATCCGTATTTTTATTGGATACACATCATAAAGGAAGAAGACATTCTTCTTAGGGGCTGCGGGATAGAAAGAATGGATTTGCTTACTGCACTACTACTACAGTCTATTGATAATAGTGCGCGTATGTTGTATTTTGCACCAGAAAGAACAACTCTATTGTTTACGGAGCAAACACCAAGCGTAATACCCGCAAATCGGGGAATACCCTACGTCCTACGAAAAGCAATACAACCCGCTTGTTTAAGTAATCAGGAATTACGAACAAGCCTGTGTTGTTATTTGTTGGGCGTTAAGATTTTATTCCAAAAGTTATTATCATATAATTTGTAGCTGAAAATCTGTTTAAATAATTCGTAAAATACATGGTTTTAAACACTTGTTTAAAACATGTATAAAAGAATGTGTTTTAAGCGAAATGTTAGAATAATGCCGACCCTGTGTTAAGAATATGTTTAGGTGTAATGATGTATGTAAGTGTTTAATTTTATCATTTTTATAACCTAGTTGTTGCAAAAAGCACACACGCACTGAGTAGCAACTTAAGCTCACAAGGCATTTTATAGCATTTTCATCTGTTTGTATGTAATTTAAAACGTAAAAACATCAGCAGCAATTAGAAAGGATTATTTTGTTGGTTAGAATGTTTTTCATAATTAGCGCAGCTATGAAAAGAACTATGTGTGCAGCCAGGTACTTTGTGCAAACTTATTCATCATTCTTTATGCGATGACAGTCTTTTTGGCCGCTAAAACATTATGAATATAGGATTAGGGATCCTTTTCTTTTTTTGGTGTGCTGTGGAACCTGCACTTCTGCTCATTAACTAGTAACGTATATGCGGTGATAACCTTTTCTGTTTGCCTGAATTTCTCTGAATGTGCTTCCAGGCTTTTACAATTTATTAAATTTATCATTCTCGTCTTTTCAAGCCTTCCAAGGATTCTTTTTTCTTTTTTTTTCAAATATTAAATAATTCTTTTCAACCCAATTATTTCTAGTCAGTTACGGTTTTTTCACATTTAAAATCCCTTGACGTAATAAAATTTCAAATATTTATTAAACTAGATATGTTCCTATAGAAGAGAAAATTATTAACAAAAAAAAAAAATAATAAATGGGTCAAATTATTATCTGGTTAATTCATTTTTATACCAGTGATTCTCAAAATTCACTATAAAGATAAAATATATTAAATGATAACAATGTGCATTAGAATTCGAACGTGTACCTATAACAATTTTAGAATCTAAAAAAATTTAGCTGTACGAAGTACAGAATTGCAAAAATATTCGTTCGTATTTAACATTCTTCGATCAAAAAACTTCATTACCAAAAAGTACTTGTACTCGTCGCTCAAACTCCAAGAATATATATAGCTTATATATTTGGATGTTAGTCGTCGCTCATAAAGCCAAATATGTGTTTATGTCGTTTTATCCTTTGAAGGTACCAGAGCAATTCAAAACACATATTTTGTGATATTTCATTCAAATTCGTTCGATGCAAATACATTTGAATTATATTCTTTTTAAGTATACAAATGCCATTAAAACATTATTAATATTTTTGAGAATATGATAAACAAGATTCGATACATACAACGCACCGATGCGTAGAGCTCGTCTTTAGGTATAAGATATGCGTTGCGAGCAGCGGTTTTTAATTATTATGGCCTTTTGGTTAACAATTTAGAAAAATGTTATAGATATAAATAGTCTTACAAAGTTTTGTAGATTACTTGGATAAAAAAAAATGTGCATATTTTAAAATTTATAATAATAATATTTAATAATTTATTTCGTGCTTTGGGTTAACAAGATGATAAAATCTTGTCGATATAAAATATCTTTGTAATTTTTGGTAACATTTTTGGGTGTTGTAGTTATTTTTGTAAAGGCAGTATTAAGGGGGGCTAATGGGGCCCCATAACTCCTGAAGTATACGGGCCATTGGATTTGAACTGCGAGCGGATTCAAATGGGATGCCAAATAATATGTGTACCAAATTTGGTGTGAATCGCTCAGGTACCTTCCGAGGAGTAGAGGCACAAATTTGGTCTTACGAGCGAGCGAAGACTAACGTACAATTATATAAGTTATATATTTGTTTTTTTTTTAATATTTTTTTTTTGATCCGTGAATAGATCCAAATGAAAACCACCCCCCCTCCCCTTATTTAATGATATCTGTCATTATGACAAATTTCCACTATTTTCGGTGTACAGTTTACATCAACCAATCTTACAATTCACAAAAATAATATATTATAGTTAACTAGATTAATTTTCTATTATCTTTTTTACTATAATGGATTTTTTTTATGTAAATTTACTTATAATCCTTTGTATATTATTGTAATATTATCTTAGTTACCTTTTTACGAGAACTGGGATAAAATTCTATCAAAATTTAATGATGTACAACTATAATTCTTATTTGTTGGTATAGTCAGGGTGAAATAATAAATGATCACCAATTCAGAAGCTTGCTTGGGAGTAGGAGGAGGGCGCTGTGAGTTATCACATTCTCATTCCCAATATCCAGGATTAGTGGTTTGAACCTGAACACACACACATATACATACATACATACGTGTACGAACTGATATAGTGCTAGAGAAATAGATGGTAGCGATTCCAGCGCTACGCACATCGCAATAAAAACACGATGTTCTCTGCACAAAATGTCGAAGAACACAGCGAATCGGAAGGATTAATCATTCGTCTGTCTATCTCTCTCTCTCTCGGTCTCTGTTTCTACTAGGCTGTATGTGTGTGTGTGTGTGTGCAAGTACCATTAAAGACAGGTGGCCATTAATTTGCACGGCCCCAAAGCAGATAAGGTAGCGTCGATTGCGGGCTCTCCTGCTTCTGTGATCCGAAACAGCCACATTAATCAGCCCGCCTGTGATACTATCTCTGTGTGTGTGTGTGTGTGTGTGTTTTGTGCCCGTTACCGTTACATTATCAAGCAAGGACATTGGCTATTGGTATTCGCGACAGACTAACGAACGGTGTGTATCCTCTATGGGGCACGTCACTTTTGCTGCTGGAATTGCTTTGGCGATTGCACCAAATTTGAGGTGCGTAATCGCGGTTTATAGCGACTTCTGTATATGCATCATAAACTCTCCGTACGAACTTCAGAAGAGCTAAAGCATTCGATCAAAAATAATTATCCTTAACATAACGTTATTGTTCTTGTCTCATCTCTCTAAATCAATTTATAAAGTTTTGAAATAATACACACTTAAAATTTTTCGCAAGAAACAAATAATATTTACTTTCTTATACGTAGTAATAAGTAAGCCAATGATTAATGATAATTTTCGAACTCGAGATATCAACGGATATGCACGTTTTGACCTCCCCTGATTCGAACATCTGTTTTTGTATCTGTCTGTCTCTAACGCTCTAGATCCAAAATTGTCGAACGCAAAATTGTAGAACTTCAAACTTAAGACTTGTATATGCTCTAAGGGTGCAGTTATAATCATATTTTTTCACGACACTAAATGGCGCGTCACGGCAAGTTAAATAGCTATCTTTATCTAGCGCACACGAATAACAACCATCCTGCTTGCACACTAAACTTGGTGGGAATAGGACAGGTTGTCCATTTTGGTGCGTTAGATAGAGATAGCCAATATTTACACGGAAAACTTGACGTAAAGTGACGTGAAGCGAGGCGATTATAAATGCTCCTTAACTATGCACCTTTTATTTTTGAAAATAATATTCAAATCGAAAGTGCATGATTACTCTATGCAGTTCTTGTCCTTTCTCCAATATCACTAGAACGGCTGCACTTATGGCAAAAATAGTTTTGTTCATAATGAAAGATATTAATATTTTCCACAACTATTATTTGAAAAGTTTCTTCAAGAAATGTACCCCTTAAGAAAAAAGTGTTTCCATCTCGCCGGTTTCAGCACTTATTATCTAGATAAGCTTCATTTATTATTGGTTGAGAAAAATGAGCAATAATACAATACTAAAGCAATTGTTAGAGTACTAAATTTATTGTTGCAAACATCCAACAATCAATCAACAACATTTTCAATTTCAATATTTTTATTACTAATAATATTTTTATCTTCAGGTACACAATTTATAAAAACATAAATTATATAATTATTTTGTAGATTTTTTGATATAAAAAAGGAAATTATGATTTTTAGATTTTGAGATAGATAAATAACACATAAAGGAATTATGTTTTATTAGTATGAGAAAAAATTACACATATGACAACTGCTCAAAAATAAACAACTACAATTTATACATTAATACAATTTGCACATATTAGAACTACAATTTTTGATACGAGCATGTTACAGTCACACAATCAAACACTATAGCTGTCTTGTACTTACGTACGACGAGCTAAAAACTACCGACTAAGTTGTCTTACAAAGTTGGAAGTATTCTTCCTGGTGACATAAAAACATAAACTCATCATCTGGAAAGTTGTTAATATAGCAATGCAGAGTGAAAAGCTTGAAATGTGTATTTCTGTTAAATCCTCGAGTTAAAAATCTTTTATGATTACAATGTTTCCTTTTGAACTATTTCGAATAAAATTAAAAAAAAATGCACACTGATCATGGTGGTGTTTCGTTAAAACGCAGACAGAGGAAACTAAAAATGTTATCACGAGCAAAACGATAATATACCTATGCATGTATGTATGTACAAATGTACAGGTACATTATAATGAAATACTACAGACACTGTATACACATACATACATACATACATATACGCATCAAACGTAAAATAAATTTGAAAATGTGAAAATAACTGATGCAGGTTAAATAACGAACGCTCCGTATAAACGATTCGAAACAAAAGTAATTTATAATTTGTAGGTACTAGATCATATATGCGGGTACCAACCTCGCACTGCTAAATATTTACTAACGCTATAGAAATTCAAATATTTCTTTTTGCACTGCGATTGAACTCATTTTTAAACCAACACCCCCACAAACATAATTTTGGATTTTTCTATTTTCAATTCTTCTGAAGATTTATAAAAGTATTAATGTCAAAATGTTCCTCTCTATTATGAGAAATATGCATTTGAAATTCAAAGACGTTTCCATAGCAACCACATATCACATTTAAAGTTATCAGAATCAGAAAGCAATTGACGGTTACTAAGAAATATATACAGTAAAACTTCCCTAACTCGAATCTCGAGGTACAGGATAAAAGATTCGAGTTAGGGAAACTTCGAGTTATAGAAAATACACAATAAAAATATGTGAAAAAATTAGTTGTTTATTTTAAAGTATTCAGTAATTTTCTTTTGTATTTTACAAGACCACCTTTCATTTTCTACAAAATATTCCACTAAATTTAAAGAATTGTATATATAATCAGGAACATACATTCATCAATATCAGTATAAACACAAGGTGTAATAAGCCTTTTGCGTTTACTAGTACCACTGTAGTTATTAACTTTTTCTAAAAGTCTATCCTTGTTTTTAAAATGGTCGATAAGGTGTTAGGGGGCATACCGAATTGTATAGCAATATCCTTTTTCTTCTTTGTGCCCTTTTCTACCTCGGCAATTAAAGAAAGTTTTTCTTCTAATGATAAACACTTTAAATTTCGCTTCATATTCGAGATACATACATATGCACTTCAAAATAAAGTTTTGTTAACTAGTAATTACAGCACTGTATCACCTAATCTTCAAACTAAATCGATCACTAAATTATATACTACTATGACATTCTGAAAAACACACTGAAATCATAAATATATGTCCTGCACCTCACACGTACAAATTTGATTGTCAGTGCTATGCGGCTATTCGTACGTAGGGAATAAATACCCCAGCAATGAGAGAAAATATCACTTCGAACTAGAGAAATATTCGAGTTATAGAAATTCGAATTAGAAAGATAAAATAAGATGCAAAAAAGAACGAAACATTAGTGTTCAAGAAAAAAATTCGACTAAGAGAATACTTAGAGATACAACGAGAGAAAATATCACTTCGAATTAGAGAAATATTCGAGTTATAGAAATTCGAATTAGGGAGATAAAATAACATGTAAAAAAGAACGAAACATTAGTGTTCAAGAAAAAAGTTCGACTTAGAGAATACTTCGAGTTATAGAAGTTCGAGTTAGGGAAATTTTACTGTATATTCATAGTTGTTCTCATAGCTACAAAGCTTTACATTTTTAAGAGAAAGTCTTGTGCTGGGCACATCAGATGTTTTAAATCAACTATCAAATCTGTCTTTTTTCCATTGTCATTTCTACCATATTTGTGCTATTCTCTGGTTTAATGTCATATGTGGCCCATTTTAAATTTTTATTCTGTATCAGTTAACATATTTTCTCATTTCGATTTCGTTGGAAATCCTTCTCGTTCCAATATTTCCTAATATTGTGTTCTATACCCTACTGTGTATTCATTAAATTTAATTGAATTTATTCCAAGAATGGCCCCTCATTCCCACCACAATTACTCTAATCAATATGTAATTGAAAATAGGGATGAATTCTCCTACATTTCAAGCAACACAACAAGTTTTTGAAATGCTATTTCACAGAGTGTAGAGTCAAAGTTACATAGAATCTGTTGTTTACATACCAAAATTTTCGTAATATATTTATTAAAAGCAGTAACGGAATTTCTATAAGACTATATTTAGCAACTTAAATAGAAAATATATATAGAACAAGATTTGGTACGCGAAAAACGCGCCAATGCGTAGAGCTCGCCTTTAGGTAAGATATGCGTTGCGAGCACTGCTTTTTAATTATTATGGTCTTTTCGTTATTGAAACAAAAAATAAAATTGGAAAAAATGTTATGAGATAAAAAGTCTTACATTTTTTTGTAGTTTATATTGATAAAAAGAAAATTCTAGTGCATATTCTAAAATTCAAAATTATAACATTTAATTTTTTTTTTTTGGGCTTTACGTTAACAATATGAGAAAATCTTGTAGACATAAAATACCTTAGAATCTTCAGTAGAATTTTTTGGTTTTTTAGTAATTTTTATAAGGGCAATATTGAGAAGGGCTTCAATTCTTGGGGCCCTATAACTCGGGAAGTATACAGGCGATTGGATTTAAACTGTGAGCGGATTCAAATAATATGCCAAATAATATGTGTACAAAATTTGGTGTGAATCGCTTCGGTACCTTCAGAGGAATAGAGGGCGCAAATTTGGTCTTACGAGCGAGCGACGACTAACATCCCTTAATACTGCCCTTACAAAAATAATTAAAACACCCAAAAATTTTACTAAAAATTAAGATATTTTATATCTACAAGATTTTTCATATTGTTAACTTAAAGCCTGAAAAAAATAATTAAATATTATAATTTTGAATCTTAAAATATGCATTTAATTTTCTTTTTTCAATATACTTTACAAAAAATTGTAAATCTTTTTATATCTACAAAAAAAAAAATGGTATTGGATTAGAGACTTACTTTTATGCTTATCAAATAAATCGCAACATTAGTATAAACCATATTGTATTATTTGTTACAGGAACCAAAAGGTGACAGAAGTTTCAGAAACAGACGTTATTTAAAAATAACTATGGAGTGCGAATTCAGTTAAAACCCCACTGTTTCTCTGCGGTTATAGTTCCAACCGCAAAAGCAATGACAGTTGGGCCACATTGCCATATTTATAAAAAGAGAAAGTGAAACGCGGTGACCTGAAAACCGAAATTAAAAATAACGCGTGAATCGATAATGCATCAATGAAACATGATAAAATGAGGGGCGATTTACAACGAAACCTAAAAAACAAATGTGGAGGAGAGTCGCATTAAGAAGAAGGGGTACGCGGTACGTGGTACGCGCGATGATGGGCTGCACACCAGATAAAAAAGTCGAACGAACGTACGTTAAGGAGAGTGTGTAGCGGTTTCAAAAAAAAATTGGGTGGGAGAGATTTCAGTCGATTGATGCATCAATCACGCCCGATAAGCTAGCCAGCCCCGCTACAAAAAGCGCATGACACTCTGTAGCATTCGTACACACAGACAACGGCCGAAAAACAGCCTCGAACTGGAAAAAATCGCTAATATCATCCACATACATACATACATACAAACAGTGGCGCACCAAAGGTGCCACATTGCATAGGGCTTCTATTTTACTATCATATAAAATATACATCTTTAAAATTTAAAAATCAATTAATGGAAAACTATTATATTTGGTAATATATTTAGTAGTAAACCTAAATTAATTCAAATATATTCTTTTTAGCTCGTAAAATAGTACGAGACAGCTATAGTGTTTGGTCTTGTGTCTGTAATACTCTCGGATCAAAATATTTTATTAAGAACAAGCATTGGCGGAAGCGCTAGTGCTTCCATTTCGCCGAGCCCAATCGCAATAAATACAATACTAAAAGCGATAGCAATTATAAATGTACAAAATTTATTGTTGCAACATTTTAAATTTCAATATTATTATTAATAATTTTTTTTTTAGCTTATTGAGAATTTTAAATTACTCTATTATTGTCAATATTAGAATAAATTCACGTATTCACATAAACATTTCGTTTGTTTCGTGATTAGCCAAGGATATTGAAAATTATTTGATAAACATATCCTAATTTTATTAATAGAAACACAGTAGCAAATAATTTACATATTGAAAAATATAATGTTTGTAACCAAACATGATTACTTCGTTTCACCTATAGATGACGCTCAATGTCTGATTTACTTCAAAATATATTTTTAAAATTCTAATATTTTTAAAAGTTGGCCAAGGACAGTGTATTTAGGAGGGCTCTAAATTTTGATGCCCTATAACTCCAAACCTGCACAGACGATTGGATTTAAAATGCAAACGGAACTTCACGGGCACGGAAATTATGTGTATATCAAATTTCAATAAATTCGGTCCAGTACCTTCAGAGGAGTTGCAGTCACAAACCGAGCTAGCGAGATACATACATCCAAGTATATGAGAGGAGATAGATCCACAAAGTTGCTCTTACGAGTGAGCGAGCGAGCGACAAAATACAATGATATAAGTTATATACATTTTCGTAAACAGAGAGATGCTTAAATATAATCGTCTGTACAGGGCCGGAGTTATAGGGCCCTAAAATTTGAAACCCTCCTAAATACTACTTTTAATAATTTGGAATTTTGTATTAATAAAGTCTAAGATATTTTATATCGATAAAGTCTTTCCAAATTGTGAGCCCAGGGGCCATAAAAAAATATAGATAAATAAAACTCAATTTGTTTTCTTTATTATATCGAAAAAAAAAAAATCAAAATATAATGAGACATTTTAGGTTTATAATGTATTCACAGATTGTGAACCTGAAGGTAAATAATATTAATATTGAAATTTAAAATGTTGTTGATTAATTGTTAGATGATTGCAACAATTAATTTTGTACTCTAACAATTGCTATCGCTTTTAGTATTGTATTTAATGCGATTAGGTTCACCGGTGCGCTGGAAGCACTAGTGTCTAAACCTCAAGAAAACCTCTCAATTTTCTCAATCAATAATAGATAATTTTGTAATGATAACTAAGAAGTGCTGAAACCCTTAACTAGGCAATTAAAAATAAATAAAATCCGAATTAATATTAAAGTATTAGGTGTGGGTTTAAGGTCCGAGTGCCCCATCCGTGTAGCGCCACTGTACACATATATAGATACATTGCAACCAGAGTCACACAGGTATAGAGTGTATGCGTGTGTGTGTGTGGGTTACCGAGAGTTTAAAAACGCGCATACCAAAACAATAATAGTCAATCAATGATAGCAATGAGCCAATAACCAAATGGAACGTTACAAGCAGAGCGCAATGGTGGGGTGGGTTTTGGGTGCATGCGAGGGCAAGGGCGGCGGTGCGGCAGGGCGGCCGGCCAGAGGCGAGCCACACACCGCTCCGCTGCTGTGACAACCCTGTTTACAAATGTTGCGATTGATTCTTTCAATGTAGTGTGTTCGCTGTGTATGAGTTGTGTGTGATCCGCCAGCACCCGTTCCGTTCTCAATATTATCATTACCACTATACCGATACGTGTGCATTTCATTTCATTCGCCGTCTACAATCGTACAACAAGCACTCGGGCGCGCGAACCCACCATTTTGTACACGCAAGACGCTGCTAACTTCGTACCGTTTGTCGGCCAAGGTGCACAGTGTTGCCACGTCTCGCTCTGCGTGATACGCGAATCTTAAGATTGTGATACATGTTTGTTATGTTTCAATTAAAGTCATTTGGTACTGTGTTGGTTTTGTTGCAAGTTTCCATTTTCTGGCTGTGTAATTTAACGTATTGAAGATGCAGTGTTGCCAAATGTTGAAGTTTTAAGACGGTGCGCGGAACCTAGATAAGCATGCTGCGCAGTGGCACCTTGTGTTTGGTTTGAGCGTTGCTATGTGTTTTGTGTTTCGTTTGCATTGTCTTACACACTTATATTATTCTATTGTTGCCATTATTTATATTTTATAATGCACGTATTCTTGTTTGTGTGAAATTCCCTGTAGTTATTTAATGTATGTAATATATGCACACATGTTATGTTTGATTAATAAATAATTTATTTGTCTTTTTTAATTTTCTATTAAATTTTAGTTAGTAGTTTTATATTTTAATCGTTTTACATTTAAAATTTTAACAGAATGCATTGAATTACTATTTAGCTCCAAACAGTAAGCATTAGGTTTCATGTAACAATTGCGTAACCGGTTATGTTACGTATCTAAGACATCTCAGAGATGTTACATGGAGTAAGATAATTAATAGGGACATATCTAATACCAGTATTAATTTTACAATCATTTATGTTTATTATTAATTCAATTTCAATACAAATATTTTTGTATTTGTATTAAATATACAATACAGATTGCATTTAAAATTATTTGAAGCATTTTGACTAGAAAACTAAGATATATAAGCAACAACAAGTTTAGTTTTGTCTACTTTTAAAGAAGTAATTAGCCATTTTATGTTTTTTCAACCGCATTTTAATAATATAAACTTTGTAATGTTCCCTCTTCAAAGCGTTGTTAGTGTTGTAACCCAATATTATGTTTATGTCTGCACCGCTGATGCTTAACTTTAAGTGAGCTTAGGATTGGTTGTGCTTTGATATTAAAATTAATTTGAATCATAAGTTTAGTTAAAATTAACTAAATTTTCTAATTCTTATTGAATTTTTTTCAAGTGCTGCTTCATAATAATTACAATAATAAAATGTACTTAAGTTACGCTTGCCGTTTAGTCGGTGCATTTGCCCATTAGTGTACTTAAGCTAATTTTACCCGCTCTCCTGTAAATTATGGCAGTGCATTTTACTCTCTCGCCGAGAAACCAATTAATTCTTTATGGAGTATTAAACAAGCTTTAAACCAAAATCAATTCACGCCCAGTTTCGCTGCATTTTATATAAATTCTCAATATAAATTAAGCATTATCGACTTTGGTATACTATTGTGACAGTTCGTTAATTATAATAATGTATTTGGAATATTTATTTTTAAATTAGTGAATACTATAATAGTCATGTGGCAAGCTCTTGCTGTGGAGAAAATGACATAGACATCTTAATTTAGAACCCATTTAATTACTATAACCCATATCAATTTATTAAATAACGCTCAACTTGAATAGTTATTCAATATTGAAATTAATAACTAGAATTTCAAATTTTAGAACCAGATTTTTGTATCCCCTCCACTTTATAGTAACAATGTTGCATGTAATGCAAAGACAATTTTGAAATACGTAAGTAAGGTTATGTCCACTTTTGGCAAATTGTCTGATTATGCTTTCACATAACCAATATCACTCTTGTTTAATAATAATGTACACTTGTAACACTAACCCTTCGAAAAATAATTAATAAAATGGCCACATACATATTATAAAGAACATAAGACTAAAAGAGGTTAAGTGACAGCTAGCAGCGTTGCCGAATCCACTTATGAAATCAACTAAAATTTACTACAAACTTAATAGCCCTATTACCCACTCCAAATAAACCGTCTAGGCCTATAAGGTGCAAAACTTAAATAAATCGTATCTTATATAATATAAAGATAAAGAAAATATGTATAGTTTAAAATGTTGTTTCCTTTCGGAAAAAAAATCAATATAAAGGCTTGCCACATGCGATTCTGCAAGGATTCTACAAATTTTATAAATGTACTAACAATGGACACAACATAAACCAATTTTATACATTTTGTAACCATAGATACAATATATAATAAAGCGTTACGGATATACTCACACACCATCATGTAGGTTATTTTATATATATATATATATATATATATATATATATATATATATATATATATATATATATATATATATATATATAAATATATATATATATATATATATATATATATATATATATATATATATATATATATATATATATATATATATAACTAGATTAACTCGAGACCACAATTTGCCCTTATCATATACATAATAATGTACATTTTAATAAATATTGCCATTCGATGACATCTCTTCAAGATTATGACAATATCCTCATTGGATTCGAGGTAGCCTATCATGCATGGTGATTTGGCGCATAGTAAAAAAAATTATAGTGGCTTATACGATTTTCACAACGGCTCAAGCCAATAAAAATAATAATTTTAAAAAATAAATTATTTATACCCGCCATCAAAAAATATATATAACTCTTATACTTGGATGTATCTACCTCGCTCGGTCGGTCGCAAGATCTGAGTTTGTAACCGCAACTCCTCTATAGGTACCAGATAGATTTTAACGAAATTTGGCTAATATAAAATGTGGGTGGTCAAAAAGTTTGCTTCGCATTTTAAATGGAATCGTCTATACAGGTCCGGAGTTATAGGGCCCCAAAATTTGGAGCTCCCTTTGCAAAATTTTACTAATTATAAATTTAAAATAAATAAGCAATATAAATCTATTTATTCCTATAACGTTTTTTTTCAGATTGAGTGAACATTAAGGCCTGAAAGGAATATTAAAAACCATAATTTTGAAATATTGTAGCTATCGCATTAAATGGTTATTGTTGTAATTAATAAAAAACAATGTCATTTCTATCTTTTACATGTTATTTCTTCAAAATGTGGGTTTACTTCTTTTCTATATACATAAAAAATTAAGCTTCCACTGAGTCAATAATATGGCGAGCTAAAGGTATTGGTGCCTCAACCTATGCTTGTCTATATATATAGATATCGCTTCGATCTCAAAACTGTGATCTATGCAATAAATCTATTGCATTTATCTATGCTTTAGAGATTATGAATTTATTAACCATGATTCCAGAAATTTTTTTTATGCAGTTATTGTTTACTTAAATTCATATTCTTTTCAATTACAATTTATTTTACTTTTAAATATTTAAGAATATTAAATATTATTATACATTTTTAATATAAGACAAATTAACAATACAATATAGGAGTTTTTACAAAGGTAATATTATTATGAAAACATTTGAAGTGTCCTCCTCAGTCATCTTTTACTTTTATATCTATTATTGCTTTATTTTGTTATAAATTCATCCTATGATTGATATGAAATACATATATGATTGTAACTAGGAAAACGTAAATTTAACATTACCATTTCCAAAAAAATTAATTAATTAAAAAGTGATTAGTATTTCAATATCATCAACTTTTATAAGAATTACATAGTAAGAATAAAAATGAATGGATTAGCAGCCTCATAGGCTATTCACACTTTTATTTTAATTAATTTTAGTATTCATTGAATGTACAATTAATGAAAATTATAAGATACAATGAAATATAATCTTACAAATTGTCTAGAAATTTAATATTTGATTATGCATTCAAAATGATTCAAGGCACTGACAGTTTACATGTGCAGTAACGAGTCTGTAAAATTATCCCATCGATTATAATAGATAAGCCACTAAATATTCATGCCATTTATTTTATGTTATTTGTTAACGGATATTGAAATAAATTCCTATTTTCCGAATCATGCGCATGCATTCTGGTACGAATATATGCCGACGGAACATTTTCTAGAGTCACATATACAAAACACTTAATTTTCTTAAAAGTTATCAATAACTAAATATCAATTATATACCGGCACAATAAGTTCAGTTAAAGATGCATCGGTATTTTATGAATTAATTGGTGGAGTTAACGTTATACCAAGTAGCAATTCTAAACGTGTAAGTACATGGGAGATTAGCGTAGTATTTCAGTATTTTTCAAATTGAAGCTCGAGCTATGAAGTACAATAATGATTATGAGATATCAAATTATATATTCGAATAATACCAAATATATATATATATATATATATATATATATATATATATATATATATATATATATATATATATATATATAAAATATGTAAATAAATATCTGGTGTGGCTTTCACTCGACTTTCTTATATTTAATTTTCATTATATATGTAATATAGCTGTATTAAATTCATTCTACCATACGCATGTGGCAAGCCTTTATATTATTTTTTTTTCGGAAGAAAGCAGCATTTTAAACTATACTATTTTTTTGTTTTTCTGAAATCTTCATATTACAGAAGATACGAATTATTTAAGCCATATAGGACTATGACGGTATTACGCCTATGGGCTTATATGGAGTAAAGGATAGGGCTATTACCATTAAGTTGGTAATAAATTTTAGTTGTGTTCATAAGTAGATTCGGCAACGCTGTTAGCTGTCAGAAAAATGTTATCTAACCTCTTTTAGTCTTATGTTCTTTATAATATGCATGTGCCAAGCCTTATTATTAATTTATTTTCGAAAGGTTAGTGTTACATGTGTACATTATTATTAAACATGAGTGTTACATTGGTTATGTGAAAGCACAATCAGACAATTTGCCAAAAGTGGGCATTAACTCACTTACGTATATCTAAATTGATCTTGCATTACATGTAACACTGTTACTATAAAGTGGAGGGGCTATAAAAATCTGGTTCTAAAATTTGAAATTATAATTACTAATTTGAATATTGAATAACTATTGAATTTGAACGTTATTTAGTAAATTGATACCGGTTATTGTAATTAAATGGTTTCGAAATTAAGATCTATATGTCATATTTTCTACAGCAAAAGCTTGCCACATGCCTATGGCTATGAAACAATATCAATATGTCTGATAACTTAGAAGCGTAAATGTAAGACGATTTTTTAGTTCATTCGATTCAGAAATTTGGTGTTATCGATTTATAACATAATCATTATTGTACTTTCATATCTTGTACATCAAATATAGAGAAATATATATATATATATATATATATATATATATATATATATAGATATAGATATACATATACATATATAAATGTACAATGTCCACCACCAGAGTTGACCGTTTTAAATAATGCAACTGCCGATTAATATTTCAACAATGCGGGTGTTAAACTCGAATAAGATGTTGACACCTCTCGATAGATTTTTATTTTCTATAAAAATAAATCTTATGACGAGCCCTGTACAACTTTGTAGCGCCACACGGTATAACGGCGCCTCCTCCAATTAATTCGTTGGTTCCAATGTTACATTAAATAACGGCATATTGGCAATTTTTTAGGCACCCCAGTTTTTCTGCCTAGGCACACACAACCACACATGATAGCAGAGCAAGCAACTATGTGATCCAGCATTTACAGGCGAAATCACAGAGAAAGACAAGTTTTGCTTCCTTTTACGTTATGTACATAAGAAAGTATTGTGACCTCAAAATTTTAATAGAAAAATTAGTTTTGAATATCTTTGCTCTAATACATAAAATTATTGATTTATCCTAAATGATATTTAGTGGAATCTTTCCTGATAAAACAAAGACAATAATAAATAAATATATAATACTAGGGTAACCTGGGGGCACCATGTGCCCATATCATATACAGTATACAGTCACCGATCCATCTGTCTAATTGAATAATGTGACGGGTTGCGAATTTTCTCGTAATTTTATTATAAATGTAGACTTATGGTGGCATTCTGAGCTAATCTGTAAATCTATACAGATATTCTATAAATATTTAAATGCTATTAATTTCAAAATGATTATATTTTTCAAAAAATGTTGTAGATAAATCATACATTGTTGTTCAGTTTATTAAGTAAACTCATTAATAAAATGATTTCTTTAATTAATAAAACTGTTATAACGTTGTCAATACTTTATAGAATTCTCTATAGATTTATAGATTGACACAGAATTCCACTATTAATCTTGCTTGCACTATATAAATAAAGCGCTTTTCCTTGTAAGCACGGTTTTACATTTTCGTTATTTTCTTTGTAAGTCGTTTGTATTGTATTAAATAAGCACATTTGGCATTCAATATCAATATAATAAATCAGATGCCAGTATCTACAAGCTACACAACACATTAAATCTTCAAATTAATATATTTTTCACAAAAATACTTTAACATTTATGGCGCTTGATTCGTTTTTTGTCTATTTAACAAAGTAGACTTTCTATGTTGTAGTCACCGCATTTTTTAAATGTGATGAATGGGCACTTATTAAAACAAAATTGGTCACACGATTAAAAATAATAATTTTAAAATATTAAATATTTTAGCCCACCAATAAAACGGTTACAATTGTTTGAAATATCACAAAGAATTTCAATTATCACTGTGGGGTAATAGAAAAACTCTCAACTCTCACGGTAAAATTTGGGGTTCAATTCCTGCTCATGCCAGTTTCATTTTTACAAACGGAAAATGTTCTACACATAAATATAAACATATAAACAAACACACACATCTAAGTGTTTATATATTCATATATTTTTTCCTTTCTACACATAAATATAAACATAAAAAGATATAAACAAACACATACATCTGAGTGTTTATATAATTTTTCCTGTCTTGCAATTGCATTTATTTTGTTATTTTAATATACACTTGTTACAAGACATTTTAGATATTTGGAACAATATAAAATTTTTTTGAATTATTTCTATACTTTGTTACATTAACTATAAATTGTTTTTGTAATAATTTGAAATTTTATTGTTGAGAAAGTAATCCGTAAACAGTAAAAATAAAATGCACGGTTTTACTACATATATACATCGTTGTTGGTAAATATGTGTATAGTAACAAATTAGTTTTGTCAATGTACATATTTTACGACGAGCTAAAAATCAACACTACAATAAATTGCATTTGCAGTCTGCTGCTTACTAAAGAATCAGTTTACCTGAATTAATACACAATGTAATTAAAAATAATTCTCAACAAGGGTATAGTTAACATTGAACAAAATGAAATTTGCAATGGTAAAAGCTCATTTGTAGAATTGAAAACGCTAAAACATCTTCATTGTATATTTTGTATATATATATATTTTACTCGCATATAAGTATATATATATATATATATATAAATGTATGTATGTATGTATACGTAAATATACAAACGAAGCAGGGGATTTTAGTATATATTTTAATGGGCAGGGTGTGGTGATCCACCCACCCCTGTGGCAGCACCCATGGCTCCGGAGGGCAACCCCAAAAACCCCGTGCGTCCAGCGCGTATAACTTATGTGCAAGCTAAAATGGCACCGTCCTTGCTAAAAATAGTGGGCGGAGCGACGCGTATGACCGGACCAGCCACAAAAGTTGTGCGGCCTGCCTAAAAACTTTCTACCCCTCGCACAGGGTGGGGCCTGCTGCTTGCGTTAGACAAGAACCACCCGATATTTATCCCCTGTCGCACACCCCGCACTTCTTTCTAAGTGCAAACGAACCGCGCGCGCTTTATACTACTACACATACTACTTTCCCAACTGCAAACACATCCACGCAAATACGCACCCTACCACACATACAAATACGGACTACAATCCAATACTACACAACTACTAAGCACAAACGCATTATAGTTCCCTTCTTCTAACTGTAACAGAATTTTGAACCCTTAACTTATACTTGCTAAAATATTCCCAATTTACGAAATTACTATCCATATTTATACATTTTAACTAATATTCTACATAAGTTATGACTTATAACTACAAGGGGCCGTATTTGTTATTGAAATACTTCTGTTAAATTATTGATATTTAAAACTAGGCATGTGAGAAAATTAGAAGAGAATCTAGTATATTAAAACAGCACTAGTTGGGCCGTTCGTAAACGAATTTAACTTAATATAACATAGTATTAAGGGCGAAATTTCATCCTAATATATTTTGCTAACAAACTGAGTTTCCCAACGTATTCCATATATACATTTGTTCCTAATGTCGAATGTGGTGAAAGCCCAAGTTCCCCTATCCAAACTCTATGAACTCCGACTGTCTAAGTGCAAATGACTGGCTTTGAATTTCTGACAAATGCCAAGCGATTATATGGCGTATGTGTTATGTGTTTAAGGGTGGAATTCGCTTAGCGTGGGAATGGAATGGTGGCGCAAACGAACGATATATATAGGTTAGGTATGTTGGACTCGTCCACAGTAAATGAGTATCAGCTTCGTTATTACGCGAAATACTTGTCTGTAGATGCTGTAGAATTTAACACTCGACACATATTTTTGTTTATTTATAAAATTATGTCACTCTGTATTACCAACTTACGAAAATAAAAATAATATTTACAACGTAATTGTTTTGTTTTTGTTGTTTTTTTATTTTCACTTTCAGAATCAATGTCAGGGTTACCAACTTTGTGGGGAATTATAAGAATTTCCCACCAAAAAAATTGATAATGTATTTATATTTTGTTGTATATTTATATAATTTCATAACAAGACCGGATATTTGGATATGTTTGTACTTTTTGTTTTAAATTTTGAAATTCATTGATACCATGGTTACAAGATGTAAATTTAGAAAATTCAAAAACGTTCGTGTTTTGAAAAATATAACGTGAACGTAATATAGTTTATATATTAATTATTTTTTAAATAAATTTAGGAATCAGTCCATTTGGCAGCGTCTCTGTATGGACTGATATAGGAATTTTAACTCACTATAAAATATACTTAATTATATATTTTATTTTTTAGTAAATTATTTTAAATTTGTATTCTGTATTTTTTAGTTTATTTTTTTATTAAAACATTAACATTTTTATATTTTCATTCATTTTTCTTTTTATTTATTTATAAAATTCGTATGGTTTTCGAAAAACATATTAAATATTTATTTTGAAATTGTATCCTGTTGTTCAATATGTATATTTTTAAAGAAATACTTATTTCAAATTATTCAAATCTAAATTTTACATCTCTAATCGCATAACTCTTTATTTAAATAATATTTAAATTTTGTCAGAAATTTTTTTATCACTGATACAAATCAATTTTTTCAAGAGATTTTAAAATATATTTTGAATAAGTTTCTTATATTATTTATTTCCCACATTATTTATATTTATTTTTTAGCTCGCCGTACGTAGTACCGAAGAAGCTAAAGCATTCGGTCGTGTGTCTGTAGCATTCTCGGATCAAAAAATTTCATTAAGAAAAAGTGTTCGTCTCGTCGCCCTGATTCCGAAAATGTATATAACTTATATATTTGGATGTTAGTCGTCGCTCGCTCGTAAGACCAAATTTGTGCCCTCTACTCCTCTGAAGGTACCGGAGCGATTCACTCCAAATTTGGTACACATATTATTTGGCATCCCATTTGAATCCGCTCGCAGTTTAAATCCAATCGCCCGTATACTTCCCGAGTTATAGGGCCCCAAAATTTAAAGCTCCCCTTAATACTGCCCTTATAAAAATAATTAATACACTTAAAAATTCTACTAAAAATTCTAAGATATTTTATATTCATAAGATTTTTTCATTTTGTTAATCCAAAGCCCGAAAAAAATTATTAAATATTATAATTTTGAATTTTAAAGTATATGAACTAAAATTTATTTTTATCAATATAATCTAAAATTAAATGTAAGACTTTTTACACCTATAACATATTTTCAAATTGTTAACCAAAAGGACATAATAATTAAAAACCACTGCTCGCAACGCATATTTTACCTAAGGGCGAGCTCTGCGCGTTGGTGCGTTTTACGCGTACCAAATCTTGTTTATATGTACATTTATTTTGTTGTCTTAATTTAATAAATTATACATAAATTTGTATTTCAATTCAGTAAATATCTTAAAATATAACAGTAAAGTATAAGCAAAAAGAAAGATATTGAAGAATTTCAATATTACTTTGAATTTTTAAAAGAATGTTACAGAAAGCTATAAATATTTTGAAGATCTAATTATTACGATAACTATAAGAGTTATTATAGTAATATATGAAAATTCCTAATAAATTTATCCAATAATATAAATATTGTGCCACAATACAATTCGTAGCATTCCTGGTAACAGTGTACGATGTGCTCGCGCCAGCGTATGCGCAAAGGATGAAAGCAAGTGTTGATCAAGTCCTATGTGCCGCCGGCCTGGAAGGGGTAAGTCCCGGAATTTAAAACTGGGAGTGGTCTTCTACTTTCATATCGATCCTGTCTCAAAAGCTTTACGAACGAAGCGCCTCTTGTGTTCAAATAAAAAATCAACCATCCAGTTCGACTACCCTCCGTTAGATGGCAAATATGGTGCACTTTCGATTTTTGTGTCTTGAAATAATGCATTTAATTTTTAATAAACAGTATTTCATTTGCTACACATATATTGGTTTGAATTATTACTAATACAGCAGAGGATTATTTCAAATTTATGCTCAATTTCCGGTCCAATTCAGAATATGTTTAAATTTCGGTATATTTAATGAAATGTATAAATTGATATTAGTTTTAATTTATTGTCCATTATTATTTGGATCGATTATTTATCGTATCATCCTAAAAAATAAGATATGACTTTAATAATTTTGTTTTAAATTTCAACGTTCGTTAAAATTGCAATTATAATAAAAACCATGTGGTAAATTCGGATTAATGGATACAAAACATACATTTACGTATTTCAAAACGATTTTCTAGTAAATGGTACATTTTATGAGAAAACTTTTCAAACTAAATTTTCTTTTCTTTTTTCGTTATTGGGATACTAAGACCAAACCCTTACTATCTGTTTAGATTTTGTCTTCAAAACTAGGAGTAATTCTTGCGGGACATATTAAAATTATATAATAATTGGTGCATGTGTGCGTGCGTGCGCGTAAACTTTCAATATCGAAGAATATTCCATGAAAACCTATGAACATATATAGATTTGACGTTTACATTTACGTGAAAATCAAAGGGCATCAATTTCATTTTTTTAATATAAATTTAATTCCTAATTAATAATTAGTAAAGTTTAGTACCCAAGATAATAAATCATCAGGAAAAAGTTATTTTCGTTGCTTTTCTAGTGAAGAGTGCGATATTTACTCAAAATTATCGTCAGAAATTTACTAAAAATTGATTATAAACCATTATTATTAAAAGGTCTCTGCTAGTACAATCTATAAATTTAAAGTTTCATATTCATATAATAATTAGTTATATTGCTGTAGAGCGTTCATGTACAGATACACACACACGCAGATGTCATCTTAGCAATATTTAATATCAATTCAGTAAAACTCAAAACGTGTATTTATGTTAAAATCTCTTCTTGAATTTATAATTATTCTTTTTTCTTCCTCAAAGGAAGAGAATAAAGTGACTATTACATTTCCATAGTTTTCAGTTAGGGAATACTCACCAAGAATAGTTAATTGTATAATCATTTATTTGTACTTAAAGATATTAAATTACATGTCATTTCCCAGATAATTTCTAGCGAAACTTGATATATAAACATTTATACAAGCAACACAATATTTGATTTAATTAACGTAAATAAATTATTGATGTTCTTGCACAAACAGTACAAACTTATAGATATATCTACGTATACATACTTGGTAGATATTGCATAGCAAACTATTTATTGAAACCCCATAGTCACCATGTGCCCATATCATATACAGAACACAGTCTACTCTTCACTGATCTATCTTTATGTGTTTCTAACTTTCTATCAACATGAAATAAATGCATACTTTGTTTTTTAGCTCGCTGTGCGAAGTACTGAAGAAGCTAAAGCATTCGGTCGTGTGTCTGTAGCATTTTTGGATAGCAAAAAGTGTTCGTCTGGTCGCCCTGAATCCAAAAATATATATAACTCATATACTTGGATGTTAGTCGTCGCTCGCTCGTAAGACCAAATTTATGACCTCTACACCTCTGATGGTACCGGAGCGATTCACACCAAATTTGATACATATATTATTTGGCATCCCATTTGAATCCGCTCGCAGTTTAAATCCAATCGCCTGTATACTTTCCGAGTTATAGGGCCCCAAAATTTAGAGCCCCCCTTAATACTGCCCTTATAAAAATAATCGAAGCACTTAAAAATTCTACTAAAAATTGTAAGATATTTCATGTCTACAAGATTTTTTCATTTTGTTAACCCAAATCCCGAAAAAAAATATTAAATATTATAATTTTGAATTTTAAAATATGCACTAATTATTATTTTTTTTAATCAATATAATCTAAATTTGCTACACATATTATTTGGTATCCTATTTGAATCCGCTCGCAGTATAAATCCAATCGCCCGTATACTTCCCGAGTTATAGGGCCCCAAAATTTGAAGCCCTCCTTAATACTGCCCTTATAAAAATAATTGAAGCACTTAAAAAATTTTCTAAAAGTTCTAAGATATTTCATATTAACAAGATTTTTTCATTTTGTTTACCCAAATCCCGAAAAAAATTATTAAATATTATAATTTTGCATTTTAAAATAAGCACTAAAAATTTTTTTTCATAAATATAATCTAAAATTAGTTTCAAATTGTTAACCAAAAGGCCATAATAATTAAAGACCGCTGCTAGCAACGCATATTTTACCTAAGGGCGAGCTCTGCGCGTTGGTGCGTTTTACGCGTATCAAATCTTGTTTATCTCCAAATCACAATCTATGACACTGTAGTGTATCGGAGAATCTCAGTTAAGCATTATTATGAAACAATTTTATAAATTTAGTAACCTAAAAGTGCTGCACATTTCATGGTACTCAAAACAAAATTAAGTAATATTATATATAGATAGTGAAAGACTAAGAATATCGAGTGTACACTGAAGAAAGACTCGTCCTTCTAGTAATTTTTATTTGAGCATTTCTTTGCAAAATTTCTTTATTACTTGATTTATTAATTATTAATAAACTAGTCAAGTACATTATTTATTTTAGGTTTCTGTCTTTATTATTAGATAATTTTATTTAATAGTAATAGATTTGGGATTTATTTATTAGTAGAAAACCTAAATTGATTTTAGTAAATTCTCTGCTCAGTGTAAGTCACATCAAATTATTTTATTTTTTCAATAATTATTATTATACAGTAAAACTTCCCTAACTCGAACTTCTATAACTCGAAGTATTCTCTAAGTCGAACTTTTTTCTTGAACACTAATGTTTCGGTCTTTTTTACATGTTATTTTATCTCCCTAATTCGAATTTCTATAACTCGAATATTTCTCTAATTCGAAGTGATATTTTCTCTCGTTGTATCTCTAAGTATTCTCTAAGTCGAATTTTTTTCTTGAACACTAATGTTTCGTTCATTTTTGCATCTTATTTTATCTTTCTAATTCGAATTTCTATAACTCGAATATTTCTCTAGTTCGAAGTGATATTTTCTCTCGTTGCTGGGGTATTCCCTACGTACGAATAGCCGCATAGCACTGACAATCAAATTTGTAGGTGTGAGGTGCAGGACATATATTTATTATTTCAGTGTGTTTTTCAGAATGTCATAGTAGTATATAATTTAGTGATCGATTTAGTTTGAAGATTAGGTGATATAGTGCTGTAATTACTAGTTAACAAAACTTTATTTTGAAGTGCATATGTATGTATCTCGAATATGAAGCGAAATTTCAAGTGTTTATCATTAGAAGAAAAACTTTCTTTAATTGCCGAGGTAGAAAAGGGCACAAAGAAGAAAAAGGATATTGCTATACAATTCGGTATGCCCCCTAACACCTTATCGACCATTTTAAAAACAAGGATAGACTTTTAGAAAAAGTTAATAACTACAGTGGTACTAGTAAACGCAAAAGGCTTATTACACCTTGTGTTTATACTGATATTGATGAATGTATGTGTCTGATTATAAATACAATTCTTTAAATTTAGTGGAATATTTTGTAGAAAATGAAAGGTGGTCTTGTAAAATACAAAAGAAAATTACTGAATACTTTAAAATAAACAACTAATTTTTTCACATATTTTTATTGTGTATTTTCTATAACTCGAAGTTTTCCTAACTCGAATCTTTTATCCTGTACCTCGAGATTCGAGTTAGGGAAGTTTTACTGTATTTATAATATAATATGAGCAAATTGCTCACGCGCGTCAAGTTTCGTTATACTGTAAATAGCGACAAGCGACAGATTAATGAATCGCTGTTAAATCGGGCCATCCTATAGGCAAATTTCACCTAGTCCACCCCTGTTTGTAACCGAGTAATATGTTAAGAATTTAAGATAGCATGGATAATTATACATGAATATATCTGCAATTGTTGGGTGGTATAAAGTTTTGTCAGTTGGTTCAATAATAAAATTCTAACGAAGAAAATGAAGTGCCGTGGCAATGTAGGCCAATAAACGCACGTATGTATGTATGTATGTCTGTTATGCTCGCTATATCATTAACAACTGAAAACCTCAACGACATCATTACTTAACAACAATAAAGCCTAATATTGCTGCGAAATGCAGCCAAGCGTTACGGCCTTTATCTGCTGTAATCTACATACGAACAGCCATAGTAACGTCGCCGTCGCAAGCGATACTGCCAAGATACAATGTGAACCTCAATGTGAACACGCCACACACCTCGAAAGTAGCCCTTGCGTCAGTGGGGCACAAGTGCGACAATCGCCGCCAGTTGATGGCGTCGTTGCGCGCGGATCCGAGATGTTAGCATTCTCAGCGCAACGCAACGCAACGGTAGAGTCCACAACTATACTGTATGTTGTATGTATATAAATGTGTTTATGTATGAGAGGTTTTATCACTACATATAGTCAGAGTCGGGCGACATCACGAGCCAAAGCTTCGTTCATCCATAGAGAGAACAAAAACGTTTAGTACTTTGAGGTTAGGTTAGGTACCACCGGGCAAGCTTACGATCAGCTGATGTGGCCAACGACGCCATCATACATACTACATTTCTTCTTCTTCTTTTATAGAAAATGCAAAATTATATTCTTTATTGTTCTTCCTACGTCTGCAAATATTCTTTTCAATTTCAAAACAGAATGTTAAATTCTCTTACTAATTGCAATTTAAATAAATTTTATTTTAATCAGTCATTCTGAGACTGGAAATTTATTATTTCAGTTGGTCATTATCAAAAAAAAATGGGTTGTGGCCAACGCAGAACTTTCTATTACGTAGTTTTCATTATATATATATATATATATATATATATATATATATATATATATATATATATATATATATATATAAAATAATAAGATAATTGACACAATTTACTGTGAAATATTGGTATTTTTTAACAGTTTGTTTGGAACATATATATATATATATATATATATATATATATATATATATATATATATATATATATATATATATATATACATATACATATATATATATATATATATATATATATATATATATATATATATATATATATATATTTATATATATATATATATATATATATATATATATATATATATATATATATATATATATATAGACAAAATTGAGATTACGTGATGCTTTATTTGAATAATGGAACGAAAACACATTTCGTATGTCATTGTTCGAGAAATTTCGTTAAATAACGAAAATATATGTGTATGAATCGGTTTTTATTCAATATCATTTATTTTATGTATAAAAGAAATCCCAGAAAAAAGAAGAAAATACAGAAAACTTGTATGGCAAAAAAGAAAGTCAGAATACAAAACAAACGAAATACACGGATAGTTAGAAAATTAGATGTATAAATGACGAATATAAAGAAAATGAATTAGGCTTAATCGAGAAAGCATGAAAAACATAAGAAAAATGACGAATATAATGAGAATGAACGAAAGATGAACCGAGAAATTAAGAAAACGTATAAGAAAGTTCTGTGTTGGCTACAACCGATTCTTATTATGTAGAATACATTTTTTTTAACCACTTACGAAGAAAATCTATTTATAAAGACTAAATTTTGAAAATATATAAGACAATACATTAAATTTCAAAATTATCATATTTAATATGTCTAGCCATTTGGTTCATAATTCGAATAAACGTTACAAATATAAATTGTCTTATATAATAAACATAAAAAATTAAAGAAAATATTGTCTTTGGAGAATAACAGGAAGAATTATCTTGATTTGAGGGTCTTGTATGACGAACTAATAAACTATTTTGGGAGCGGTGTACACAATAATATAAGACACTCAGTTCACAATTGTGTTATTTCATTTGCATTTTAAATTTCATATAGAATGACCAAGGAAAGGAAATTTGAGTTTTTATAACTGTGATCATTGTATTTTTGACCAAACTGTATAATTTTTTTTAAATCTCAATAAACCGTGATTAGGAATACAAATAGTTGTGATTCTCACATTTTGGTTGATCGGTCACTAGAGTTACGGTAAGAATATGTATAATATCTTGAATAAACTTTTAAAAATGCTAAACAAATCAACACTCATATTCAGTTCAGTTAGAGCTTGCATATTTATGAAAAGATAATGTCTTTAGTAGCACATGCAGAGGGTTAGTTATATTTCGTATTAAGTAAAGAAATAATATCAGGTTTATTTTGAAAGGAATCAGGTTTGGTGGCTGGTGGCTGGTGGCCGGTGTCTGGTCCAGCGAGATCACTTATGCAGCATCTCTTGTTGTCCGAGCTCCAACTGACGTCGCATATGACCCGTGGGAAATTATGGCTCCGCTGCTATCCTAACCTGTTTTTTCTTCATATCTTTTTATTACGACAATACTCTTTTATTTCTTTTTTTAATTTAATCCAAGAACTTTGCGGTCATCCCTTTATGTTCATTTTGAACTCTCATACAGTAATGTTGGTCTTCCGTATTTCTAATCTAGAGCAAAAATAATTGCAACTTAATTGAAATCTCTCTTATTTAGACTATGTAAATTATCAGAAAATATTTTATAATAATCTTATTAAATAAAGGAACTAGAGTGGCTTTCATTCAACTCCCTTATCCTTTCAATATCTGTATAATATTTTATTGCCATATTTCTACAATTCCTATGAAACAATACCAATATGACAACGGAAACGTAAAAAGTAACATGAATACTTTCAAAGGTGATTTTTCTGTAAATGTAACTTTTTCGAAAAAATCTTTTAAACAAAACTTGACCCCAATTTTAATATCTTTCTCTCTAACTAATGTCGTTTTGAGTAATTGATATAGTATCTGAAGTAAACCGTTACTTCCGGTTAAGATATATAGTCATACTGGAGCATGGATGGCCAAATCGTGTATTTCCGTTATATCTCGAGTTCAAAATTTTGACTTTCTTATACGAATGTATATATAAAGAAGTGTTGTAATATTGAGAATTTTTGAATCCGATATTTAAACGGAAATACTCATTTTGAACCTCCCTGAATCAAATATTTTTATTTTTGGAATGTCGTTTGTGTGAACGTTCTAGAGCCTAAACTGTTGAGGATATAATTATAAAATTTCAAACTTAAAACGTTTATATGGTCTGGTTATGCATCTCTTAACAGGAAGTAATAATATACTCATGCTACTTTTACAATGTCTCGGAAATGGCATGAGTTAGAGAAAAAGTGATTCAAATATTACTTGAAGATAATCAAATGTCTAGCAACTTTTACTCCAAATGGTTTCCGAAAACTGTAGAAACTATTTAGTAAATAATTATTGGTGCAAGCACCAATGCTTCCAGCTCATCGTTCCGGCAAACACATGATATACGATGACAGCGATAGTAATTGTTAGAGTACAAAATTTATTGTTGCAATCATCCTACAATCATCAACATTTTAAATTTAAATATTATTATTAATAATAATATTCTTTGACCTTCAGGTTCACAATATGTAAAAACGTTATAAATATAAAATGTTTTATGATTTCTTTGAAGATTTTTTTTGATATAAAAGAAAATAATGATTATATTAATTTTAATTAAATTATTTATAGCCCCTGGGCTCACAATTTGAAAAAACTTTGTAGATATAAAATATCTTATAATTTTAAGTAAAAATTCTAATTTTTTTTAATTTTACTAAGGGCAGTATTTAGGAGGGTTTCAAATTTTGGGGCCCTATTACTCTGGACCTGCACAGACGATTGGATTTGAAATGCGACGAGAACTTCAGGGGCGTGAAAATTATATGTATATTAAATTTCATTTCAGCCCGGTATCTTCAAAGAAGTTGCGGTCACAAACTCAGGACCGAGAGATTTATATATTTTTGTATCCAGGGAGAAAATACAAGTATTTGTTAAGAAAAATGTTGATCCAAGCATATTACAGACACAAGACCAAACATTATAGCAGTCTTGTACTGTCGTACGACGAGCTAAAAATCGCATTTTAAAAGAAGCATTTACATACACGTATCTTTAGTTACCGTATTGATATTATTTTACGGAAATCTAGCAATTAAACAAAATAATGCAAAATTATATTAAATAGATAGTGAACGTATATGGGAGTCGAGTGAAGACCACTCCAGTTCTTTTCAATCGTCCAAATGGGAGAGAATGTTTATAATATATACAATATCACAATCTATTAGCAAAAATAGTACTCTTAGTTGTTATTTAATCTAGATAAAAGAATTGGTTATCTAATTTAAATGAAATGCCTATGTATGTATGTACGTATGTATGTAAGTCCAGGAATATCTTACCGAAGGCAATGTAATAAACATTCTCCGCACTAGTAACGAACAATGTCTAATATGAAGTTCATATATATTCCGCATAAATGAATATCCATGGGATACATTGCGAATATATAGTCAAATATAGTTGTATAAGTAAGGAAGGGTAAGAGGTATATAGGTATAGATATAGATGGTGCTGGTGCTGGTGGTGGGTCCGTTCCATACGAGAATAGGCAACACACAACTTCTCCGAAACGATAGCCTGTTCCGTTGTTATCTCCGCCGCCATTTGCTGCCACTATAAAGTTTATTGGGTTAGATTAGGTTTAGTTTATACCTCTATCTCTTATCTGTGCCCATCCCGCGCCCCTTGCCCTGCCGCGCACTGTCCTGTGTGTACTACGTATCTGTACGTTAAATTATACAAGGCTCGATGCTAGTAGCGCGCTCTCTCCCGTCTTTATGTTCACCCGGTCGGTCGGTCGGTTGGTCGTGAGCTCATGAGCTTCTGTATAGATATTAAGCATGGGTCCGTTTATGTCTATCTACTATCGCGTGCATTCCTATATTATAGTATAGAATACAACATCATGGCTATAGTTGTAGGTAGGGAGGGAGCCCAACCAAACACAGCCAATATTGCGAGACACATTTTTGGTGGAGTTCTTCCGACATAAGACGTTGGAAACGATGTTTCATTGTTTGTTACACTACGAATTGCAAAATTTACTCTTCCTTTTGTTTTAACTTTCCTGTATACAATGAAGAGACGTTAAATTTAAGAATTTTAAGCTCACTGTAAAGTATGTACAATCAGTCATGCCTCTATAACATTTTCGAAATCAAAAATTAACTATACTGAATTTCGATATATATATATATATGTATACATTTTCATGATTTCTTCCAGAGTTGTATTGCTCTAGAATTGCAATAAATAAAATAATTGAAGTGGTCTTCACTCAATTTTCTTATACTTCCAATATCTATATAATCAAATATTGCATTATTTTATTTTATATTCATAGTAGATAATCGTTAAACAAAAATAAAATGTAACTACGGAATATTAAATATAAAATATCTGGAGTGGCCTGCACTCGAATATATTTTACGTAGTTTCACTAGATATTGATATATATATATATATATATATATATATATATATATATATATATATATATATATATATATATATATATATAAAACTCTACAGAAATATTCTAAAATTAGTCTATTTTGTTTTACTGTCAAAATATTGACAGACGCAGATGATTTGATTTATTGGGCTACATGCGAATCCATGGCAACGTAAACAAGATATTTATAATTTTTCGTAGCAGATTTCTCGCAACTGGTACATTTTTTGAAGAACCTTTTCAAACATAACTTGTGCGAAATATTAATATCTCTTATTATGAGCATAACTAGTTTGCCGTAAATGTAGTCGTTCTAGTGATATTGGAGATAGAACAAATAATGCATAGAGTAAATATGCACTTCC
The DNA here is from genome assembly GCA_933228885.1 of Leistus spinibarbis. Lineage (NCBI taxonomy): Eukaryota > Metazoa > Arthropoda > Insecta > Coleoptera > Carabidae > Leistus > Leistus spinibarbis. Next base: position 3,564,191 of record OW121802.1, read on the forward strand.
GGTTTGAATATTCTTCTCAAAAATAGAAGGTGCACATCTAGGGCATATACAAGTCTTAAGTTTGAAGTTTTATAATTTTAGGTTCGACAGTTTTGACTCTAGAACGTTCACAGACACTTACACACACTTAGACACACAAACGTCTTTCCGAAAATAGTCACATTTAATTCAGGGAATGTCAAAACGTGTATATCCGTTGAAATCTCGAGTTCGAAATATGTCATGATTATAAAGAGAAAGTAAAAAGTAATAAATTACTATTGAAAATAGGTTGTTATATTTACGTTTCCCGATTACAAGATTTACATATTACTTCGTAAAAGAAAGTAAAGTAAAGTAAAGTGTATTTTCAGTATACCAACAATAGTTGCTAGAAATTTTAATATTTTAGATGCACCTTTTCTCTAACCAGTGTCTTTTCTGATATATTGAAAAATAAGCTGAGGTAAACGGTTTATTATGTTTAAAAATAGGAGGTTATATATAAGTCTTAAGCTTCATTATATTTCATTCAACAGTTATGGCTTTAAATCGTTCACACACATACACATAGACATCAGATTCGATTTAGGGGTGGTCAAAATGTGCATACCTTTTAAAATCCCGAATACGGAATTTGTATTATTACATTATACTTTCTTTTAGTTTTCAGTCAAGAAAGTAATTAAGCATTATTAAAACTACAGATAGTAAAGGGACAAGAAAGTTAAGACCAGATAATAAAAATAGAGCAGGGGTTAACTTTAACTACAAGATTAAATTTTGTTTAAAAAAATGTGTACTTTTTTATAGTTTTATCAACAATAGTTTTTGCTGTAGAGAGCACACAGCCATACACATTGATACACACACACACACAGATATACATTCACAACTAAATACGTGTATTTCTGTTGCAATCTTAAAATCTACATATTTTCATGATTACAATACTCTCTTTTAGACTTTGTCCAAGAAACTGAAAATACAGTACCTATAGTTATAACGATATTTTATTGTAATTGTTTCTCTTTTAATATTAATAAGAATAATTTTTAGTTTGAAAGTAAATATGTCAGCTTAAGGTCACTGTAGCTCTTTTGTACGAACGTACGATGGGCTAAAAATGCAAGAAAAGCAAAATATAATGAAGAAACTGTAATATGGTAATTGAACATCTAGAGAATGTATTAATTTGCAAGGCAGACTGACTGATGCTGAATATAGTAGGTAATATACATGCAGAGAATAAGAAGACTATGGTGTGTTCGTGTGCTGTGGTGTGCTGTGGTGTGCTGTGGTGTGCTATGGTGTGCAGTGGCAAGAGAGCCAGTCATGTAGGCGAGTGACCCTCGGCCTGTTTGGACGGTATTGATCGAAGAAGATGGCCGCCTAAGATGCGTTCTCTTGTTCTTAATGTAGCGGGCGCTCTCTCTCTCACCACGCGTCTCCCTCTCGCACTCTGAGCGAGCACCATCTCTCTCACACACACACATCCCTTGTAGTAGTACAGTCAACGTAATTAAATTTATGCAAATGTATTCAGGATTATGACGTAGGGACCGGTAGCCGTGTTATAGACATATTAAACTTTACTATATGGATGGACGCATGGAATAGAATGGAATGGAATGGAATGGTGGACCCCCCCTGCAAATTGCACCCTGTCAATAAAATGGTGTTGTTAAACACTCTCGCCGATTGCACTGCTTATTTACTACGATCACATTTCTATTTTTACTTTTCTTGGACGAACTCTAAATGCAAGTACAGGCCACATTCTGTTTACGAACGAGTTCCGTTTCAATATGTGTATTTCGCAATCCAAAGCTTGTACACTAAAAAAGAACTACTCTTTATAGTTAATAAATCTTTATTTGTGTATTTCTTTGGAAAATTTTCTAATATCAAGTAAAGTTTCAATTATATTCTTAATTAATAAACTAGTCTATTTATTACAAATACATTATTCATTTGAGGTTTCTGTCTTTATTATACGGTAAATTTATTTAATAGTAATTGATTTGCGAGGAGGCAACACTTTGAAATTTTATTTAGCATATTTTAATTAAGTACGATTTATTAACAGTAAATACATGATGTATTTATGTATAGTTCTATTTACCAAGGCATTACATTTACTTACTATTGCGAAACTATAGCGCTTAAACGGTAATAAGAACTATTTATATTAAAGATAGCTTATCTAGGGCTAGCAAATATCACATTTATTTTATATAACTCTACATTGATTTGGCTGTATTCAAATAAGGAATTTATATAATAATAGTAAACCTAAATTGATTCAAATAAATCCCTATATACTATACGTATCGTACATAACCATTTTCACACGTTGACTGCCAACTACGGGATGGTGTGCCATAAATACTGTTAACTATCAGTAATCTCGTAGAGCGTCGTGTTTGACGCTTATTACCAAATATTTCGTGGCGTCTAGAAGAATTCCGATAAACTTGAGCGGCAGTCAACGTGTTTAAGAACTAAAATATGTACATCAATTAATTTGTTAAAGATTACTCAGTATAAAAAAAATGGAGTGGTCCTCACTCCACTTTCTTGTCCTTTCATAATCTGTATTTATAATTATACTTTGTTTTGTTTAAAATTCACCCTATACTATTGCAATTAAACAAAAGCAATATGTATTATGACTAAGAGAAAAGTAAATATTAAAAATATATATTTATAAAGGCGTTTTTTCAGAAAATGATACATCTTTCAAAATAACTACTCAATCAAGACTCAAGAGTTACTTGAATTTGTATAATATTTAACTGTATAAGATTCTATTTTTAGCTCGCCGTACGTAGTACCGAAGAAGCTTAAGCATTCGGACGTGTGTCTGTAGCATTCTCGGACCAAAAAATTACACTACCTATTTAATACAATTTTGTTTAATTGCGTTATAAATGCAAGCGTTAAAAAAAATTAATTCGTTTAGGCGAAAAATTATTATATCTTAACTCTAATAAGAATTACCTTTTCTTTAACTCAAGATATCGAAAAAGTAGGAAAAAGAAACTGTTACTTGTTATTGTTTTCAAATATAAAAGGTGTAAATCTGTAAATTAATAAAACTTTAAACTGCCATATATGTGGTATACAAGTAAGTTTAAATTTTTATAATATTACCTTCGACAGTTTTCTCTCTTCTAGAGCATTCACACACACACACACAAAATCACACACATAGACATCATCTCGAAAATTGTCATTCTCAATTCAGTGAAGTTATAAACATATATTTTCGTTAAAATCATGTGTTTAAAATTGCAATTACAATATTTACATAGTAATGCTTTCTAGAAAGTAAAATCGTTAAAGCATTTTTAAGAGAAACATAGGGTGGCTGTGGTTGTCTACTAGCAAGAGATGTTGCGTAAGTGATCTCGCTGGACCAGACACCGGCCACCAACCACCAAACCTGATTCCTTTCAAAATAAACCTGATATTATTTCTTTACTTAATACGAAATATAACTAACCCTCTACATGTGCTACTAAGGACATTATCTTTTCATAAATATGCAAGCTCTGAACTGAACTGAATGTGAGTTTTGATTTGTTAAGCATTTATAAAAGTGTGTTCAAGATGTTATATGTTACGTAATCTTACCGTTATTCTAGTGGCCGATCAAACGAATCGTGAGAATCACAACGATTTGCATTTTTAATTACAACATATTGAGATTTTAAAGAATTGTTACTGTTTGACCAAAAATACAATGATCGCAGTTAAGTAAATTCTATTTACCTTACACTCTATACTTAATTTAATATACAGAAATATGTAATTCACATTCCAACGAAATAAAAAAAAACTGTGGAGGACATACATTCATAACGTAACGCCTTTCACAAGACTGCCAACTGTTGAAGATAAAAATATAAAAAATTAAAGAGGTCAAATGTATAGAGCCCGGAAGAGGACGTTCTATTTTTAAAAACAAGAACTAAACTAGTAGAGTAAAAGTTTACTTTTGCCACTTTTCACTATCTCGAATAGTACTCGAGTTAGAGAAAAGGCAATACCTATAAAATGCTAAAGATAATACAATTTGTTACAATTTTCTTATATTTCAACGCACATACACGTTTTGACCTTCCTTGAATCGAGTGTAATTATTTTTGGAATGGCACCTGTGTGTGTGTGTCTCTCTGTGAAGGCTCTAGAGGCAAAACTGTCGTATGTAAAATTGTGAAATAACAAACTTAAGACTTGTATATGGTCTAGATGTGCATATCTTATTCTTGCAAAGAATATTCAAACCGGAAGTGCATGTTTAGATTTTGCATCTCTAATATAACTAATGGTGGAATTCTGAGCTAATCTGTATATCTATAAGGATATTCTATAAATATTTAACCGCTTATAGTTTCAAAATGATTTTTGTTTTGCAGAAATTTGTGTAGATAAATCAGACATTGTTGTTCAGTTTATTAACTAAAGTCAATTATAAAATTATTTTCCAAATTCCTATAAAACTGTTATAACGTTGTCAATAATTTATAGAATTCTCTATAGATTTATAGATCGACTCAGAATTTACTATAAATCGGTTGTACTTATGGCAAAAATCGTTATGTTCATAATGAAAGATATTAATATTTCGCACAACTTATGTTTAAAAAGATTCTTCAAAAAATGTACCAGTTACGTGAAAACTGCTACGGAAACTCTTAAATAACTAATAAAAAATTATTTATGTTGTCATAGTTATGAATTTGTGAGATATATTTTTAAGGAATCTATGAAAACTATACCAGAAAATATTTTTACAGAAACAAAGTAGAAATATTGTAAATGTCATTTTGCACCGGTTAACACAAATAGAACGTGTTTGTAATGGTTATTGCAGATAAATATAGACATATATTTTGAAAAACTATGAATTAAAAATTATATTTGAATATATTTATAAGGTGAATTTTAAAGATTCAACATCTATGTATCATATTGTAGAAACAGTATTTGATAACATAATAAAAATATATGCTAAATTCTACAATTTCAGAGTACTGGTATATTTTGGTAGTTTGTTTGTTATATATATTTCTAATGAACACTACGTAAGAGAAAGGCGTGTACAGGCCACTTCCCATTTTTTTTCAAATTCACTCTTCAATAGCTATGAAAGAATTGTAACTATAGAATCGTAAATATATATAATAATCAATGTCTAAGGCAATAATGGTACATTTTTGACAAGAAAATCATTTCAAACAAAAGTTTCTTAAATACGAATATCTTAAACTTTTGTAAGATTCACTCTTCCTCTGACTCGTGTGGTATAAAAATATAAAAAGTACAAATTGCATTTCCTTTTTTAGAACTGATTTAAGTAGCTAACAAAACAAACCAAGAAGTGTTAGTTATCACGAAATTATAGATTTCATTTGTAATAGTAATCTTGTCCGATAGTGATTATAATATCCATTGGTACAAAACGGCAATCACATTTCGACCAAAACCATTTCCATTATCATTTCATAGTGTCGCCGTGTGTATGTATACCAATAGTCATCGAAACACACACACACACACACTTGTAACAACATAGAACTATATAGTCCGAGTTGGTAGAGCATCATAGAATTTTATCGTGCCAACCTACCTAAGCGTTTGTGTGATATTGGAAAGTTTATCAAGTCATTAATGGATAATTAACGTGCAAATGAGAATATTTCCTTAATTATAGTCCAGGATGTAGGCAGTTGGCCCGTGGCACACTAGTTCCGTACAAAACCCCACCCCTCTTTACCCTGCCATGCCATGGCGTTAGTGTTCACATTCAAAATACATATAATACAGCTGTCCTACAAATCCAGAGCCAATGTTACTATATTTGATTATTTTAATGGAGTTGCTTTGATTAAATTATTTATTACCACTACTAAGATACTACTTCGAATGTTTCGCCGTCATTAATTAATTAGACTTGGAATATTCATTTCTGTTTATTGTTGCTAATTTATTTGATCTGTTGTCATAATGAAAATACCTTCAAATTCTACAATAGAATTCTAAGATATTTTATATTAACAAAAGTTAATCGTATTTTCAACCCAAAGTCCATAAAATTAATAAATATTATAATTATGAATTTCAAAATAATAATTTTCTGTTTACGAAGTAATAAGTAAGTATGGGGTCACCAAAAAAATCGATCTCGTATTTTCATTCCCGCATACAAGCTGTTTGAGTGGTCGCCTGTAAGAGTGCATTTATAATAGAATTTTTACACGGCGCGTCATGGCAAGTAAAATAGCTATCTTTATCTAACGCACACGAATGACAACCATCCTGCTTGCACACTAAAATTGGTGAGACGTAAAGTGACGTGAAGCAAGGCGATTATAAATGCCCCTTAAGTTACGGCGTTATCCTATGCGCAGCGCTTAAGTTGATACTGTAAAATACAAAGTTTGTTTGATTAAGGTTAAGGCCCACATTTAAATTTACTTGGGCTCTAGTTTATGTTTAAAGCTAACTTTTAAGATCAGTCAGCAATTATACTTTTTTTTACAGTCGCTATGATACTGTGCTTTTAATAATTAAACTGTAATAGCAAATTAATAAAAAATTCAAATAATTTTTTTATTTTTGTTTTCTTTCTCATATTTGCAACAAACTTTGCTTTGGAGATTTCCTTCTAAATATCATTTTATTGGTGTGAAAAATGAATGAAAATTGACCGAAACGTTTGAAATTGCTTAAAAGTGCAATTTTAATGTGTAATAACTCCGAAACTTACTGTCCAAAAATTTTGAAAAAATTCACACGCATTGAACACATCGGGAAATATAATTTCATAAATATTTATTTTTCAAAAAAGACAAATTTAATATATATATATATATATATATATATATATATATATATATATATATATATATATATATATATATATGTGTGTGTGTGTGTGTGTGTATAAATTCGCCATAGCGTTGTGGGCCAACCCATATACATACATGCTAGCCGCTAATATCCTTCTTGTCAGGATGTTCCCTTTGATTGTGTTCGGCTCTAGCTACTCGAATGGCAATCCCCCCGCCCCCTGCCTGTAGCTGGTTGGTGTGTTCTTGTCGTGTGTTCTTCTACCTGCTTCTGTGTACTACCTGTCTGCTACCTGTATATATATATATATATATATATATATATACTGTTTTCCATGTTCTTGCCAACGTTACTGAGAATTTTGTCGTGTGACGTAGCCAACAACCAAAGTTGTGCGTATATGTGCGTGCGTTTGCATGTCTCCTTTGATAATGTCAAACCCCGCTCCACCTCCCTCACCCCGCCACTGTCTATCTGTGAATAGTTTGGTAGTCTCAAAGTCACTAAAGATAAGAGAGAATGTTCTACCGACATGTTATGATGGAGGAAACTAGATTATATTCATTGCCATGTTATGCCTAGCGGCTGAGCAGAGGGTTTCATACATTATTTTCAAATCAAATTACGAAAATGATAACTTAGCGGTATTGATATCATATCATCGGTCATGTTCGATTCAGCGACGGTCAAAACGTGTATTTTCGTTGAATTCTCTAGTTAGACTTTTTTTTATGACTACAAGACATAATTATGAAGAATCCCCATACCCGCTGCAAACATAGCCAAACATAGCTAAACAAGGTTTCGTCGAACCCTTAAAACTCCTTTATTACAACATTAAAAGAATGAAATTTCTATTTTTCAGATAGCCAATACTTCGCTCTATGCTTCTCTAGTTTTCGATTTTCAATATTTTGCTTAGATTTTCTTTTATATTATTCTATATTTACCCTATTTTCAAATGTCCATAGTTTTATAGAGATGACAAATTTAAAAAATCAAAACTAAACAAGCGTACATTGACTATTTTTCTACCGGAATATTCTAAAAAAATTTATTCAAAAATTGTATTAACAAGTATTTTAAGGGTCAAACGAACGCTTCAACTAGAACGCTTCAAGTAGTAAATAATATTGGTTCTTATGGCGCTACGATATTCGTGCGCTTCCCCCTTTACACCGACCTGATACGACATGCAACCATGGGGATTCCTCTTATTACTGCGTATAGGAAAGTAAAATGGTACGAATTAGTACGAATTTGGCAACTCTATGACGAATTAGGAGAATGTAAATTGAAGCTCCTGCGTTAGTTTCTTACAAAACAGTAATATAATGGACAAAGCGCAGGCAAGTGTATATATATGTGTAGTAAAGGGCCTTATTTAAATTATAGATGCGGCAAATATATTACAATATCAAAGGTCCTCGGGCGCAGAAACTTAGCCCTTACGTCCGCCAGCAAATAAGGCTCATAACGTGGAATTATTCAAACTCGAATGTTCGGACGTTTGGGAATTTGAATATGTATTCGGACGGACGGATGGAGTTAAGTTTGGTAGCGACTTGGCCCGTTTACGTGCTGGCTAGCTGTTCTAACAAAGCATCAAAGTTGCATTCCACGCCACACCGTCCCAGAAGGCAATGCATTGAGCCAGCAAAGGAAACTATAGGTGAAAACTAGTTTTGGTATAAATTATATTATAACAACGTTATACATACGTATAGTACCAGACCTGTGTTCTACTATGTTTCTCGCTTTATATACCTATACACTGCCCCAACTGTATCATACATATGTTATTATTGCAATTTCCTCCCAAGCATTTGATACGTATTAATTGAAAATTCATTTGGGTCCATTATTTAGCCATACCTGCACAATGCATCCTTCTATCTCTGTTCGGTTCCTACATATGATGGGAATCACAGTATTTAAACATAAAAGTGACAACAACATATCTTTATTGTAGATACACAACTAACATAAATAACAATACCATTATTGAAAATGGGTTTTCATGTCTCCTCCTTTCCCATACACAGAACCCGACCAACATCCAACAAATAAATAAAAACTAACACAACTCACTAACAAATACCTCACGCTCCACACACGCAACAATAATCAAACTCAGATACTCCCCCTGTCATGTGTTCCAACATAATGTAAAAATTATTCAAAAAATAAAGATATATTAAAACTAAAAAAAACTAAAAAAAACTCAATACCGATTACAAATGGAATTTCACCTCTTGACCTTCACAGTTTCATTAATAAGTGTTAAATACAGAAAGTCCCCGATTTTGCTACTTTAAATATAAGGAAAATTAGATATTACCTTTTTACTTTCTTATGCGAATGCATATAGATATATTGTAATCACAATAAACATGACCACGAAATATTAATGGAACAATTCGTTACGAAGATTTCTGAACCCACTTTAACTATTTTCACAATGACAACTGTCGGTCTGAATGAGACACACTAAAACCATAAGTTATTTTCAGTAATGAATACATTCTTTGAGATAACAGACCAGGAGCTAATTTTAATTCCTGCTACTTTTTTTACCATCTCGAAATTAGAGAAAGGAATCGTAAGTTTTCTATTAAAAAAGCGTACAATTTACTGGAAAATCACTTTTGCATTTAGAAAATGTAATTTCTGTATCATTTGCTACAATATTAACCATAGTTGTTTGTTGATAATCAAAATTATTAGAGTTTTTTCGAAATATCCAAATGTAATAAATATGCGATATTTTCGGACTAACGTGTGTGTGTGTGTGTGTGTATGCTCTAGAGCCGAAACTGTCAAACATAAAATTGTGGAACTTCACACTTAAGACTTGTATATGGTCTAGATGTGCACTTCCTGTATATGAAAGAATATTCAATCCTGATATGCATGTTTACTCTATGCATTTTTGTTCTATCGCCAATATCACTAGAACGGCTGCACTTATGGCAAAAATGGTTATATTTATAATGAAAGGAATTAATATTTCGCATAAGTTTTGTTTGAAAAGTTTCTTTAGAAAATGTACCAGTTACGAGAAAACCGCTATGGAAAATCTTAAATATCTTATTTGTTAAATGGATTTGCATATAATTCAATCAATCATATAATCTGTTAACAGTTAAACAAAATATAAATAATGTATGTCACTTTGCACTGTTTAAGACAAATAGATCGAATTTTAAAGTATCAACTTCCATGTTTCATATTGAAGAAACAATATATAATAACATAATAAAATTATCAGCTAATTGGTCAATTTCAGGGTATTACTGTGGAGTATTGGTATATTTTGATAGTTTGTTTGCAGTATATATTTCTAATGAAAACTACGTAAAAGAAAGTTCTGTGTTGGCCACAACCGATTTTTTAAACAGATTATATGAGTATTATATGTAGCATAACTAATATGGCCGCAGTAAAATAAAATAAGTGAAACTGTTATAAAATCTGTGCCGTAGTTAAAAGTCGTTATGATAAACGTGCCGACAATTATACGAATCTCTAGAATATCATAAATTAGTGAATAATTCACGTGTGGCCCACGTACTATACACTCAACTAATTGCTTTTATTAATTCAAACGTGTAAATCTAACGTCATCGCGCACACCAGCGGTACCAACCAACGGTAGCGCCGGCCGGCACGAGAACGCATCATGAATCTCTGCACACTTCCCTTCTTTTACAATTCCCCGCACTGAAAAGTGTTTGTTAAAACTTATGACAAATACTCCGGTCAGTTCGCTAGGCGGTGCGCCCGCCGAGATACTTTAACTTGTGGCGTCGGACGCATGCGCACCGCTGTTCCACGCGCACAGGAAACGGAAAGAGGTGTTATAAATAACGTCTCGCAGAAAGGAAACTCTTCAACAAAGCTCTCTCGCTGCGAATTACTGTCTGTTCCATAGACTCTCCTACACACATGGATTCATTATGGGCAAATCTTTACCGAAACTTACAGTACTTTTTGTTTATACATTTTATGAATAATAATATATATAAAATTTGTTGATATATCCTAAAACAGAATATCACTTGATTTGTTAATAGATGGTTGTATATAACTAAGGTCACCCGTGGGCACCATGTGCCCATATGGTATACAGAACATAGGTCAGTTTTGACCCCCGTCAAAACTGACCTATGTTCTGTGGGGACCCTGTGATGTTTGTCAATGATTCATGAACAGCATTATGTTTCTTCAATTATCAGAATTATAAATTTACTTACTTACAGATAAACAAAGAATTTTTTTAAATATTCATATAACATAAATATTTCACTTGTCAGATTTATCCATTTTAATTTTATGTCATTAAACCATTTTTTGGTATGTAGACTTTTTTTGATAAACGTCCAATTGTTAAAATACAATTGCCCAAGCCATTAAAAACAATTACTTTAATATATAAAATATTTTAGCCCGCCAATAACATGTATACAAATGTCTCAAGATTGTTGGACAGTTTTCTTCAGTATACACAGTAAATCAATTATAAGACCGTTGCATAATGGTTAAGACTCTCGCCCCTCACCGTGAGTTCGATTCCCGTTTATGCGAATTTTCATTTAAAAAAAAACCTTCTACACATACATACTTACATACAAACAAATGCATCTGGGTGTTTATATATATATAATTAGAAATAAACGTGATGTCGATGTGTTACCATGATATGTGTCAACTGTGTGTCTGTGAACGCTCTATATTAAATACAGCTTTTAGGTGTGTACATAAACCGTTAGAATTCGGCCTATTTTTGAGAAATAAATCTAAGCCGGTAGTAAATATTAAATCACTACTTTTTCACCATCTCAAAATCGTCGGTATTGACTTTGATAATAGTTGAATATGTTGTTTTATTTTTATTATTAAATTTAACCTTAAAATAAAAGGAAATTAAAAATATTTTTAATCACCGATGTTTTATATGAAGAAATGTGATATTCAATCAGTAGTTTTTGAAGAAAGAAAATTCAAACATCGTAAAATTGTGAAATTGTCGGAAGTTAAACAAGTTAAGTAAAATTAAGAAATCAATTCATGGATTTAAAATGCTTTAATTCTACTCAACCTTTCCTACTTTTGACTATTTAACACTATTAAATCCTACTAATTGGATACAAATTTCATAATAAATTATTAAATCAGTTGTTTAAATTTATAAAATGTGCTTTAATGAAATAGATTAACTCAGTTTCGGCGTACTAATGTTGGAGTCATTTATTTTCATTTCACCGCATTCAGTAATTGCAATATCTATGGTACGATCCTTCTCTTGACCTTTTAATTTCGGTCATACCAGTGAAACTCTATTGTTTGTTTACTGAGAGAGTGATGCCGTATCCGGAAGCCATTCGTTCAAAAATGTGTTATATTTCCGGTTGGTGTTTATTTTCACCAGCTAAGGGACTAGCATTTGTAATTGTCCTCTAATATCATATTAGCTAATTTATTTTAGTAAATGCAGTGAAAGTTATTTAGTGAAAAGTATTTCTATTAAACTTTTGAAATATTTAATACTAGAAGTGTGTATTGTATATAGTATGAATAGGGTCTATTCAGTCATAAATATATTTCTCCATATCTACAGAATACAAAATAAATTTATATCATTGAATTTGTCTGTGTAGACAAGTAAATAAGTTATTGTATTATGTTACAGTTCCCTCCAAAACTAAGAACCCATTATACTAACAAAGAGATAAATAATATAACAAACATTGGAATCCTATTAAATATTTACTCTTAGTTCTTTTCATTAATCCTACAATTATTTACTTATATATACCTACGTCTTAAAACCTCTCAAATAACACTTCATATACTCGAAAGAAAGGTCGCGGTAATAACACAAACCCAAAAGGTTATAGACAAGTAGATATAAGAAGGAATGATGAGGGGGTTAAAAGTGAGCGTATTTGCGTAGCAAGATGAGTCCTCCGGTCATATTTCTCCTTCAGGATTACAAACTGAGCCCGTGTTTGGTTAGGATCCGGCGCGCCACCGAGTTAGGTGAGCTCAGCTGTGTAGCAAGCAAGCAAGCAAGCATGCATGCAAGCGCCACCAAAACTTGTCTAACTAAACTACACACACACACTGAATAACTGAATGTGTACTATAATAAATGTGCATGAGTGTGTGGCCGAGTTTGGTAGTGGCTAGTAGCCGCTGTTCAAACATAGCCGGACAACTCACGTTTCACAGTAACACGGAACACTCACATAACATACATATATGCCTCATAGTCGCCGTGACTGCAATTTAAAGGTCTAACAATCGAAGAAAGATGCATTTGCTAACAAATAACACTATCTTGTCTGTCTGTCTGTCTGTCTGTCTGTCTGTCTGTCTGTCTGTCTGTCTGTCTGTCTGTCTGTCTGTCTGTCTGTCTGTCTGTCTGTCTGTCTGTCTGTCTGTCTGTCTGTCTGTCTGTCTGTCTGTCTGTCTGTCTGTCTGTCTGTCTGTCTGTCTGTCTGTCTGTCTGTCTGTCTGTCTGTCTGTCTGTCTGTCTGTCTGTCTGTCTGTCTGTCTGTCTGTCTGTCTGTCTGTCTGTCTGTCTGTCTGTCTGTCTGTCTGTCTGTCTGTCTGTCTGTCTGTCTGTCTGTCTGTCTGTCTGTCTGTCTGTCTGTCTGTCTGTCTGTCTGTCTGTCTGTCTGTCTGTCTGTCTGTCTGTCTGTCTGTCTGTCTGTCTGTCTGTCTGTCTGTCTGTCTGTCTGTCTGTCTGTCTGTCTGTCTGTCTGTCTGTCTGTCTGTCTGTCTGTCTGTCTGTCTGTCTGTCTGTCTGTCTGTCTGTCTGTCTGTCTGTCTGTCTGTCTGTCTGTCTGTCTGTCTGTCTGTCTGTCTGTCTGTCTGTCTGTCTGTCTGTCTGTCTGTCTGTCTGTCTGTCTGTCTGTCTGTCTGTCTGTCTGTCTGTCTGTCTGTCTGTCTGTCTGTCTGTCTGTCTGTCTGTCTGTCTGTCTGTCTGTCTGTCTGTCTGTCTGTCTGTCTGTCTGTCTGTCTGTCTGTCTGTCTGTCTGTCTGTCTGTCTGTCTGTCTGTCTGTCTGTCTGTCTGTCTGTCTGTCTGTCTGTCTGTCTGTCTGTCTGTCTGTCTGTCTGTCTGTCTGTCTGTCTGTCTGTCTGTCTGTCTGTCTGTCTGTCTGTCTGTCTGTCTGTCTGTCTGTCTGTCTGTCTGTCTGTCTGTCTGTCTGTCTGTCTGTCTGTCTGTCTGTCTGTCTGTCTGTCTGTCTGTCTGTCTGTCTGTCTGTCTGTCTGTCTGTCTGTCTGTCTGTCTGTCTGTCTGTCTGTCTGTCTGTCTGTCTGTCTGTCTGTCTGTCTGTCTGTCTGTCTGTCTGTCTGTCTGTCTGTCTGTCTGTCTGTCTGTCTGTCTGTCTGTCTGTCTGTCTGTCTGTCTGTCTGTCTGTCTGTCTGTCTGTCTGTCTGTCTGTCTGTCTGTCTGTCTGTCTGTCTGTCTGTCTGTCTGTCTGTCTGTCTGTCTGTCTGTCTGTCTGTCTGTCTGTCTGTCTGTCTGTCTGTCTGTCTGTCTGTCTGTCTGTCTGTCTGTCTGTCTGTCTGTCTGTCTGTCTGTCTGTCTGTCTGTCTGTCTGTCTGTCTGTCTGTCTGTCTGTCTGTCTGTCTGTCTGTCTGTCTGTCTGTCTGTCTGTCTGTCTGTCTGTCTGTCTGTCTGTCTGTCTGTCTGTCTGTCTGTCTGTCTGTCTGTCTGTCTGAAAAAAACCGATATGGGAAATCTTAAAATTCTAATTCATGTTGTCATGTAAATAAATTTTTGAGATATTTCTATTATAAAATTGTATTAACTATTAACTGAAAATATTTTGACAGAAAGATATTAGAAATAATTAAATGTCATTTTCCACCAGTTAATACAAATAGATTGACTGAATACGTGTTAAATAGTGAAATATATTTTGAAAACCTGTTCGTATTAAATATTATATTTGAATAAATTGATAAGGTGAATATTAAAGACGCAATCTATATTTTATAATAAGATAAGCGGTACAATTTCAGGGTATTACTGTGAAATATTGGTATTTATTTAAAGTTTGTTTGGGATATATATATATATATATATATATATATATATCTCTAATAAAAACTACGTAAAAGAAAAACGAGTATCGCCGAGTAATAAAACATTTTTTTTCCCAAACCTTGTTTAGGCAAATTCGATTCAGTAACATTAAAGCAAAAATTGGAAACATATTTCTTATTGTAGAAAATACGACGAGCAATAAAGTGGCCAAAACCCTAAATTGATACCTTCATCCTAGCCTGAGAAAAGAATGCATAAAAAACATGCTTTTTTCAATATCGGACTTCCTGTATAAATTTCATTGAAAATTTTACATGAACATGAGTGGCTTCTTTCTTGAAGAACTATTTCATTAAATAAAATTTTCGAGAATTTCATGTAATTATCTTGCATCGTGAGAATAATACATAAGGAAATAAATTGCGATTTGTCTTTTACATCTATCAAATGATGTACACATTGATATTTCTCATTGCGATTTTAAGCTTAAGCTTTGAGCATCATGGTTGTTTTATAAAGAATACGATTTGAAATCGTTCTGTACAAGTTAAACCATTATTAAACTAATGAACGAAGGAATGAATTTACTAGGGACCGATATTCTTTCGTCCATGTCCTCTTGGTATAGGGGAGATAAAAAGAAACGCAATAAGAATACGTATTCGGACTACGGATGGCAGCCGTTCATTAGCAACAATCACATTTTCGAAATAGGGTGTCAGATAAGAGAGAAATCCACCCTTCTATAAACTTCTGTGTCTTATTTTTCAACCCCTTCGGATCAAATTTATACACGCATGTATATTAGTAATGTCATCAACACACAGCCTTACTTCATAACAAGAAGTAGCCTAAAATAGAATATACTGCATTGCTATTCAATTATCGTATATATATATATATATACATATATTGTATATGAAAACCATTAAGATTTTTAAAATTACCATAGAAAATCATAAACTGACCATATTTTTCTAAGAAATCAAATTAACAATTTTACGTAAAGAAATATATATGATTTCATTGATTTGCTTGCAATAAATAGGTTACAAGTTGCGTCCACTACAAATTTAGTTAACGGGTTAAATAAATTCTTGAATTCTTAAATATTGGGAAAACAAGCATTGGTGCATGCTTTCTGCTCGGTGAGCCCAATCACAATAAATACGAAAAGCGATAGCAATTGTTAAAGTAATCATTCAACAACATTTCAATATTATTATTATTCATTTTTTTTCAAAAAACTATCTTATGACTCTCTAATTTTCAGAATTTATATAATTCGCAAGAAATTCCTTGCTTCCCCAGGTAAATAAAACATTCATATGTGAATTTAAATATACTAAATGCTAATTGTTTGCATAGTATGAATCCTGAGAAAGCAATGAATTTCTTGCGAATTCTGAAAATTAAAGAGTCATAAGATAGTTTTTATTTCTCATAACTATATTCCAATTACACCGCATAACCGTGAATTTTCTTATATACTAGGGTCACCCGTGGGCACCATGTGCCCATATGGTACACAGAACATAGGTCAGTTTTGACTGATGGTGAATTTTCATGTAATTTAATAATAATAACACGGTTTTTCTTCATTTTGTATCGTTTGACTATAATAGTAATACAAATTTCCACATCGCAAATAATAATAAAGAAAAAATCGAGTTCTTTCTTTGAACGCTATTTTGTTCTTAGATCACTATGCTGAGATTAACTAATCGATCGCTTATCATGCACTGTGTAACATCCGATAAATTGAAACTAAATTTTGTTTAACTTTGATTTTAACCTTGTATGGTGCATATGTGTTGTATCATTTAGACAGTTTCTATGATTGTATATAAAAAACAGGATTATAAATTTACTTACGATTGCTGTTTATTATTTGAATTGATTATTCTAATAATATGTATTACAAATCCTTTTTACACAACATTTTTAATGATTTGACATTTGATTCATTATTGTTTTTGAATTAAATAATCAGGCTAGATTCTGAATTTTTCAGTATTAAACTGCAGTTATAAAAGTGATAATAATTAGTTATATGCTAAAATACAATGGATTGTGCCATCAAAAATAAAAGAATAAAATTGCCAACCAAACATGTTTCTAAATATGTTTGAATTATCTCTTCAAGATTTTATTTCTCTAATAATCAGAATTATAAATTTACTTACTTGCAGTTATTATAATTTGACGAACTATAAAATCTTACCGCAACTCATATTTTCAAAAATCACTGCTTCTTGGCCATTTTGAAGTGAAAAATATTAACTATGAATTAAAATAAATGAACAGAAACACGTATTTGCTAAAAATATATGCTAATTAGGCAATAATATGCATTTATTTCATATTATATACTTAAAAATTGAAATTATAGCATGCTACTCCCCTTAAACTTAAGATTAAACTTTGAATTGAAGATTTATCACAAAAACCAATATTGACATTTCATTCTGACGTTTGATTCGTTTTTGTCTATTTCAAAGCAGACTGAACTTCAGAATCGTAGTGATTGTTTTATTTCAGTATAAACTATTTGATTATTTTTTATAACATTATTAACAGTCGCCATGGTGCAGTGGCTAAGTGTCATGCCTTTCACCCTGGAGGTCGTGAGTTCGATCCCCGTCTATGCCAATCTGCATTTTTACAAAAAAAGCGTTCTACACATACACACTCACATACTCACTCACATACACACTCACTCACATACAAACATTTCTGGGTTATTATATTAATGATATATATATATATAAATATATAAATCATTTTAGGCTATGTATGTAGCATATAGAAATATCAATATTCTGGTGGCAGTGTAGCTATTGTTCCCCCCATGGTACATAGGTGCGATTAAGGAAATAGCCGCACAGAGCAGTTTCTTACGCGACCATCTCGTCCGTACGTGTTCGCAACTATTATACACGTACGTGCTGTTAGTGTGTTAGTTTTGGCGAAAGGGGATGACTATGCATAATCAATACAGATCAGAAGCCCCCGCCCCTATCAATGTTAGGGCGTACTGTTTATGTCTAGGCGGCCATGAAGCTCAATGTGCGGGTTCTCTACTTTCCTTCTACCCCACCCGCCTCTCCTAGAAGAGCCCTAATACTCGTTGATGGTGTACTGTACCCAATCACCCTCTGTACTATATATATATACGTATAACGGCTGAAGGGTCTTCTATGCTCTGGGAGCTTGCTTGCTTTGCTAGCTTCCCTGTTTCCGTCGCACGTCTCGTTCGTAAGGTCGCTCCGCCTGACCGCCCCGAGCTCAGATCCCGCAGAGACGACGTTGATGTTACGTTAACGTCGACAAAGGAACAATACCGACATTTTTAGTTGTTAGCATCTTACATACATATCCTGCATATCAAATTTTTAGAATTGTACTGACTTGTAGGATAATATGCAACGTAGATTAATTAGATTATACTAGTACATTGATAACTAGTAGCTAAAGCTTAACAACAATACTATTCATGTTCTAAACAAAAATGAGAAAAATTCCATGGCTGCCGCTTAGCCTTGAACACAGAATCTTTGAATTACTTGTCCAGATGTAAATCCATGAATATCATTATAATAATAATATAACAATACATTAATGACAGGAGCCAGGTAGAATTAGGGAAATAAAAATCGGGAAGAAAAATACTATGAATAGATTTGATAACAGAGGCGATAAAATGTTCTAAAGGAAGGAGCATGTTATAGCTGAAATAATGAACTGATACAGGGTAGGCAACCACAGATAGAAAAATTCAACCCAGAAAATTGAAAAACATTTACAATGGAGATACCAATATATTTATTGAATGTAACATACATATTTGTTAGCATATTGTCAATATATATGTAATGTTAATTGTGAAATAAATTAAAATTTACGATTGTGAAACAAAAGTAACAAATTACCCAATTATATCTTAGAGACTATTCATTATTTCTCTATTTCATGCCGTTTTCAAAGTATTGAACAAGTAGCACGAGTAAAGCGTTACTTCCGGTTAAGATATTGTTTTCAAAAACAGTAGATGCTCATCCGGATTATATTCAAGGGTTCATTTTAAAGTTAAAGATGTTACCTTCAACATTTTGAGCTCTAGAGCGTTCATCGACTTACAAACACATACTTCAGAAAATATGAAAACATGTTCGAATTCTATAGCTCTTTTGTACATATTTTTGGTTCTTTAAGGTCATTTGTATAAGAAGTCACAAAATTAATTTAAAACATATAATATTTGCCATATAAGTTCGCTTTAAACCTATTTATAAGAAGTACTTATTGTGAATTCTTGTGCTTATAATAGTGGGGTTCATATGAAATTGAAAAATATGTTTTCCAAAATCCATGGTTATAGCAATATATCGAATATATATGGCTTGGAGGCTCGATTGAATTATTGTTTGTGTTGATACACTTTGCCTTTTGACTCATCGGTTTAGGATAGAATTTAAAATTATATCATTTGACATTCAAACTTTCTCTAAGGATCAGATCATTTAGATGTAACAAATTCATAGTAATGCTGGTAAGAATTTTAAACAACTTTTAATTTATAATAATTGTGAATAAGTGCCCCAATAATATAAAATCGGGCTCAACCGGGATTTGAACCCGGGACCTCTCGCACCCAAAGCGAGAATCATACCCCTAGACCATTGAGCCGATATCTTTTATTCTAACCTCGTACAAAAACAACAACTTTACTATTATTGTAATTGCGAATAAATTATTCATCAATATAAAATCGGGCTCAACCGGGATTTGAACCCGGGACCTCACGCACCCAAAGCGAGAATAATACCCCTAGACCATTGAGCCGATGTATTTATTGAACTAAGATCTTCTTCTGCCGAACGACATTGTTATACTTTATAATGATAGACTGAAAAATAAAATACAAGTGCGATGGCCGGGAATCGAACCCGGATCAACTGCTTGGAAGGCAACTATGCTGACCATTACACCACCATCGCATATTTAGTATTGCGAAAGTATCAGTATCGCAGCCAATTGGCGTTAGTTGAAATATAAGCGTTAAAGTGAAAGGTATGTACGCCGACCCTGAAATTCAAGAAAGTTGAGAATTCAATTCAAGAAAAATCGTTCACTTCCATCAATTCAATGCATTACAATTTTATCTCAAATCAGTTCAGCCAATTCTAAATAAATATAAATAAGTTCCATCAATTCCCATACATCCTTCGATAAATTCAACCAACACATCTAAATGCCAATTAAATATATGCCAAATCCAAATCATAAAAAAGATTAATAATACCAATGTAAGAAAGCAGAGTCTCGCGATTTAATTTTTGTATTTCAATATACATATATTTTATTTAGGATCTTATCTTTGGGGTTGAAATTATACATCTGGCAGCCTGGCACGAGTTCTATCTGTGGAATTTTGGTCACATCTTAGATAACTGTCTGGCAGATTATAGCTAGACTCAACCTCAGGGTTACGACCATGTAGAATGTTTCTCTAAATAACTAGGACGTTAGGGGTGACTTCGATATATTTTCACCCAGTGGATGGCTGCCGTCAGATATAAAAGCAGGAGTTTAACGAAGAATTTTTTTTGTGATATTTAGAACCGTGTTTAGGTAAATGTTTTGAATAATATTGATTGTTTTAAATTATTCTCGCTTAATTGTATTTTTAAAATTTATTTAATCTACAACCTTTGGTTGTTTTGTTTAACTTGCATTATTATAACTCTGTGTTTATTAATTTATATCTTGCCTGAATTTAATGAATGTATTGTTTAATTACATTATATTTTATATTATTCATGTATTTTATTTCATTAATCCACATCACACTAAAAAGAAAGAACTCGTGTACAGTAACCATTAAATACATGTTCACATAAGAACGTCCGTCGCAAATGGGGGTTGGATTCTCACACAAATAAAATAGAGTCAAATACTTATTTTTAAATATTTATTAATAATTACATTACATTAAGATTTCATTAAATGTAATCATTTAATGAAATCTTAATGTACTTCATGCCGACTTTGAACAACGTTGCGCAAAGATGTGTTTCATATTAATTTATAAAATAAAATATCTTCGTTACAGTATAACAAATTAGTTTAATTGAGTTACAAATAAATGATTGTACTTCAATGCATCCAGAAAATAGGAGAGTAACAGTTGCAACGTGGCCAAGGATTTAAAATAAAAGGAAGGGGGTGGACCCGTTGTCAATTGCTAGTTTGGGAACCGAATTCTCTGTAGCCAGTTCTGTATATATCTATATACAATTTACAAGTATTAATAATACTGGGTTTATTAACAGACACCATTTGAACCTGGGACTAATCGCACGCTAAGCGTGAAACCTAAGGTAGAAATTCAGCAACTTTGCTATTATGGTAAGGACGAACAGTGTACTCTTTAATATAAAATTGGGCTCAACCGGGATTTGAACCCGGGACCTCTCGCACCCTAAGCGGGAATCATACCCCTAGACTATTGAGCCGATATCTTTATTCTAAACATCGAGCAAAATCAGCAACTTTGCTATTATGGTAAAGACGAACAGTGTTCTCTTTAATATAAAATTGGGCTCAACCGGGATTTGAACCCGGGACCTCTCGCACCCAAAGCGAGAATCATACCCCTAGACCATTGAGCCGATATCTTTATTCTAAACATCGTGCAAAATATGAAACTTTGCTATTATGGTAAGTACGAATAATATACTCATTGATATAAAACCGGGATTTGAACCCGGGACCTCTCGCACCCAAAGCGAGAATCATACCCCTAGACCATTGAGCCGATATCTTTAATCTAATCATCGTGCAAAATCAGCAACTTTGCTATTATGGTAAGGACGAACAGTGTACTCTTTATTATAAAATTGGGCTCAACCGGGATTTAACCCGGGACCTCTCGCACCCAAAGCGAGAATCATACCCCTAGACCATTGAGCCGATATCTTTAATCTAATCATCGTGCAAAATCATCAACTTTGCTATTATGGTAAGGACGAACACTGTACTCTTTAATATAAAATTGGGCTCAACCGGGATTTGAACCCGGGACCTCTCGCACCCAAAGCGAGAATCATACCCCTAGACCATTGAGCCGATATCTTTATTCTATACCACGTGCAAAATCAGCAACTTTGCTATAATGGTAAGTACGAATAATATACTCATTGATATAAAATTGGGCTCAACCGGGATTTGAACCCGGGACCTCTCGCACCCTAAGCGGGAATCATACCCCTAGACCATTGAGCCAATATCTTTAATCTAATCATCGTGCAAAATCAGCAACTTTACTATTATGGTAAGGACGAACAGTGTACTCTTTAATATAAAATTGGGCTCAACCGGGATTTGAACCCGGGACCTCTTGCACCCAAAGCAAGAATCATACCCCTAGACCATTGAGCCGATATCTTTATTCTAAACATCGTGCAAATTCAGCAACTTTGCTATTATGGTAAGGACGAACAGTGTATTCTTTAATATAAAATTGGGCTCAACTGGGATTTGAACCCGGGACCCCTCGCACCCAAAACGAGAATCATACCCCTAGACCATTGAGCTGATTTCTTTATTCTAAACATCGTGCAAATTCCGAGGCAAATTCAGCATCTTTGCTATTATGGTAAGGACGAACAGTGTACTCTTTAATATAAAATTGGGCTCAACCGGGATTTGAACCCGGGACCTCTCGCACCCTAAGCGGGAATCATACCCCTAGACCATTGAGCCGATATCTTTAATCTAAACAACGTGCAAAATCAGCAACTTTGCAATTATGGTAAGGACGAACAGTGTACTCATTAATGTAAAATTGGGCTCAACCGGGATTTGAACCTGGGACCTCTCGCACCCTAAGCGGTAATCATACCCCTAGACCATTGAGCCGATATCTATAATCTAAACATCGTGCAAAATCAGCAACTTTGCTATTATGGTAATTACGAATAATATACTCATTGATATAAAATTGGGCTCAACCGGGATTTGAACCCGGGACCTCTCGCACCCAAAGCGAGAATCATACCCCTAGACCATTGAGCCGATGTATTAATTGAACCAAGATCTTCTTCTGCTGAACGACATTGTCATGATAGACTGAAATTTAAAATATAAGTGCGATGGCCGGGAATCGAACCCGGATCAACTGCTTGGAAGGCAACTATGCTGACCATTACACCACCATCGCATGTACAGTAAATCTGCCTGTCTATTTGAACAGAGTGAAAGTATCTGAGCGAATTGGTGTTGGTTTAACATATAATCGTTGAAGTGAAAGGTACTTACTAATGTATTTTGTATAACTGTGATTCCGCTGGCGCTACAACGAAGTCATTTCTGTTAGACCTGACCTTGTAATTCAAAATATTTTTGAACATGTGGCAATGCCCTTGGTTATGGTCCCAAAACTAAAATTTGCACGCTTTGTATACCTTTCTTATCGAACTAGATATATTTGCATAACATCGACGGATACTTCATTCTACGAATTGATGGTTACTATTAGTGTTCGATTTCTCGATTCATTAAAATATATATATACAACAAGCAGACCTTATCGATGTGTCTATAATTCAATTAATAATCAATTCATATAATTGATTATCACATATTAGTCGAATATTAATATCTAATAGTAGATTATTCGAATTTGTGTCTCATAAATATAGCAAAATAGTTTCTAAGCTTGAATCCAAAAATATATGAAAATGATATACTCGCTCGCTTGTAAGACCAAGTTTGTGCCCTCTGCTACTCTGACGGTACTGAAGTAATTTGAACCAAATTTGCTACACATATTATTTGGCATCCCATTTGAATCTTTTCGCAGTTTATATCTAATCACCCGTATATTTCCAAAGTTATAGGACCACAATATTTAGAGCTTACTCTAATACAGCCCTTAGAAGAACAATTAAAACAGAATAATTAACAAAAAAATTAACAATTAGATCTAAGTTACAAGATTTCTTCATATTGGTAACCTAAGGGCAATAAATAATTATAATTTAAAATTTTAAAATTTGCTCTAAATTTTGTTTTGAGTATATCAAAAAGAATTACAAAAAAATTGTTAGACTTTTTATGTGTATGATTTCAAATTGTGTACCCATAATAATTAAATACAATTATTTTTAAATGCCAAACGAGGTGCAGGACGTGGAAGTCCGCTGCTCACATCGCATATATGGAATCACAGTTTTCCGTATACAATATTTACAAATGAATATAAGTTGTATGGAATAACAGAAAATAATACTAGTTTACTTAATAATAATATGTTTTACTATAGATATAAATAGTATACAATTAACATTATTTTTTAAATTATTCTTATACGTCAAATACTTTACTGATTCCACATGCCGTCTAATTTCATAACTTGGCTTGCCGTTTTCGTTATTTGCCAAGGGACGGTTATAGGGTTAACGATGGTTGAAATTTCTTAAAATAGAAACACTTTATCACAGGGCATAGTCAAACGAAACACGTGCATTTAATATTGTCCGCATGTATTCAATTTCGTATGCTACTTAATGACTTAATTGAATTGATTTAACTTAAGTAAACTTGAAATAGAAATTTTCTTAAAACTGATCAAATTAGTGAGTGCTCTGCAAGTACATCATCATATTAAATAAATGTAAACACGGACGCCAAGTGATATTTCGCAAATAGCGCGCTGAAGACCGGTCGGCCACATCAAACAGATTCGTAATCAGGGAATATATTCACATCAAATTGCTTCTAATTAATTATCTTTGATATTTTACTACATGATATTGGCTACCTAACTTTCTAACGGAAACAATTTGATTTTTATAAACGTTCTATATAATATTCACTTTATGGTTTTACTTTCTTGGGCGAAGTCTAAAGGAAAGTATTGGAATCATAATAAAAAAATATCTGGAGTGGCCTGCACTCAACTTTCTTTTACGTAGTTTTTAATAGATATATATTAATATACATATATATCCCAAACAAACCAATTTATAATTGATCTGAATTTGAAGTACTTATCGTATTCACTCTTAAACTGTCAAACTCCACAGAAAACTCTCAAATTGTTATTTAATTATGTTAGCAAATATATAATATAAATTGATTTTATAATAATTTACCTGATACAATTTATTCTAATAAGAAATCAATATTTTAAATATTAATTCATACAGATAACTGTCAATGTAATGCTTGTTTGTTTTCAATAAACTAGAAACAAATGATGTAACACATGGTTGATCCGATTTAAAAATAATAAAATTTGTTACAAGTGTAGGTATCACCATGGCAACGTAAATAAGATATTTGAGTGATTACAATACTTACTTATTACTCTGTAAAAGAAAGTAAAAACAGAAATACACGTTTTGACCATCTCTGCATCTAATCTAACTATTTACGGAATGACGTGTGTGAACGCTCTAGATCCAAATCTGTTCAAGGTAAAATTATGAAACTCAAAACTTAAAACTGGTATGAAAACCGTAAAAAAAAGCCTCCTTTGAATGGATCCTGAGACATCGGTATTTGAGCGACATTTTTTATGCGACCTAGCGTAATGATTTTATGATGCGGTCAACATAATTCAAGCTCTAAGGAAGTCACAGTATTTGAAACGAACTATACCAACCTATATATAGTGTAGGTACTATAGTACTAATGGTGGTTGTGGTAAAACCTATTTCGTTTTTTCACACAGTGTCCATTGAATTCTAAAGCGCCGTGCTAATTTGCCGTTGATTTGTGTATTCAAACATGGCGCTAACTTTTAACTCAATCAGCCACCACTCGCGGCGCTGCCGTCGAGTTTTCAGCTAATATTATCATTGCGGATATGGTATATTTTCATTTCGTATACATATGTATGTACCAACTAAACCAACCGCCCGACCCACACTACAAACTACATCAGAGTATTATCTAATTAATGGATATATTGGTTGTTGCTATTTTGTTGAACCGTGAAGAATTAGGGAAACGTTCAGTGCACATATGTTATTTAATCTAAACCTAACTTATCTTTTAATCACATCAATTAAATTTGGAAAAACAAACAGTGATTTAAAGAATACACGCATCATTTTTTGTAATACAAAACTTAGCATAACTAATTCTAAAACAAACATACCCTAA
The DNA here is from genome assembly GCA_933228885.1 of Leistus spinibarbis. Lineage (NCBI taxonomy): Eukaryota > Metazoa > Arthropoda > Insecta > Coleoptera > Carabidae > Leistus > Leistus spinibarbis. The sequence goes on from OW121802.1 coordinate 3,590,269, forward strand.
CTTTTCTTATATATATATATATATATATATATATATATATATATATATATATATATATATATATATTTATATATATATATATATATATATATATATATATATATATATATATATGTATATATATATATATATATATATATATATATATATATATATATATATATATATATATATATATATAAGAAAAGTTAGGGTATGTTTGTTTTAGAATTAGTTATGCTAAGTTTTGTAATACAAAAAATGATGCGTGTATTCTTTAAATCACTGTTTGTTTTTCCAGATTTAATTGATGTGATTATATATATATATATATATATATATATATATATATATATATATATATATATATATATATAATCACATCAATTAAATCTGGAAAAACAAACAGTGATTTAAAGAATACACGCATTTCAAAAATATTTCGTCAATATACCAAAACAAAATCGGTTGTGGCCAGCATAAGACTTTATTATACGTAAGATATAGTAGCTTTATTATAATTGATGTCAAATGACAAATATCAAATTATTTGAGTCTATTTTGTTTCCCTGTCAAAATAATGTTAGGTATAGTTCGTACGATTTATTAAATATAATACTGATGAATGCGTATCTATGGCAACATAAATATGAAATTCAAGATTTTCCGTAGCAGTTTTCCCGTAACTGTTACATTATTTGAAGAAACTTTTCAAGCAAAAGTTGTGTGAAACATTAATATCTTTCATTACGAACCTGACTATTTTTGACATAAGTGCAGCCGTTCTAGTGATATTGGAGAAAGAACATAATATGCATAGAGTAAACATGCACTTCCGGTTTGAATATTCTTTTCAAAAATAATTGGTGCATATCTAGACCATATACAAGTCGTAAATTTGAAGTTTCACAATTTTACGTTCGACTGTTTTGGCTCTAGAGCACACAGACATCATTCTGAAAATAGTCACATTATATTCAGGAGGGTTAAAACGGGTATTTCCGTTGAAATCTCGAGTTCGATTTTTTTCCTGATTGCTATATAGATATTTCTTTGGATTATATAATTTTACAGATACAATAATAAAATTTCATAGTAAAAAGATATGCCATATTGTAGATATTGTATGTTTCTAGAATACTGTTTTACAATATTATTTATATACATTTTAATAAGTTAGATTTGAATAAATATTTACCGTTGCTAGACATAGAACGAGGTATAACCAAATCTAGCGCTATAAATTGTAAATTTATTTTTATTTGCAAACTCAGATTGATACTTGATACACATCCCTGAGTTACATTTCACAAAAATGAAATATTCCCTGAAAAAAATAATGGTTTAAATATAAATGGTTCTTATTCCATTACAGTTGAATATTTGCTCGCAGTACGATGACTCGGAAGTATTGGTGCCTGCACCAAATGAAATAAATCTGGTCAGTTGCTAAACTATTCAGATTTATTAGACAGGGTTATAAAAATTCCGTTTGATATTTAATAGTTTAACACATTCAGCATTAGTAGAAATGAATTAAAATATGAAATTAGTAGTAACTGATTTTGAAAATACGGCAAATGTAGGTCATAGATTTAATTGAACGATGGAAACTGTAATTTAATGCGTCACCTGGGAAAATTCTTAATTACCTGCGTATAGCACACCATACTGTAGATTCACTTTTCACTTATTTTAATTACATCATTTCAATACTATCCACTGTAATTGCATTCATTTTTTATGCCTCCATTCATATACTTTATTAAAAGCTGGTAATTTTTTCCAATTACAAAATGATTTGTAAAGTTTCTCTGCATTTTAATTTATTATTTGCGATTGAGATTAATTGTTCACTATCTAGCGGAGAAAAATTCAGACATAATTTGGCCCAAATAGATCCATGTTTATGTGATACAAGTCAATCAACGTAATAAATTTCAAATATGTCCTTTTCACCACGATTCAAAAGATTGCAAAATGATATGTGCCGCAATGTGTTGTAAACAAGTTTCCACGTAATGCACCCACAGAATGCAACGTAATTGTAAATGTGGAAATAACAACCATTTCGTTACTTACAAAGGTAATTTGCGACGAGAATTTACCACAGTGACACCACTTAATAGAAGCGCCTTGAGATATAGTTTGATATTTTAAAGCATTGTAATATATATTTATATAAACACCTAGGGGTTCATGTTTGTATATATGTGTAGAACACTTTGTTTATGAAAAATCCAACCGGATTCGAGCCAATTACTGCATGAATACTAGGCAAGAACTATTCACTCTAAAAAAAAAATACCTATAATTTAGATGATATATTCCCAACATTTGTAAAAAAAATATTAGAGGGCAGAGATATTTCAAATTTAAAAATAATTATTTATAATTACGCGAGTCATTATACCGCTGCTTGCTTCGCTTATATAACTTATAAGGCGAGCTGGACGCAAGCTTATATCATATTTATTATAATCTACAATGTTATTTACATAGCTAGATATGCAACAAAGTATCGACATTTTGACGTTTTTTCAAAAATCAAATAATAAATACGTGAAGTTATCTGTGGTGTGAACGCTGGCAGTGATTGTAAATAAACTTACTACTCACGCACAAATATTTAACTTAGGTACTGCTTCTATTCTTGAATGTACACAATTTTTTTTTTTTTTTTGGCGTTTAATATAGTAGCTATTGTTTTTACGATATTTCATAATTATGCAGTGACATAGACGATTTTCACATATTATTATGGCCATTTGGTGTTTAATGATAATTAATATTGTTATAATTTATTACGGTCTTTGGGTTACCAATATAAAAATATATTGTAGATATAAATTATCTTATAATTTTTAGTAAAATTTTTGGGTGTTTATTTTTATAAGGGCAGTATTAAGGAGGGCTCCGAATTTTGGAGCCCTATAACTCGAAAAGTATACGGGCGATTGTATATAAACTGCGAGCGGATTCAAATGGGATGCCAAATAATATGTGTACCAAATTTGGTGTGAATCGTTCCGGTACCTTCAGAAGAATAGAGCGAACAAATTTGGTCTTACAAGTGAGCGACGACTAACATCCAAGTATATAAGTTATAAATATTTTTTGATTCAGGACGACGAGATAAACACTTTTTGTAACCGAGATAAAAATTAGTGCATTCGTAATTGCTTAAATAATGCCTGGTAAAAATGTCTTGTTTTTGGGACTTACAGATTCGGAGGTCAAAAATAAAAACTATAATAAATGACCTATTTTGGAGGTTTTTATTTATCTCCGAAACTGTATAACATTTTTACCAGGCATTATTTATGCAATTATGAATTCACTGATTCTATTTTATAAAGTACGAGTTTTTTATTCCTTTTTAATTTTGATGTTTGACCTTAAACTAAACGTTTGTTCATGGGCTGTATATGTTTGTTCGTAAAATGTGCATAGCATTTTGTATAGAAAGCTACATACAAAGGTGGATTGGTAAAGAGTGGACTGTATTTTGTATATGATTCGGGCAAATGGTACCCCCGGGTTAACCGAGTGTTGTAAATAATAGAAAACAATTACATTTGCCGTGTAATTGGGTGCATACGAGGCAGAATATATATGACATAGAGGTGTACCTAATAATAATACTGTATCGATAGTTATACATCATCTAAACTGATTAATACAGATAGATGGAACGGAAGGAAGGATATAGTTGCAGCGTTCGATTAATTAACGGAGATTCTGCTCAGCCTTCATTAATAACGAGACAACAGAAACCTTTCGGCACACTTTTACCATCATGGTTCAAATTACGATACTTGCATAGCGTTATTATACACTACGATTAATAATGTACACAAACTATACGTAAGTATGTGTATATAACTATTAAATTAGTAAATTGTGTGAACGTATCAATTCTTAAACATTCATTTTAATATCTATAGTAATAGGAAAATGCCTGATCCCTTGTTAGTGTGTAAATATTCTCAGTTTCTCATCCCATGTATCTCATCAGCATCAGTTGGTGACCTCCTAGTTCCGATGTTGACCTCTGGCACTGACCTCTGCAACACGGAGAGTCAAAGTGGTGATGCACGATGCTGGGAAAGAATACAGGTTCCAAAGATGCCAGCCAGTGTGTATGTACATACGTGACGCGTATAATGGGCACCGGTAACTTTAGCTGCGCGCACCCTTCACACAACGAGGGATGCTGTAAGGCCATAGCATATTATCTCGATGAGAAAAACGGTGATTGGAACAAGTTTTAAGATTGTGAGCGTGTTTGCTTATTCGGGCTCAGAAAGATATATTCTGATATTTGTGCAAAAGCCCAGACGGTATTTGTTCATTCGTGATTAATATTTAACCTTTTTATTTTTAGGCGACAATTACTTGGACTTGTGTTGTACTTTCTCTAAAAGGAAGTATTTTAGTCATGAAAATTATCGAATGAATCGAATCAGACTATTTTCGTAATGACGTCTTTGTGTGTGTTTGTGTTTGTGAACACTAGACTCGAGAGTTAAAATTGTTGAAGACAAAATTATGAAACCAAAAACTGATGACTGATATATGGCCCAGGTGTGCATTTCCTATTGTTGAAAGCAATATCTTAACATAAGTAACAGTATACAACGTTTGCGTTTTTTCGAAAGTGTTATATTTTGAAAATGTATTATTTTATATATTGATTTTGTTTCATTGCAGTTGTAAAGTGAATTTATAACAAAATTAAGCATTCTTATAAAAACAGGAAACGACAAAAAAGTCGTACGAAGGCCATTCCAGAATTATTACTTTCTCTTACGAAGTAATAAGTATGTCATGTAATCATGTAAAATTTCGTACTCGAGATTACAACGGATATACACGTTTTGACCTTTCCTGAATTGAATGTGACTATTTTCGGCTGACGTCAGTGTGTGAGTGTGTGTGTCTGTCGAACGCAAAATTATGAAAGGCTATAATATATAATAACTCTTATATTTTAGGATTATAAGATTTTAGTTTTAAACAAAGTAAATATAGGAAATAATGTTTCACTATGTAAGAAAATGTATGTCTTGCAAATAGCGTCCATTTCTGCCTCGCTCTATCGTGCCCTCTCTAATGCGTTTTCCGTGATATGTAGTTCTGTGCCCTGATTTCTGCGCGAATGTTGTTCTTCAGCTGCTGAAGTGTCTGAGGATTGTTTTTTACTTGAGGTAGCCCCAAAGACAGAAATCAGGAGCCGTCAAATCTGGGGACCGCGATGGCCTAATTATGTCGCATCTAACGAAAAGATATTCTTTGATCGAAAATTGGTATATCCTACCAAATTAATTATACGAGGAGCTAATGGCATTGGTGCTTGTACTTGTGTGTGTTTATATACCTAATGGTTAGTTTTCTATCTTTCATCTCTTTAAATAAAGCCAAGAATCTGGTGGAGAATATCCGCTAACTGCTAAGGCACTATCATATTATCACACGTACAAAGCCAATTCAATAGAATTAATATAAGTGTTTCGGCTTGCTGGCATACATGTATGCACACGTACCTAATACATATGTATACATTAGTTCGATAGCGCGTTATTCGCCGTCGAAGCATACGTAGCATAGTAGTTGGCTAGTGATGACTAGAGATAGAGAAAACCGGACCAACCAAACACATGCATACCCTATTATAGTATATGTGTGCAAACAACAGACACATAAGTTTCCCATTTCCAATTACACTTAGCCGGAAGGCCAGCTATACACTGCCCACTAGAAGCAATACTACAGTGTCTCGCTATACTCGGTTCCAAGACAAGTTCGTATAGTAGACCCAGACAGAAGTCAAGGGATCGTAAATAAATCTTCTCGAACGGTACAAATTTCCAGGACCCGATTTCCAAAGTATTATATTTTTGTTTTGTATATACAATTCATTATGAATAATAATATTCAATCGAGAAATTCGTCACCTGTAAAACTAGTGCGAGTGCTTATAACCGTGTTCATGATGAGTAACATAATGGATTTCTTTGTATTTTTAGTATCCATGGACGGATAATTGTTTTATTCGGCTTCTCACTGGCTCGAGTATACGATTAGAGATGTAAAAAAGTAACTATTCGTTACTCGAGTACTCGTTACTAGGCATGATCCGAAGTAACTAGTAGTAACATAAAAAATTATTTGTTACTTTTACAAACAGTTATCTAATCAGATTTTACGTTACATTTTGTCGTGGTCGTGGTTGCACCATGTAATCATCTGAGAGACTTTTTTCCAAAGCTGGTCAGTTACTTTCCGATAGGTGTAATCAATTTAAAGGCAAAAATGCTGAAAAAATATTACTTTTGCATTGCAATCGAGAATTATTTTAAATTCTGTTTTTCTTTGTTTTTGTTTTGTATTTTTCATTATCTTATTATTATGTTTTTGAATGTTATAAAATATATATATATATATATATATATATATATATATATATATATATATATATATATATATATATATATATATATATATATATATATTGACTTGCTTTTTATAAAAAAGAACCAAATCACTTTGAATACGATATATCAACAGCAGATTATTGAAGCTAGAGCAAAATAGTCCGAGTACTCATTTAGTGCCACTCAAGTGAACGAATACAAAGTAACGAGTACTCTACCTAAAAGTAACAAGTATTTACAATTACTCAAAAGTAACGAAACTTTGCATCACTATATAAAATACACGTACGGTCATTATTGGAATTTGAACAATATACTATAACGATAACACGTTACATTTATTGCAAATTGCACTTATGTAATGTTTAGGTAAAACCAATAGGTACACTTATGTTAAAGAATAACTAAAAATTGCATTTTGGACTCTTTAATTTTCAGAATTTATACTTCGCAACGATTTGTTGCTACTGGAGGGGTTTACACTTGTTTTAGTACAATGTAGTTTGATATTATTTTACAGTTGCGAGTAATATTCAAGCTTTACAAAATTTAGTTTGAACTCGAATGTTCAATAGTACAGGAAAGTCACTCTAGCTTATTTTATTTCTTATAATGATAATAATGAAATCAGGATATTAAGGAAAATCACGGTTTCCAACGCTCTTGAGTAAGATTAAAATATTTTCTAAGTTACGTCTTCTGCGTGTATGTGGGTTGCATAAATTAAGTAATAGTAACTGTATTTTGTATTTGGGTCGTATATAGTTACTATGTCTACCATGGAATAGACATTAGCTGAAGCACTAACCAGTGAGTAGTGACGTTTTGTATACACACATATATATGTATCTATATTGGGATGATGATGATGATGATGATATGGAAGGAGAGGTAAGCAAAGTGGAGAAAATGAGAAGAGTGAGAAGAGCGGGTTAACAACAAGTAGAGACACAAGCCATAATCCATTCCTCCTGAGAACAATGCTTTATTACTACAATAACCTGGATGCTATGTAATTTAGCTTTTGTGCGAACCAATATAAACGGGATGGTCTGAAGTTAATATCAGTCAGGCGAAGCACAGGCCCCAAAATAAGGTCCACCACTATGTACTACTACTACTACTACTGCTGGTAGCTCTAGCTGCCGATGCCGCCTAGGTATACAGCTGTCAAATCAAATGTAAATTTCAAACTGGATATCCTAGGGAATTTACTTACAACATATTCTAGATGTACGTTCAATACAATAAGGAAGAGAGAGAGCTGTCTGTCTGTCTGTATTGGTAGACGTGTGCGGCGAAAAGGGACACGTATATACATACATACGTACAAGCGAGTGGTCTCCTCGATAATTATCAGACTTGATGAGATCTGCAGAATTGGGGTGCATGCTGTTGGTTGCGAAGATGTGCGCACTTTAAATTGCTGTGGGGAGAATTAACTGGATCAAGAGAAACAGAAAGCGGTTCAAATGAATTTTACACGAAATGCGTTCTATATAAATTATAGAATTAACCAAATTATACATTCCGTAAGATGCTGCAACTATGGCTACATGCATTGTTGTGACACAAATATAATAAAAATGCTATTTTATTAGGATTATAGTTCGCTGTGCAATATATACAAATGAGCTATAGTATTCAGTCGTGTATTTGCAAAATTCGTGGATTTTAGGTAGTGATGCCGCGAGACGAGACTCGAGACGAGACTACGGCAGTCTCGTCTCGTCTCGTCTTGAAAAGACGACAAATAGAGTCGATCTTGTCTCGAAAAATTCGAGACGAGACTTAATGATTATAATCATTAAGTCTCGTCTCGACTATAGTCCGCGTATAATTCAATTCTCTTCTCGTCTCGGTCTCGTTTCTCGAGTCTCGAAAAGTCTCGAGTCTCGACTCGAGACAAGTCGAGACTCGAGAAACGAGACGAGTCGAAATGTTTCGGGTCTCGAGTCTCGAAAAATCTCGAGTCCCGAAATGTGTTGAGTTCCGTTCAAATCTTGAAGTCTCGAGTCTCGTGCATGGAATTATCTTGAATTTCGATAATTCTCGAATCGAATAAGTCTCAAATCACAAAACACTAACCTGTTCGTTCTAAGAGAAGACCCGTTCTTGCTCCTAGCACATACTCACAAGTATATTATATTGAAAAATACATATATTTAATTTGGATTCTCAATCTGTAATAAAATTATTTATTTTAAAATTCTTACAATATTATGTAATTGTTTCTTTTTTGACTAACTATTAATATATTTTATTGTATATATGTAAAAATTAATTACTACCTATTGTTTTTAATAATGTATTATGGCCGTTGGGTTCACAATATATAGAAATGTTGTGGACATAAAATGTTTTTGACTTTTGTTTTTCTTAAGGACAGTATTAATTTAAAATTTTAAGGTCCTATGGACAGATGATGCACGACAAATGTAATGTAAATTGGTTAGAACATATGATATGGCAAATTATTATGCATATTCCATTAAGCCGATGTGCTAAAATAGGGAATTGCACTAGCACTATTTAAAGATATTAAAATGTCAAGAAATTTGTATAAGAAATCAATAAAAAATAAATAAATATTAAATGGCAGGACACTTCAGATATGTATTATTTTAAATTAAATTAGAACTTGTGAATCACAATATTTATTTATATTTTAAAAAGTTAATATTTCTTGAATATTTTTAGCTCACCGTACGAAGTATCAAAGAAGCTGAAGCATTCGGTCGTATGTCTGTAGCATTCTTGGAATAAAAAAATTTCATTAACAAAAAGTGTCGCCTTAATACAGAAATATATATAACTTATATACTTGGATGTTAGTCGTCGCTCGCTCATGAAGATTTGTGCTCTCTACTCCCGTGAAGGTACCCAAACCACATTTGCTACACATATTATTTGAATCCGCTCGCAGTTTAAATCCAATCGCCCGTATACTTCCCAAGTTATAGGGCCCAAAAATTTGGAGCCCCACTTAATACTGCCCTTATAAAATAATTAAATCACCCAAAAATTCCACTAATAATTCTACAAAATTGTACCATTTACTGAAAAATTATATTAAATAATTCGGCAAAATTGATTTTGTCATGGAATATTTTATAAACTCTGGTTAAGACGCACTTTGAATCAAATGGGGGCTAAAATTCATATGTGGATACCTACGTATATGTTATAAATAATAAGGTTGTAGAAATCTGTGCAATTATTTAAGCAGTTAATTTGGGTAGTGTTTCTTAATTCTGGAGGCGGTGGCAGCGGTGGCACGTTGCTTACCATAGTACTGTAAGTAAACACTTGATAATGTTTTATGAGGTGAGTCCTTTGATATACGACGTGGCTCGCCGGCCTAACTCCAGCGACATCCGCTCCGCTTGCTAGCAACACAGCACGGTGCTGCGGCGATGATCTTCGCATCTCCATACATAACCACTCCGTCGCTACATATATACATACATACACACGTATACTGTGCAGGCTCACTTACGGATTAAAATCTATTTAAATCTAACTATATATATATATATATATATACATATATATATATATATATATATATATATATATATATATATATATATATATATATACATATATATATATATATATATATATATATATATATATATATATATATATATATATATATATATATATACATTCATACATACATGCAGTAATTCTTGTATATATTTTTTCAGAATGTCTGTGTGTGTTAATCTGTATGTTTATGAACGCATTTCGAACAACATTTGTTTGAAAAGTTTCTTAAAGAAATGTACCAGTTACGAGAAAACTGCTACGGAAAATCTTATTTATTATATCTGATATGTGGACTTAAATAATTTATATTATACACACACAGACGTCATTCCGAAAATAGTCACAAACGATTCAGGAAGGGTATATATATATATATATACACATATATATATATATATATATATATATATATATATATATATATATATATATATATATATATATATTTATACTGAATCAATATAGTTCATATGGATACCACATATAAATTTACTAATTTCAAGACACACAGTGGAACAAAACATGACGAGCAAAGTAAATAGAGTGTCTTTTTCTGAAAGCCAATCTCGACTATAAATATGTTCAATGAATAATCCTGTTAAGTCTAGAATTTCCATTAGGAAACTGATCTACTCGCAAAAATGATTAATAATAACGTAAACCGATTGCAGACTCGTATTTTCTTGGCGAAAGCATCGTCTGAACCAATTCCAATACACACTCAATTCCAATTAACCATTCCCTCGGATGTAATAAGCTGCGAATTCCGACTTTACTCGACTCACATCCTTATTCGCTGTAGCCATAATGGCGCGAATCGTTTGCGGCGCTTGTATACGGATAAGGAGAGATTCTTTGCTCGAATTCTTACGGTCGGTCTCGTACGGTACGGCAGTTTGCCAGAGTATCGACTCAAGTTGGTTGGGATCGTAGCAGCGCGCTCGGTTTTGCGGGTTTCGTGCGGCGGGGGTGTGCGGCGGGCGGCGGGGACAACGGTCAAGTAACGAGGGTTGAGCTCTCTAGGCAGAGGGGGTGACTTCAAGATGGCGGTTCGGGTGCGGTCCCTTGATTATAGAGAACTATAGCGAACATTTGCATGACCGAGCTTTGTATGTAAGGATGTGGCCTCTCTGTTATACTACGTACCTCTCTCTCTCTATATATATATATATATATATATATATATATATATATATATATATATATATATATATATATATATATATATATATATATATATATATATATATATAGCAAGGGCCTAGCGGGTATTGCTCTAGAAACTCCCGCTCTTTTGTCTCACTACACATGCGGTCCGCTTGGGCTACTTTTTCTTATCTTCTTACTCACTAGGTTTTATTTGTTTTATTCTTTGAGATCGACTTATTTATGATACAATTGGCTAGATAGTGATAACGTTACGCAGGTAACCATAGAATATAACAAAATATATCGTAGTTTTAGCCAAAAGAAATTAATCGTTCAAGTTATCCGACCAATTACAAGCAAAAATATTGATCTATTTGGAAAATTTGTCAATTGATTAGTCAATTAGTCAATAGATATTACTGGAGAACTTTAAATTCCTTTAAAACTACTGCGATTCTGAGCCAGTCTATAGTTCTATAAGGAGAATCTGTAAGATTTTTGAAAAGGCTGTAGTTTTTTAATGGATTTATATACAAATATAATTAATTACACAAATCACGTACAATGTTGGATATATCTTATAGAATCAGTCTATAATTGGTTTGCAATTCAATTAAAATTGGTTTTACACTTTCAATATTTTACAGAATCTTCTTATACCTAGATGTATAAATTAGCACAGAAATATACCATTAGTTTATAAATTAATTTACTTCCAATATACTGATTCATTATTATCTTATATTTCAATAATTATTGAAATCGTAAACATTTTCGAAGATTATAACGAAAAATCACATTTTTACCATCCCTGAATTGTATTTAACTTATTTCGGAATGACGTCTGTTTGAGTGTGAATGTGTGTATCAAAATTGTTGTAGGTAAAATGATGAAACTTTAAAATTAAGAATTGTTTTTTTCAAACAATATTTTAGGTGACAGTTACGATTTATTCTTGCTACTATTTTAATACCCCGAATACAGTTAATATATGGTAACCAGAGAAATAATAAAGTAGCTGTTTCTAACAGTAATCTATCAATAAATGGTACATTTGCCAGATTTTTTTTTCAAAATAGTTCCAGAAATTTCAATATCTTAAACTATTAGAAGGTGCTACTTTAAGTTGTTACTTCCTGTTAAGATATTATTACATTCTTGGACAAAGTTTAAAATTAAGTATTGTAATCATGGAAATTTTCGAATTCGAGTTTTTAACGAAAATACACGATTTGAACATCCCTGAATCTAATTTAACTATTTTCAAAATGATATCAGTGTGTGTGTGTGTGTCTGTGTATACGCGCCCTAGAAGGCAAAAATATGTATCTGTAAAATTAAAATTTGTACAAGTCCTGCAGGAGATCCTCCAATTTTTGAAAACAATATCTTAGCTGAAAGTAATAATTTATTCTTGCTGCTAGCCACACGAGTTAGAGAAAAAAGAACTCATATAAAAGTAAGAAATATTTAAATTTCAAGTAACTTTTGGTTGAAAAGTATGTAAGTGTAGAACGCTCTGTTTAGATAAATACAAAAGTCGAAGATATTAAAATTTCTAGCAACTTTTGTAAAAAATGTACCATTTACTGGTAAATCGCCTTTGAAAATGGTTATTATATATGTACGTTCTGCTAGTTATAAAACATATTGATTTTGTTTCATAACTATCGAGGGTTGCATTTAAAACAAAATAAAGCAATATCTAAAGTATATGTAGATAGTGAAAGTACAAGAAAGTCGAGGGAAAGCAACTCCACCATATTTTTTTTAATTTCAAGGTGCACGTCTGGTTCTACAGTTTTATAAATTTTATTTTTTTTTATTTAACAGTTTGGGCTCTAATGCGGTACAGATTTAATTCAAGGATTAAAATCTTGAGTTCAACATTTTTCTGTGATGGCAATACATAATGTATGCATTTGTATAGGAATGTAAGCAAATTATATTTAAAGCATTATTAAAATTTCAAATTAAATAATTCCTATGCACATAGCTTAAAATATATAAATTTGAACAAAATTCAACGCATAAAATTTGACAAATTATTTCCGCGGTAAAACTGTTAAATAATATTTAATTTATTTGTATTAAAATGTTAAAAGCATACACATACATACACATAATATATGCTGGCTGTTTTAAATGCATACGTAAGTACTAAGTTTTAATTATCCAACCATCAGGATTAAAATATGCGCGTGATGTATAAAATTGCAAAATAAAATCAATGTATTATTTTATATGTTCATGTATAGGAACATAGGAAACATACATATAATTGTCCTTTAACTGAACGCGACTAATAATTGATTATTGCACTGTAATGGACTGGTTATTAAACAGATGTACCTACACATGTTTCGGAACTGGATATTATCCATTCATTTAACGTTCCATAAAACTTCTTTTTTCGTTTCATTTCGTTTGCAGGGCATTTTACTTGTGTTAGCTTACGAGCAGATAATAATGATTTTAAATTAATACCTACCTATTACATTGCTTTCAGACTTTACATATTTATCTCCATAAAGTCGAATTACCTTTATCAGATTAACTTTAAAAAAGGCAATGCCATAACATTTAGCAAATAAATTGATCAAAATGCTACGTTGCACAAAAATAACTTATGCTTAACGAAAGTGAAGTATTTATAATTACTGTATTATAATTTAATGTTCTTTTATTTTATTACAATAAAAGTGTATGAACAATGATTTCAGTAAGACTCTTCAAAATTGTTGTACTTTTTTATTTTTCTTTTTATTTTGACAGTATGTAAAAATGACGCTGTCATTTATAAAAATTGAACTAAATGCCAAGAATGTAAAATATTTATTGAATCATGAAATAATTAATTTATCTAATGTTCTTTTGTTTCGAAGCGAATAATTTGTTTCATTCTAACATACAAAATTAAATACATCAATTCAATTTTCCTTAGCAACCTATGAATATGCTGTAGTCCTTAACAAAATAAACAGTTTACAAATATCCCTCCAGGCTCTACACTTACTGAAATATTCATGCGATTACAAGAACTCCGAATATTCCTTTTCACGGGAGAACTAATCGTATATAAAATACTTTTAACAAATATTCCGCAGAAGTTATGACTTATAACTACAAGACGTAGGAATATCTTTTATTTAAGCATTTTCTTTTAAACTGGTAGATAATATTGCGTTATTTTCAAGGTCTGTTTTGTGTGTATTCAAATATATATTATTATTCCTAAGGAATCGTGGAGATCACTTCCATTTAAGACCATATTCGAGATAAAATCCCTAATTTGGACAGAATGAGAACACAATCCAAGAAAACTTAAGTACAACGCACCTATGCATCCAGCTCGCCTTATAAGTAATATATGCGATGCGAGCAGCGAACTTTTTAAATTAAATAATTATCGTTTTTAATTATTATGGCCATTTGGTTAAGAATTTGAGAAACTGATATAGATATAAAAAGTCTTAAAATTCTTTATAATTTATTTTGATATATTAAAAAATAATTAGAGTATATTTTAAAATTTGAAATTGTAGTTTATAATATTTTACGGACATTCAGTTATCAAAATGCAAAAATTATGTAGATATAAAATATCTTAGAATTTTTGGGTGTTTTATTTATTTTCTAAGGGCAGTATTAAGGAGGGCTATAAAATTTACATTTATGTTTCCCTAGTTACCATACATATTAATATTGTTTTACGACAATCTTAGAATGAATTTAGTGCAAAATAAAGCAATATTTTATTGAATCGATAGTGGATGTATTGAAAAGTCGAATGAAGACCAATCCAGTTCTTTTCTTATAATCGACGTATTTCAAACAATCTATTTTGTTTTGAAGCATACAAAATACGTTGTATACCGTGTGTTGGAGAATATACATATATTCTGCATACGAGTATCACAAGTAGAATATATGTATATATATATTTAATATTTCGACAGTAAAAATATTATATGAAATTTTCATGTAATGCAAATCCAATGAAATACAGTTATGTCTTTAATTGCAAAGAAACTATTTGCCATGCTTATAAAACAAAATAAACTAGCTATAAAACTTAAACGCATCCCCTAATTTACCCTTGATATATGAGCTAGAATCGCCTGCGAGTATAACGGCGAAACGTTTGTCATCATCACCATCGATGATAAGCACCCTTAATTCATGCTTGACACTGGAGCTGTATTCGCTTGCGCAATCCCCTCCATTATGTATAAGACGCGCTTGCCACGTTGCAAATGCTGCATCTCTTAGCTCATTCTGCAGCGCCCTCTCCTCTGACGCCCCAACACCCCGATGTTGAACCCCCTTCTGGGGGCTGCCGAGAAGAGGTAGGGGTATGTTGCGGCCATGTCACAGTGTGGTCACCCTAGCTCACCGTCACAACAATATGCGCTCCTCTCTGCACTGCAGACTGATGTGAAAAAGTTTCGATTCTCTGACATAGATATTACACTTCTGTCAGCAAACCAAAAATTGGGTCATTCCATTTGCGGCGTTTGATGAATTGCGCTTTGAGCTCATCCATCTCAAATATTGTTTCAAAAGATATGAATTTCAGAATACAGGTTTAATAAATTAGTTATTGACGATTTTGGTCCAGTATTACAATTGTGGTTTAACCGGCAATATTTACCGTTTTTATAAATAAAGGAAATTGTTTTACAATTATGGTTTTAAAGATATAATCAAAACAAGTGTAAAGAAACTTGATTGGCGGTCGTAGTTCAATCTGTAGGGACTTTTATTTCAAATATATAAAAGTAAATGAGATGTGGCCTGCACTCGACTTTCTTTTACGTAGTTTTCATTTGAAATATTTATCCCAAACAAACTATCAAAATATTCAAATACTCCACAGTAATACCATGAAATTGCAACATTTAGCTAAAGCATTCGGTCGTGTGTCTGTAGCATTCTCTTATTAAAAAATTTCCTTAACAAATAGTGTCTGTCACGTCGCCCTGAAGCCAAAAATGTATATATAACTCGTAGCTCGTAAGACCAAATTTGTGGCCTCTATTCTTTAAATTTTGCTACAAATATTATTTGGCATCCCATTTGAATCCGCTCCCAGTTTAAATCCAATCGCCCATATACTTCCCGAGTTATAGGGCCCCAAAATTTGGAGCCTTCCTTAATACTGCCCTTAGAAAAATATTAAAACACCTAAAATTGCTACAAGAAATTCTCAGATATTTATCAACAAGAATTTAGCATTTTGATATCCCAAAGGCAGTAAAAAATTATTAAAAAAATATAATTAAGAATTTAAAAATAATCTAGAAAAAAATGTACGACTTTTTATATCTATAACATATTTTCAAATTGTTAACCAAATCGCCATAATAATTAAAAACAAATCTTTTTTAATTTAAAAAATTCGCTCGCATCGCATATATTACTTATAAAGCAAGCTGGACGCATAGGTGCGTTGTAGCTAAGCTTGTTTTATTACGATAGTTTCTTTAATAGTCACTTTATCAATATATTCAAATGTATAATAATTTATGATAACCAGTGGAAAATGAGAAATATAATTTATTTCAGTGTATATTGTTTCCCTATCAAAATATCACAGATAGTTCATACGATTTAATAAAATTATCTCATAAATGCGTATCATTAACATTTATAAGAAGTTTTCTCATAACTGGTGCATTATTTGAAGAAACTTTTTAAACAAAATTGGTGCGATATATTAATATCTCTTATTATGTACATAACTATTTTCGCCATAAGTGCACCCGTTCTAGTGATATTGGAGAAAGAACAACAAAATGCATGGGGAGTAAACATGCACTTCCGGTTTGAATATTTTTTTCACATATAGAAGGTGCACATTAGGTCGGTTACAAGTCTTAAGTTTGAAATTACGCAATTTTACGTATGAGAGTTTTGGCTCTAGAGCGGCCAAAGACACACAGACAGACAAACACACACACACAGAGTGAGTCTTATCGAAATATCCAACAAATCCACACATGTTCTTAGATATGTGCAAGAAAGGACACAGAAAATGAATACCAATACCTACGAAGTATTAGTGAATTATAACATGGAAAGTCAACAAATACGTAATTATCAAACGTTGTCTGCTGCTTAGTAAATAAAAAGCGATGAAGTGGTGTGTGGAAAGCAGTGTTATAGAAATGATTTGAATAATCCTGCAATGGGATGTTAAAAATCTAGTATAACGGTCAAATTACGTAGAACAAATGATCGTTCATTAAAACAACGGTATCTACGTCAACCATCCGTCCGATTCATGCTAATGTCACATACATTTACCTAATTGAGCAAAGATTTCTAGTGAAAATCGTTCGTGCAAAATGTACATCAGATCACAAGGAACACCCGCTACATGCAATCAAACCGTAGAACTACGCCAAAATCAACCGTACGGACACACTCAGACAGAGACGCAACACGCAGCACCAACTGACAGAGACAGACGGAGACAGAGTGAGGGAGATAACGTCAAAAAAGCAATCTTACCACACATTCCTTAAACGCACGCGTCAACGAAAAGCAAACAAAACAAAAGCACAAAAATCTACAAGCAGTCTCACACGAGATTTTTCCTGTGAATGATCAGACTTTTTACAATTTTTCAAAGCTCGCATTAAAAGTCCCCACTCTGATTTCGTGCGCAAAATCCATGCTATATCCATTTCTCCAACGAGTATAAACCAGTTTACAGAAAAATATTTATATATGTACATATGCATACATGTATTGGTATCTATGCATTTACCAATCGTAAAAACGGTGTAAAAATGCAATATATGAATGAATATCCCGAGGGGCTTGCGGCGACAAGGGACTAGTTGGCCGTCGCGTAGGAATACATGTACATACAATGCTTTCGTTTGGAAGCTCGAGCTTCGAGTGGAGGGGAGGCTGGCCACGCCCATCAGCCAATGAGACGCCGTAGAAATGAATCGATTGAAGAAAACGTTCTGAGATGGTAAAAAGACGTTTCTAATTTAAACTTAGGGTAAAAGTAGTGGGGGTAAAGACAAAACACTGTGGTCATTAGTCATTCCGAACGGTTAGGATATTAGTTGCTATGTATAACGTAACCTCAACCTAACAAAAATTCAGTCTTGCTCGTAAATTATTTTGACGTAGACTCAAGTATTGGTAATAATAAGTTTTCAGCTGGTGCGATCAACAAAACTACTTTCCTGCACGACGGAGGACGGTGCACGAACGCTCTGATCGATTAGGCGTTTATATGTTACGTTACTACGTACATTTACATACAAGCGGCTTACAAAACGCACTTATACATTAAATTTAACACTCTACTCCATTCTACTATATACCTACGCACACTTATAACTACTATAGCAAATTATTTCACCAAAAATTATCTCCTACATTACATAGATGTATCTTTCTTTTTCTTTACTTTTCATACAACATGTGTTTGGTATACCGTTTCACATTGTTTCTAACGTCTAATTTTCTTTGCCATACAAGTTTTCTGCATATTTTTGTTTATGTATTGTAATTTATTTTTAAAATAAATCAATTAGAATAAAAACTTTCCCATAAACATCTTTATTTCGAGATTTAACGATATTTCTCGAGCATCGATTTGCGGAATGTGATTTCGTTCCATAACTCCAATTTAGCATCACATTTACCATGTTCATATGGAGGATTGAATAAGGTATTGAATTCGATATCGCTATTGAATCCCGCATGTGAACACAAAAAATGGGTTGTGGCCAACGCGGGACTTTCTTTTACGTAGTTTTCATTATATATTTATATATATATATATATATATATATATATATATATATATATATATATATATATATATATATACAACAGAAAAAATATGAAAGCCAAGCTTACCTTATATAAATGAATGGGTTGAGAATTATACCAATACCAATTTGTAATGGTTTTGAACTATCAAAACTAACGAATACTTTACAGAAATATTCATTCATTTATTTAATTCAGACCATTTTATTTTCTGGTCGAAATATTGACAGGCGCAGATGATCCGATTAATTAAACTACATTCGAATCCATGACAACGTAAACAAGATTCTCAAAATTTTCGGTAGCGGTTTTCTCGTAACTGGTACATTTATTGAAGAAACTTTTCAAACAAAAGTTGTGCGAAATATTAATATCATTCATTATGAACATGACTATTTTTGTCGTAAGTGCAGCCGTTCTAGTGATATTGGAGATAGAACAAAAAATGCATAGAGTAAACATGCACTGCCGGTTTGAATATTCTTTTCAAAAATATAAGGTGCACAACTAGACCATACACAAGTCTTAAGTTTGAAGTCTCATAATTTTACGTTGGACAGTTTCGGCTCTAGAGCGTTCACATACACACACACACACGCACACACGCACACACACACACACACACACACACAGACATCACTCCGAAAATAGTCACATTCGATTCAGGGAAGCTCAAAACGTGTATATCCGTTGAAATCTCGAGTTCGATTTTTTTGGTGATCCCTATACTTACTTATTACTCTGTAAAAGAAAGTAACAAGGATTGGATAGACTCATTCCAGTCTCATTTTTAATGGGACTGGATTGAAATGAGACATGCGCAGTTTCGTGACAGCAGAGGCGTCGATAGGCCATTTCAGAGGGGGCGCACGTACCCCTTCTTTTAAACTACGCCCCGCCTGTTTTTCCCAAAATTTGTTCTTTAAATATATACACCTACGGAATATCATTAAAATCCTAACGACGCCCCTGAATGACTCCTGTCAGCAGCTGACGACAGCGTACCTATTGGAATTTTTAAGAACTTTTAATCGTATTGATACTCAAACTCAATGCCGGACATGTGAACACATGAGGAACGTACTCAGTTTAATCTCATTCCTGTATTGAATCCTCCATGTGAACATGGTAATTTTTTTCTTTTGCTTTTTTTGACATTTAGAGAAACAAAGAATCCATAAAACGAGTAAAGCTGCACTTCCGGTTGAAATATTATTTTCAAAATAAGACGTTTTCTACTCTGGGGTACGCAAATCTTAAATCTAATACATTCTAATTTTACGTTGAACGGTTTAGGCTGTAGGGCGTTCACACACAGAAATACACACAGACACACCGACATCGGTGAGAAAATTGTCAAGATAGATTCAGAGACCCTCAAAATGGTTATTTCCATTAAAATCTCAAGGTCGATTAATAATAAATATAATATTTCATTATTATTACTTTCTTTTACAGAGTAATAAGTAAGTATAGGGATCACCAAAAAAATCGAACTCGAGATTTCAACGGATATACACGTTTTGAGCTTCTCTGAATCGAATGTGACTATTTTCGGAGTGACGTCTGTGTGTGTGTGTGTGTGTGTGTGTGTGTGTGTGCGTGTGTGAGTGTGTGTGTGTATGTGAACGCTCTAGAGCCGAAACTGTCCAACGTAAAATTATGAGATTTCAAAATTAAGACTTGTATATGGTCTAGTTGTGCACCTCCTATTTTTGAAAAGAATATTTAAACCGGCAGTGCATCTTTACTCTATGCATTTTTTGTTCTATCTCCAATATCACTAGAACGGCTGCACTTACGGCAAAAATAGTTATGTTCATAATGAAAGATATTAATATTTCGCACAACTTTTGTTTGAAAAGTTTCTTCAATAAATGTACCAGTTACAAGAAAACTGCTACCGAAAATTTTAAGAATCTTGTTTACGTTGTCATGGATTCGAATGTAGCTTAATAAATCGGATCATCTGCGCCTGTCAATATTTCGACAAGAAAACAAAATGGTCTGAATTAGATAAATGACATTTCAGAATATTTCTGTAGAGAATTGTTTAGTTTTGATAGTTAGTACTTCAAAACCATTACAAATTGGTATTGGTATAATTTTCAACCCATTCATTTATATAAGGTAAGCTTGGTTTTCATATTGTTTCTGTTGGATTATTATTTCCTAATATTATATTTTTATAATCAATATATATTGATGAAAACTACGTAAAAGAAAGTCCCGCGTTGGCCACAACCCATTTTTTTTTATATATTTTAGCCTTATACATAATTTTTCTTTCTGGATATACTCAAAAGATATAATGTTTTAATGAATATTTAAAATGTGTTTTGTTTTTTAATTTCTCTTTATGAATATTAATTCTATAAAAAATCAGAGATTATAGACATACGACCAAAGACTACAACTGTCTCATATTATCGTACAAGCTAATTTATTTATTTATGATAACTCAGTGTTGAATAGGTGCCCACATCAAAGAAATGTATTATAACACATTAGAACAAAAAATTTTATTTAATTTGTAAAGATTGATATTTTTAAAATCACTAATTTTTGAAAAGAGACATATTTCATTGATTTATATGACACAATATTTTCTTTATTCAAGAATACTTCCCATCAAATCTAATAGCCATTATAGTTCTGGTCTTAAAAATCCCTCTTCTTAATACGGCCGTTAGATTGTATTTGATATATTAAAATAAAAATTGTAAATAGATATTTTTGTTTTATAAAAAAATTCTCCATAATGCCCTTAGAAAAATAATTAAAAACGTAAAGTTAAAAACTACTTTTAATTATATAAAGTTTCGTCGAATACGAATCTCTATAAAAGAGTTATTTATAATTAAAATCACGATATTAAAAGATAATATAGTCTAAATATTTTTTTTCCTATTCTTGTTTTCATTGCAAAATTAATGGTAATTTTTCTATTTACATTACCAAATTTATTATACGGCGAGCTGAAGGCATTAGCGTATATACCTACCTATGCTTGCTATTACATACTTTGGATTCAATATTAAAAAAAATTGTTTAAATTTTAAACATGTATTTTAAGATTTTTTGATATAATTATATCAAAAAATCTTAAAATACATGTTTAAAATTTAAACAATAAAAAAATACACTTCTTCAATACTTAAGTATTGAAGAAGTTAATTTTTTTATCTCAAACTTTCGAAGCATAGAGCATATCGGAATTAAAATGCGATTTCAATTTTTTTTTTTCAGTACCTTCAGTTCCAAAATATTTGGACTTACGAGTGAGCGAGCAACATTCATACATGATGAATTATACATACATTTTCAGAATCATGAAATCGTATAAATTTATTAAGTTTAAACATTTTTTAAAAAATGATTTAAGAATGTTAGTTAGATCACCGATTACTCTAGTTCTTTTGTACCTATATGCTGTGCAGAGAGCTAAAAATTATTAATGAAGGTCCAGTATTAGAAATGTGGCTTAAGGTTAATCCTAATGCTTTCATAGTTACAATTTTTATGTATACATAAAAATTGGGTGCCCTAACTACTACTACTAATGTAATACACAGGGCACTAAAATGCAAAACCGGGGTTTAATTGCAAACTGATTGGATTATTATGTAAAAGTTGTGGTTTCCGATGTAAAATGAAATCGTATTTATCGCATGACATATAAAGTTGATTAGCCGATGAAAGTAAAAACAGGCGAAGCAAATGCCATTGAGTGTAGCAGCGTACATAAAAGGTGGCGGCGTGGGAAAAACGTGTTCGAAGATCGTTCTATAATTCATCCGTGATGTAACCTGGTTCGGAACTCGTCGACCACGAGTTCAACCGACGCAGACGCCACACTAGCGCCGCACCACTCCTTACAGCAACCCCGCATCCCTCGCTGCCATCGCCGCTGCCGCCACACACGGTTTTGTGCTCGGAATATTCAAATTTCAGAACTGTCAGAAGCAGCAGAGGAGGCATAGCGCAGCACGGCACAGCACAGCATAGCACAGCACAGCACAGCATAGACCGCTCCTGCATTAATAATTACCTCCTATTGGTACATGTGAATACGTGTATCGATTATGTCCTCGTCCAACAGTTCCAATTCTCTAGAATCCTGATGAAATTGGGAAACCCTTTTCTAGCAACTAGCATCCTACACCTCCGCCAACAGACAGCCATCATTCGGTTGCCCGACATTCACGGCCCCCCGGTCACCACTATCTCTGGAAATGGGGGCATCACTCAATTTCTTGCTAACTCGAACCATTACAAAGAAGCGATGCTCATTAATTATATAGTAATTTTTTCAAACATGCGATATTATTTATTATTGCTATCGAACAAATATTGCCTTTGTTTTCTTAACCTTCCAGTACTGGCGCACTTTCGAGTGTAATACACTTTATTTTTCTTATTTGTAATTTTTAGCTCGCCGTACGAAGTACTGAAGGAGCTAAAGCATTCAGACATGTGTCTGTAGCATTCTCGGATCAAAAAATTTCCTCAACAAAGAGTGTTTGTCTCGTCACCCTGAATATATATAACTTGGATTACTTGGATTCGTCGTTCGCTCGTAAGACAAAATTTGTGCCCTCTACTCCTCTGAAGGTACCGGAGCGATTCACACCAAATTTGCTACACATATTATTTAGCATTCCATTTGAATCCGCTCGCAGTTTAAATCCAATCGCCTGTATATTTCCCGAGTTATAGGGCCCCAAAATTTAGAGCCCCCTTAATACTGCCAAAACAAAAATAATTAAAACACCCAAAAATTCTAAGATATTTTGTATCGATAAGATATTTTCATATTAGTAACCCAAAGGCCGTAAAGAAATATTAAATATTATCATTTTAAATTTTAAAATATGCACTAAATATATTTTTATTTTATCAAAATTAGCTACAAAAAAATATAATACTTTTTATACAAATAACATTTTTTCAAATTGTTAATCAAGTGGCCATAATAATTAAATACAATTATTTTTAAATTTATATAATTTTTTCAAAAAATTTATTCTAGTTCGGACTATAATGGCTTTTAATTATTATCACCTTTTGGTTACCAATTTGAAAAAATGTTATAGATATAAAAAGTCTTACAATTTTTTGTAGATTATATTGAAAATCAAGATTTGGTACGCGTAAAACGAACCAACGCGTTGGTTACAACGCGTAGAGCTCGCCTTTAGGTAAGATATGCGTTGCGAGCACTGGTTTTTTATTATTTTGTCCTTTTGGTGAACAATTTGAAAAAATGTTATAAATATAAAAAGTCTTACAATATTTTTGTAGATTATATTGATAAAAATAAAATTTAGTGCATATTTTAAAATTCAAAATTATAATATTTAATAATTTTTATCGGGCTTTGGGTTAACAATATGAAAATATCTTGTAGGCATAATATATCTTAGAATTTTTAGTAAAATTTTTGAGTGTTTTTATTATTTTTATAAGTGCAGTAATTGGGGCCCTATAATTCGAGAAGTATACGTGCGATTGGAAGATTAACAACCAAGTATATATGTTATATACATATATATATATATATATATATATATATATATATATATATATATATATATATATATATTTGGATTCAGGGCGACGAAACAAACACTATTTGTTAATGACATTTTTTGATCCGAGAATGCTACAGACACACGACCGAATGCTTTAGCTTTTTCGGTACTTTGTACGGCGAGCCAAAAATTGTATCAGACTTCTGGAACGAGTGGAATCATGACTCAATTATTATAATAATTAAATATTAAAAATGTAATAACTTCTGAAATATAAATTTTGCAAAAATTCAATATCAAAAATAATCAATACCTTTTCCAAAAATAAAATACTAAAAATTGGCTTATGTTTATTAATTAATAATATGATTGGTACTATATTTTAATGAAAATATTATCAGATATAACGCGTTAACAAAAACTATTCTACTATTCATAGAAATGGCAAGTGATGCAATTTTGATGAAAATACTAAACGTTCATTTACAATAGAATACACGCACAGTTTCAAGTACAGACAAGTTATGTCGACAATACAGATCACTAACGACAACCAGTATCTACATACAGACATATTATGAAGATCAACTGCCAAAAAGGAGCAACACTGGTCTGCTTCACAATAGACACATTTTATATGCAAGAAATGAACTGGTTATTAAGAGACAGTGGTCCTCTCTTGTAATCTCACTAAGTCGTCGGTTAACAGAGAATTCCGAATATGAAGGGACAATGAAGCGGAAAGAATAAATTGCATATGAAAAATAAATGGGGCTATTCGCCGAGTTAACTAAGCAGGGGGGCTAATTGGATTATAAGGTGTTAAGATCGCGAAAAAAACTAGAATTGTCATGCGATCGATATTCACTTTTTGTTCTAACTCCAATATCACTCATTCGGCTGCACTTATGGCAAAAATAGTTATGTTCATAATGAAAGATATTCATATTTCGCACAATTTTTGTTTGAAAAGTATCTTTAAAAAAATGTACCAGTTGCGGGAAATCCGCTGCGGAAAATCTTAAAATTCTTATTTATATGGTCATGGAAGTGGTATAATTTCAGGGTATTACTGTGGAGTATTGGTTTATTTTGGCAGTTTGTTTTGGATATATTTCTAATAAAAACTACGTAAAAGAATGTTCTGTGTTGGCCACAACCGCTTTTTTCGTTTAAAATAATATAAGAAGGGTGAAACAAATAGGATAGGATACATGGTAAGAAGGGTGCAAAATATAAAGTGCGGACATGAATCTTATTATTAGTTTGTTTTACAAATTACCACAAAAGTGTTTTGTTGTATCAAGTGGTAAATTATTTCAAACATTCTAACCGTATGATTTATGAGTATCAAGATAGACCCGCGTCTGTTCTGTTGTGTTGTCAGCATACAGACCACATGAGTCGTGGTTCATACCATCAACACTAACCAGTTACCAGTCAGGTATGTATGTACTATGTATCAACATCGCAGACTACTATTCATCTCAATCACTCCTACATAATACATATAACCTTCCTCTACGATTGTTACAACAAAATCTCCAATGCAACGCTTACAGCATCTATAGATTGTCTGGAAACAGTTTTGACAATTTGGAAGCACATTGTCCTAAACTAGTAGTGTCTTTGTCTTGTAAGGAAGCCTTACAACCTCAGTTGAAAACCGAATGCACTTATATAGTCGAGATACTGAAGGTTCAGACTTGACCTGTATTTAACTGATAACTGATTATTTTTGAAATCGGATTTTAGCAAAATGTTTATTTATATTTCAGAAGTTATTACATTTATAATATTAATTTATTTTTTAAATAGAGATAGGGAGAGCCGTTGAGTCATGATTCTACTCGTTCCAGACGTCTGATAAAATTTCTTTTGATCGATTTATTTCCAGAAATAAACCATTTTATCCCGAACTAGAATAATATATTTTTTAAATGTTATAAATTTAAAAATAATTATATT
Organism: Leistus spinibarbis; assembly: GCA_933228885.1. Lineage (NCBI taxonomy): Eukaryota > Metazoa > Arthropoda > Insecta > Coleoptera > Carabidae > Leistus > Leistus spinibarbis. The sequence goes on from OW121802.1 coordinate 3,616,695, forward strand.
TAATTATTATAGTTATTTGATTAACAATTTGAAAAAATGTTATTAATAAAAAGTATTATATTTTTTTGTATATACATATTTTATAATAAATATCTACGCATCATGATAAATAATAAGACACACAAGTTTATAATATTTATTTTATTGCTAAATATTATACATTTTACGCCTTGATTAGACAGTTTTGTAAATAGTCTTATAAAGTATTATATCTCTATTACGTTGGTACTAGGTACATTTACATCTGTTTTGCTTTATAGTCAATATCGTTTTGACGTTTAATTGTAATTTGTGTTTGTTAAGTTTCTTGTGCTAGCTATATTCTTATTTCAAATCGTTCATTATGCTTCACTTTCTTGTAGTTTATTTTATATCTTGATAATTATTCTAAACTAAGACTATATGACGTCAAAAAATGCCTGCGAATTTTACGTTTGATTTTACTAGTGCAAACGAGTTCTCACATGACCTCATCAATCTAGTAACTTTTGCCTAAGACATAAGTCTGTTTTTTCAGTATCTCGACTATACAAGTAAAGGTCGAGTGCCAATCACGCGACTGAAGCGACTTGCGTCGCGGGACTCTAGCGTACCATTGCTCTCCATGTAAATAAATGTACTCGTTGTCAAGCGACTGAGGCGACTCTACTGCTACATGAAGCAGTCTAGTCGCGGGAATCGCGCGACAAGAACATTTTATCATTGCAACATTTATGAAAAATGGATGATTCACGTGTATGTGAAATGGTAGGACAGCATTTTCTAAAAATCGCTTCATCTTTCAATAGATGTCTTTCTATTAAATGGATCTGGAATCCCTCTGATTCTCTAGCAGTGAAAAGATCACTAGAACTGTTTCTTCATGACTTTAATAACAGCAGTAACTTGTACTCTTCTTCTTCCTCTTCTTCAATATAATTAAGTAAAGCAATAGTGAACTCCATGACATGTGCAAACAAACTAAAGTCGCTTCAGTCGCGTGATTAGCACTCGACCTAAACGTAAACACTGATAAATCCTAAGTGTCCTACACTAGACTCAACATCAAAAATACGCTCTGTATGTATATATTTTATATTTGAAATGCAAACAGCGAAACTAGAGCGTTGCATGCAAAACTAATGAGGAATAAAATGCTTGATTCTCGGTTGATTTGAAAATAGGTAGGATAGGCTTTTGTTTTTCTAAAATTTCAAAATAAATGAAAACATGGATAGGTAATTCATCATTGTATTTTCAGTAAAAACAATACGCGCACATCGCTCACATTGAAAACCAGTCAAAACTATTGATTTTATCAATTTGTTATTTTGTTATCTATATAGTAGATACATATATGTGGGTTGAGCTTTATAAAGGTGCGTAGATATGCATTTATGAAACCATCTCAAAACTACTGCGCAAATATTTGAATAATCAGTGTATAAGAAATAAAAAATCCGGGGTGACCTTTAATCTTTCTTGCTTTATCACTATCACTCAAATCTATGTGTTTACATGTTTGTTTGTTTTTTATATGTGAGTTTGTATCTCAGTTTATATTTATGTGTAGAACGCCGCTTTTCTTTAAAATACAAACTGGCATGAGCAGTAATCGAACCCCAACTTTCACCGTGAAGAATCGAGAATTGTATCCCGACACCACGAAGATAATTGAAAATATTATATATTTAATCATTCAGTCTATACATTGTATACTTACAAGTGATATATTCTTAAACGTGACCGAGGTAATAAAATTTAACAAAAGGAAACTTTATTTTCTAAAATCTGAAGTGGTCTTCACTCGACTTACTTTTTTCTTAATTTCTACTATATGTATATGTAATATAACTATATTGTGTTATACATTCATTCTACCAGTGCCATGAAACGATATAAATAAGTGTGGCAACTAGGAATACGTAAATGTAACATGATTATTTTCAGTAAATGGTCAATTTTTTTAATTTTCAAAAACAAGTTGTTGAAAATCTTAATACCACGCTTGTCAAATTAACTTTTTTTCTAACTCGTATGCTGAAATGTACAATATAATACACGAGTAAACAAACACTTCCGGTTGAAAATCTTTTTAAATTATTTAATTCCCGAGATATACAAATCAAAAATGTAAAACATATTTTTAAGTTCAATAGTATAGAATAAAGAGCGTATATATATATATACACACACACACACACACATTGAGAAATTAGTCAAATTTATGCAGGGATCCTCAAAACGGATATTTCCTTAAATATGATTGTTATTGCGATCACTTAACTTTCTTAAATATATTACATATACGAAAAATTAAATAGGGTGATTTTCAGACTACATATTACAAACTTAAAATTTAAAAATTCTTATTAATATATTCAACAGTTTTTACTGTAGAGCGTTCATCAACAAACACAGACACACACTCAGTTACCATCTGGAAAGTAATTAATAAGAATGCAGGGAAGCTCAAAACGTGTATTTACTATAAAATAAACAGGTTGTAATATCTCATGGTTATAATAATACCATTTAGACTTCGCCCACGAAAGGTGTTATAGAAAATAGTATAATTAATTAATCATATCGAAGTAACAGTATCAATATATCAAAAGCTCGAAATAATGAACGAACAAAATGTATAATGTGAAAAGTGGCTTATTTTAGAATTCACTGTCACCATTCACATATATACTAAATATATGTATGTGTGTTTGTGTGAATGAGAAACACAACGGCTAGACAAAGATAAACTATAGAGTAATATGTGTGTGAGAATGAGTGAGTGAGCATGAGGTACAGCGGAGGGAAGGGTGTGAGTGTGAGAAAGTAGAAGCGTCGAGAGGAACGACGGACGAGGCGCGGCGCGGCGCAGCGCACACACTAAACAAACACTTTGTACCTTTTTCAATGCACAGCCAACTTCCAGTAATCGTTTTTGCGCAACAGGTTGCCGCCAACTTATACAAATTACAAAATTAAGTCAGATTTCGTTTGAACGCTTTTTAATGAAATACCACTGTATATGTATGTATCTATGTATGTAGGTACTATAAGAGAAACAAGAATACAGTCGGCAATGCTCGTTGCTTCGTGCATCCGAAATTTAATGTTAATCGGAAAATATATTCACTTTTATTATTTTTCAATAATCTGGTTCGCCAGTTAATTTTACTGTCTTGTATACTAAGTATAGGGATCATGAAATAAACGATTGCAAGATATTAATGGATATAGTTGTGTCGAGGTTCGTTCAGTACGACTATTTTCTCACTGATGTCAGTTTGCGTGGCTGTGTGCATGCATTACCTAAGAATGATGACACATACGGCGGTTTTATTCGCTGCAGCAATAAAACTGCACGCGTTTCCTGGAGTAAACTACGTGCCGAGTCGCCTGATATCGATTGCAACAGTGTGTGTCTTGCACCATTTGAAAACACATAGATTTGTGCTGAGTCGGCGGCCGATTCGGCACAAACCGCTGTGTGTGTCATCGCTCTATAAACTAGTGAACGCATAATAGCGAAATTTCGTAAGGTATATTTGAGAAAAGCAAATAAGATTTTATTTTCAATAAAGTAGTGACAGACTAAATGCAAACATTAAATTTATAGTTCTTATTTTAAACTTCAAAAAAAATTACTATAGAGCGTTTATAGACACGCAGCCGCGCTTGCACACTCACACACAAACAGACACACAGAAACACACATCAACTCACTTACAAATACACATCCAATGTATATCATCTTTATAAGTTCGAAAGTTTTCATGATTACAATACTTTTTCATTTTCTTATAACCTGTATTAAGTAATAAATCTGGTAATTATGAAAAGTTTCTTTTAATATAGGTATACTCGTATACAAGAAATCCTTGAGTAGGACTTTTTAGCTTGCCGTGCGAAGTAGCGAAGAAGCTAAAACATTCGGTCGTGTGTCTGTCGCATGCTCGGATCAAAATATGTCATTAACAGAATGTGTTTGTCTCGTCACCCTGAATCCAAAAATATATATAACTTATATACTTGGAAGTTAGTCGTCGCTCGTAAGACCAAATTGGTGCCCTCTACTCCTCTGAAGGTACCGGATCGATTCACACCAAATTTGGTACGCATAGTATTTGGCATCCCATTTGAATCCGCTTGCAGTTTAAATCCAATCACCTGTATTCTTCCCGAGTTCTAGGACCCCAAAATGTATAGCCCAAAATTTGGATCCCCCCTTAATTCTACCCTTATAAATATAAATTATACACCCAAAACTTTTACCAAGAATTTTAAGATATTATATATCTACAAGATTTTTTCATATTGTTAACCAAAAGCCCGAAAAAAAAATGGAATATTATAATTTTGAATTTTAAAATATACACTAATATTTTTTTTGTATCAATATAATCTACAAAAGAATGTAAGACTTTTTATATCTATAACATTTTTTCAAATTGTTAACCAAAAGGTAATAATAATTAAAACCCACTGCTCGCAATGCATATCTTACCTAAATGCGAGCTCTACGCATTGGTGCGTTGTACGCGTACCAAATCATATTTTTAACTGCAAATACATCTAATACAACGAACTCAGTTTTGACATAAAAATGAAATTGACAGGGATTGATTAATTATATTCTAACGTTTATATCGACTACCTGGAGAAAAAACATTTATTTTTACTTTAAGACTACTTCCTGTATTTATTTATAAAACTAAATACTAAAATTATATACATTTTAACTGTAAAGTATTTATTTCGCACCACAAATTGATTTCTCACGAACTGTTTATCTGTCTCTCACAGACTATTGATTTCTGACTCATTTACTGACGGGCTATTTATATCTTGCTCTCTGCCAGCATAACTAGCTTATGTATCGAACACAAAGCTTCTAGAGGACATTTGAAGTCTCTTGTTAAGGCTTTAGAACAATCTACGCAATTCCGTTACAATATGTATAAGAAATTCCAGTTTAGAACACTGTAGATTTTTAATCCTGAATGTCAACTAAAGTAATCAAACACATATCATGTAAAACCTCACACAAACTGATATATAGTAGTGTTCGCCGAACACATAATATACAGTTATAGGTGTGTGTGTATATATAGAGGTTACTACAAGCTCAGCAAACCACAAATCAATGTCAACTAAAATGAAATGAAACGGCTTTAGTCTCGGCTCGACTCCGGGAACTATATATGTTCTATGCATGTATATATATAACCTCTATAGCATAGTTTCCAGCATAAAATACAGTGGCGTACTGAGGAGGCATATGTCTCTGCCGCATCCTCCAGCCAACTCAGTCACACTTCATCTCTCATGTTGTAACACCACTCACAAGTTAATTTACTTTGATATCTTGTTGTTGTTGTGTTGTATATATGTTCATAATGCTCACTGTCAAATTTGTCATTTGTCTTGTTCAAACACACATTTAATATATCGTCGTCATGCAGTTGGAATACGAATACCTTCCTCTATCCACATCGCAGTGAAGTTAGCCAAACATCGCTCACCGACACCTCTATACTGGTCTAGATTTTTATTTTCTTTTACGAAGTCTTAAGCAAGTCCTTTGAAAATTTTCAAACTCAAGATTTCAACACATATATACACTTTGACCTTTCCTGAATTAAAAGTAATTATTTTATGAATGACACGCTGTAGAATCAAAACTGTCGAACGTAAAATTGTAAAACTTCAAACTTAAGACATGTATCCCAGCAAACAATTTGAATCTTGTGACATCTATGTGATGTTGCAGTGACTTAACATGCGTTTGTTACGTCTCGGCGACATCTCAGGGAAGTCTTATTAAAGAGTGTGTTTGCTGGGTATATGGTACATATATAAAATAATATGTGGTTAAGGTAGGACTTTTTCGTATGGTGAGAGTCCAATTATTTTTGTATTGGCTTCAGTGTAGGGGATAGTTGCATGTGTGTGTGTGTGTGTGATTGTTTCAAGTTCGTTAGACAGTGTATGGCAGCGCTTGGTGTCGGTGTTTGTTACTGCTTCGACACACGTCTAATGGACCGTGACCGGACACAGAGGCGTCGGACCGTGATCAACTTAAAGACCTACTAAATATAAGCAAGCCAACAAACGTCTATCTCTTGTATATAGGTACACCTATACTCAATTATTATCACCTAATACCTACACGCTGCGCCATTCCCGTCACCGTCACCGTGCTACATCAACCAAAATGGAAATCGTGTTTACGTCCGACGAACACATTTTCTTCGGTACTCACTCTTCTAGAATGTGCCGCATTGTTTAACGCTTAAACGCATCCACTTGTATTATAAACTGTACTTAATTTTCTTACGGCGAGTTTAACATCCAAACAAACCCAAACACTTTCAATATTTATTAGCAAATATATGTTTGACCTCTGATCTTTCATATATATATAATATTAATATCAATGCACACGAAACCATGTTTGAACTTTTTTTTTTAAACAGTTTAAACAACGAACAATTGAAAGAAATAATCTGGAGTGCCCATCACTCTAATAACATATGCCACAATCCTATCATTCCAATCCACACTATTTGAACGTTTTATTTACTATTTCAGAATTTTATCTTCAATAGCGTTTGCAGTAGATTACTCACAGTCACACACAAACAAAGTTTATCTCAGAAATAGTCAATATCTAATTTTTAGCTCGCCGTACGGAGTACCAAAGAAACTAAAACATTCGGTCGTGTGTCTGTATCATTCCCGTATACTTGGATGTTAGTCGCTCGCTCGTTCGCTCAATCGCCTGCTCGCTCGTAAGACAAAATTTGTGCCCGGCACCCCTCTAAAGGTACCGATTTGAATCAAATTTGCTACACATATTATTTGGCATCTCATTTTAAACCCTTCGCAGTTTAAATCCAATCGCTCGCATATTTCCCGAGTTATAAAGCCCCAAAATTTATAACCCTCCTTAATACTGCTCTTATAAAAATAATTAAAATACCTAGAAATTATACTAAAAATTCTAAGACATTTTATATCAACAAGATCTTTTCATATTGTTAACCCAAACGCCATATAGAATTATTATATATTTTAATTTTGCACTAAAAATTCTTTTGGTCAGATTTTTTCAAATTGTTAACCAAAAGGCTATAATAATTAAAAACCGCTGCTCGCATCGCATATATTATACTTATAAGGGGAGCTGGACGCATAAGTGCATTGTACCTAAGCTTGTTTGTTTCAATATACAAAAAATATATGTTTAATTTTTTCAATTAAAAATTTATAATTAATAAAATAAAATTAATAGCACATTTTAATATTCTTTTATTGCCATTGCCTAGATTTTTGTTGATATTTCAATTTCTTATCTAAGGACTTTATAACTGCGGAAATATGAAAGTTATCGGATTTAAACTTTGAGCGAATACAAACGAAATATCAAAAAATATGTCTAGTAAATTTGGTTTAAATTGCTCCGGTACCTTCAGAGGAGTAGAGGACCCAGGTTTGGTCTTGCGAGCGATGACTAACATCCAAGTATATGAGTCACGGCGACGAGAAAAATCTTTTTGTTAAAGGAATTGTCTGTTACAGACTTACAACTTACTTAAAAATAATCATTTAGATTTGCAATGAGCTATTGGCATTAATACCTGCACCAATAGTAGTTTTTGCTGATGACGAGAATCAACTCATATCTTAGATATAGTAAGTCTATGATAATAAAATATATAAATTGTAGAAATGATCGATTTAAATACTGGTACGGAATTATATACCTTCATATCGTTTGTATGTATGTATGTATATGTGTGTTGTGTATAATTCTCTTGATCCTGTTCTGTTCTGCATAATTTCTCCGTAGCTAACAAGATTTTATAATTGTCGTGTATCATGTCTTGTAATGAAATTAGCAGCGCGGCGTGTGAACTGGACAAACTAGAAACGGAATTATTTTCGTATTATGAATATTCAACGATATAAGATCGCCCATAAAATTCAATCCTTTATTTGTCACTTAACATTTCATCAATTATAAATGTTTGATATATTAATTTTCTCATAAATATATAAAGATAAGAGAAAGGACATTACTATTACAAACATGAATGTGTTTAGTTTGATTATTAACTGGAGTAAATTGAAATTGTTGTATTTTCAGAGACAACATAATATTTCTCTAATAGCAACAAAAATAATTCTATTTCTTTAACTACAAAATAACTATTATTTATTAGATAAGCTATGAATATAGTAGGTTCTTGCATTATTAATTATTATACAAACATTGATGCATTTATAACCAATAAAATAATTAGTACCGAAGAAGCTAAAGCATTCGGTCGTGTGTCTGTAGCATTCTCGGATCAAAAAATGTGCTTAACAAAAAGTGTCTCGTCGCCCTGAATCCAATATATATATATATATATATATAAATATATATATATATATATATATATATATATATATATATATATATATATATATAACTTGGATGTTAGACTCGAAAGACCAAATTTGTGCCCTTTACTACTCTGAAGGTACCAAAGCGATTTACACCAAATTTGGTACACATAATATTTGGCATCTCATTTGAATCCGCTCGCAGTTTAAAACTAATCGCCCGTATACTTCCCGAGTTAAAGGGTCCCAAAATATAGAGCCCTCTTTAATACTGCCCTTATAAAAATAATTAAAACACTCGAAAACACTGCAAGATTTCTTCATATTGTTAACCCATTGCCCGAAGAAAATTATTAATAATAATTTTGAATTTTAAAATAAGCACTAAATTTCATTATTTTTAAATTTAATCTACAAAAAATTGTAAGACTTTTTTTATATCTATAACAATTTTTCAAATTGTTAACCAAAAAGCCATTATAATGCTTGCATCGCATATCTTATATATCTAAAAGGCGAGCTGGATGCATCGGTGCGTTGTTCGTACCGAATCTTGTTTTTTACCTCGAGCTATTTGTGGAAATAAACATTTTGGGGGTCCCTGAATCCATTTGAACTATTTTCTTGTGATGTCTGTGTGTCAGTCTGTATGTGTGTCTGTCTGTGTGTCTGTGAACGTTCTACAGCCTATACAGCTCAACGTATAAACATGAGATTTTGAATTTATGATTTGTGTACCCTAGAATAGAATACCTAGTTTTTGAATTGAAGTGATGCTAAATTTGAATAATGGAACGAAAACACGTTCCGTTTATCAGTGTTCGAGAAATATCGTTAAATTTAGAAATTCATATTTTTCTATTGCATCTAAACAAAATATGCCTACTACTACTAAAACGTAAAAAAAGGTTCTGTTGGGCAAAACCGATTATTTTATTTTGAACTACCTACAGTAAGCTGGAAGCATTGGTGCTTGCGTTCATTCTTGTTTTGTTCATAAATGTAATAACAGTTTACTAGAAGTGAATGAAATTAAAAATTTGTTTGTCTTTCGGCGATACATATTTGTTTCTCGATAGTGTGTTGTAGTGTATACACGGTATATAGGTACTTTACCTATTTGTTCGTAACGTAACGCAGCAAAAAACTGAAAATGAAATGGTTTTTTGTGCTTTTAATCTGTTAAAGTGTTTTCGAAATTCTCCTGGGATACAGAGACACTAAACAAAAACGCACTAATTTCAATGAGTGCAATTCCCTGTTTTTAACGTTATTCGTACACAAACGTGTCCTAAACCTATTGTTCATTATTTCAATTTTATTTCTAGAACTATTCTATGACCAAATTTCAAACATGCATATACAGAGGTATCCATTTGAAAATTGCAACTCTTACCATTTACTTTATTTCAACATATTAATGTTAGATAGTAGACGTAGGATCTTGCGATAAAAATAAGCATAGGTAGAATCACCAATGCCTGCTCGCCGTATAATCAATTTGGTGGGGAAATAAAAACAAAAATATTGTTTAAGCGAATTATCTAATTAGTAGAATAAATTCAAAGAAGATTTAAGTAGAAAATATTTTTCTAACCACTACTTTAGTTACACCTTACATTTTCTGAATCGATATTAACAGTTTTTGAGATGATGTATGTGTGTGTATCTGTGACTGCAAAAATTGTTAAAGGCAAAAATATTAATCTTTAATTTAAAGCAAAATTTAAACCGATTGTTAATAATCTAGTAATTTCATACTATCTCGAAAATGACACGAGTTTTAGAAAAAGTAATAAATACAATAGTTAAAGAAATTTTTAATTTTATATAATTTTTGTATGAAAGTGTTTCTTTAGGGGTCTTTCTACCTTGAGAATTAAAATTAAAAAAATCCAACCTTTCTTTTTACAGAAGGAATCAAAATACCGTTTTGAAAAAAATTTCAGGTATATTTATTCACACTTTAAGAATACAAAATATTTTCTTTTCGGTTTTTACATTGGTATTTTTGGGCACACGATTTTTTTTTAAAAAACATCAACAAAATGACGTTTGACATGATTTCGGCCGTCTGGAACATCTAAAAAAACTAGACCATATACATGTTTTAAGTTTAAAGTTACATAATTCTACGTTCGAAAGTTTCGGCTCTAGAGCGTTTACCCACACACACACACACACACACACACACACACTCACACACACACACACACACACTCTCACACACACACACGAACATAGAGAGAAAGAGACGCCACTCCGAAAATAGTCACATTCGATTCAGGGAAGCTCAAAACGTGTATATCCGTTGAAATCTCAAGTTCGATTTTTTTGGTGATTACAATACTTATTTATTACTTCGTAAAAGGAAGTAAAAAGGCAAATTATTAAATGTTAAAACTAAAAGATTTCTTTTTCATCGAAATATAACAAAATGGCGTTCGATTTTCCGACCTCAAAAATGTTTTCTTTTTGAAAAACGACCGCGATTTTGTTATATTCCGATGAATAAAGATCCTTTTAGTCCGGGCTATAGCGACTTTAACACATAATAATTTGCCATTTCTTTTCCAGATGTTCCAGAACGCCGAAATTATGTCAATCGTCATTTTTTTGATACTTTTTTGAAAATATTCGTGTGTCCAAAAAATTTAATGTAACAATCCAAAAAACAATTGTACTCTTAATGTGTGAAAACCTTCAAAACGATATCTTGAACCCTTCTGTACAAAAAAAATGTTTAAAAAAAAAAAATATTCTCAACGTCCCATTTCCTAGAAAATCGCTTTTGACATTGGAAAATTTATATGTTTCCATAGATATGTATTTACCTAATGTGAGTATTTAAAACAACGGGAAACAATATTATAAAAGATATATTGTATTTTATTTAATAAGAAATCAATATCCGTAATTTTGTTTGTATCCGCATTTTATTTTACATTCACATAAGATTAGTGCAGTTGATAGTGCAGGTTGTGGTAGTGTAGAATTGTAAATATAGGCATCGTTCCCATAAGATTAGTGCAAATTAGTTACGAACTGTCACGTATGTTTGGTTGAAATTGCACTAAGTTTAGATGATAATGACGGAACTGAGTGCGTATAGACAAACTTTTACCGGCACACTAATTTCGGCACTGCAATCACACCAATCTTATGTGGACAATACTGTACGGAAAATAGAAAACCATGCTCACTAGGAAAAACCGTGTAAGGGAAATGTCCTATTTATATATTGTAACTATGATTTACTAAAAAATTACAAGAAAATTCGCCATCCGTCCAATTATTCAATTAAACAGATCGATGAGGAGTGAACTGTATACAATATGGGCACATGGTGCCCACGGGTTAACCTAGTGTTTTAAGAAGTGATCTACATGTAAGGCAGGACACAAGCAGCAAACAGGGGTCTATATAGATACTGCACACTAGTAGATAGCTACATGGACTATATCTATCTATACAATATATATGTACACATAGAGTATAGCAAACTGTTTAGCAAGCCATGCGAGAAATAATTCCACAAAGTAACAGTAATCGGCTTAGAGGGAAGATACTTCCTTATGAAGGTCACTCATGTATATGCGGGGAAGGATGAACTAACCGACACATACACACACACACGGACGTGTGCGCGACCAGTGTGTCACAACACGCGTTCGTCCGGAATGGTCCCGTGCCCGTGCCCGTGCTCGTAATCGGGGACTCTTGCGGATACCTATACGGACACGCTGCTACTACCTCTTGCTTGTGCTCACCACAGGTGTATGTATGCCTGGATGTACATCAGACCCTGTGTCACCCTATATCTATATATTGTTGCTACCCACCTATATGTAAAACCGAGATTGTGATTTTATTATGAGTAGGTACTGTTAACCTTTCCTTCTATTGTGTATAGGCTTGTATGTGCACCTGTATATGTGTATATTCGTATATATGTTATGATTCATGTATTCAATTGGTTTATATTAATAATTTTAATTCGATAAATTTTATGTTCGCAGAAATAGGATTCTTTTAATTCATCTGTATAAACTATTAAATAACTTAATTGATGATCCTGAAACCTTCTATTTAATAACATTCGCGTTCCTCTATTCCTATCTAGAAACAAAAATTAATTTTTTTAACTTTGCCTGAACAAACTTGTACCTTCATTCTCCCCTTAATCAAATGTATTCCCTTTACCATCAAATTCAGAATGAAATTGATATTTAAAACTTTTCTTAAATCAAACTTGTGAAAACTGTTCTTATTACGAAGTAAAAAGTAAGTATAGGGATAACCAAAAAAATCGAATGGATATACACGTTTTGAGCTTCCCTGAATCGAATGTGACTATTTTCAGAGTGATGTATGTGTGTGTGTTTGTTTGTGAATGCTCTAGAGCCGATACTGTCGGACGTAAAATTATGAAACTTCAAACTTAACACTTGTATATGGTCTAGTTGTGCACCTTTTATTTTTGAAAAGAATATTCAAACCGTCAGTGCATGCTTACTCTATGCATTTATGGTTCTATCTCCAATATCACTAGAACGGCTGCACTTACGGCAAAATTAGTTATGTTCATAACAAAAGGTTTTAATATTTCGCACAACTTTTGTTTGAGAAGTTTCTTTAGAAAATTTACCAGTTACGAGATAATTGCTACTGAAAATCATAAGTATATTGTTTACATTGTCATGGATTCGCATGTATCTTAATAAATCGGATCCTCTGCGCCAGTTAATATTTCGACAAGAAAACAAAATAGACTCAATTAGATAAATGACATTTCAGAATATTTCAGTAGAGTATTGGTTAGTTTTGATACTTCAAAACCATTACAAATTGGTATTGGTATAATTTTTCACCCATTCATTTATATAAGGTAAGCTTGGTTTTCATATTGTTTCTGTTGGATTATTATTACCTAATATTAAATTTTTATAATCAATTTCTATGTTTCATATTGAAGATACAATATTTGATAACATAATAAAATAATACGATAATTGCTACAATTTCAGTGTATTACTGTGGATTATTAGTATTTTTAGCTCGCCGTACGTAGTACTGAAGAAGCTTAAGCATTCGGTCGTGTGTCTGTTCTCGGATCAAAAAATTTCATTATGAAAAAGTGTTCATCTCGTCGCCCTGAATCCAAAAATGTATATAACTTATATACTTGGATGGTAGTCGTCGCTCGCTCGTAAGACCAAATTTGTGCCCTCTACTTCTCTGACGGTACCAGAGCGATTCATTCCAAATTTGGTACACATATTATTTGGCATTCCATTTGAATCCGCTCGCAGTTCAAATTCAATCACCTATATACTTCCCGAGTTATAGGGCCCCAAAATTTGGAGCCCCCCTTAATACTGCCCTTATAAAAATAATTGAAACACTTAAAAATTTTACTGAAAATTCTAAGATATTTTTTATCTACAAGATTTTTTCATTTTGTTAACCCAAAGCGTGAAAAAAATGATTAAATATTATAATTTTGAATTTTAAAATATGCTTAAATTTTTTTTTAATATAATCTAAATTTGGTACACATATTATTTGGCATCCCATTTGAATCCGCTCGCAGTATAAATCCAATCGCCCGTATACTTCACGAGTTATAGGGCCCCAAAATTTGAAGCCCCCCTTAATACTGCCCTTATAAAAATAATTGAAACATTTAAAAATTCTACTAAAAATTCTAAGATATTTTATATCCACAAGATTTTTTTATTTTGTTAACCCAAAGGCCGAAAAAAATGATTAAATATTATAATTTTTAATTTTAATATATGCACTAAAAATTCTTTTTTATCAATATAATCTAAAATTAAATGTAAGACTTTTTATATCTATAACATTTTTTCAAATTGTTAACCAAATGGCCATAATAATTAAAAAGCACTGCTCACAACGCATATTTTACCTAATAGCGAGCTCTACGCGTTGGTGCGTTTTACGCGTACCAAATCTTGTTTGACAGTCTGTTTGGAATATATATATAATGATAACTACGTAAAAGAAAGTTCTGCGTTGGCCACAACCCATTTTTTGTATGTTTTTCATTTAATCTGAAATAATTGTTGTTATGATTATTGATTCTAGTTCTCTTAAGTATATATAATTTCTCTCTTCTAAAATTTGTGCTGTTCCTGTCCAATTTATAAGTTTACCTATTGGACAGTGTATAAAAAAATTAAATAAAATAATAGCCGCCCATTATTAATACGAAATAAGGTCACAGTGATTAATTTGTAAGAATTTATCACATATACCGATAATTATAAATAATGCACAACTATCTTCGATAAATGTTAGGAAAGGAATAGAAAAATATCAAGCACATAATTTATAATTTCGAGTTTGAAAATATGCATGACTTTGTTCAATAAAGTAAAAATTGTTTGTATTCATGTGCGTATGAGTTATTGTGCGCGTATACTAGATTTATTGATATATTTAGAGAATGCGATAGAGGAGAGAGACAGCGCGCGATTGATGAAGCGTAGAGTTCATTTTAATATAATTGAGTAAATTAATAGTTATTGAGAATGTTGAAGCATTCGCTTTATATTACTGTTTCTGGTATTCCGGTATTTCAGTTTAGTACCAAATCTATTAAATAACTTTCGGAGTTATAGCACCTTAGCACCCTAAGATACGAATGAAGGTACGGTGAGCTGAAGGCCTTGGTGGTTCTTGTAACGAAAAGTAGTAAAAAATATTAAAAGTTTAATTATATAAATATTGACTAATTTAGGTCGTTTATTCAGATCCGGAGTTATAGGGCCCCAAAATTTGGAGCCCTTCTAAATACTGCTCTTGGTCAACTATTAAAAAATTTAGAACTTTTTACTAACAATTCTAAGATATTTTGTTTTTATAATGTTTTTTCCAATTGTGAACCTAGGGGCTATAATTTTTTTTTTTTATTAAAAATCAATTTTTCTTATTATTATATTTTATATTTATAATGTTTTTAGAGATTGTGAGCCTAAAGGCCAAAAATAAATTATTAATAATAAAAATATTGAAATTTAAAATGTTGTTGATTGATTGTTGGATGATTGCAACAATAAAATGTACTCTAACAATTGCTATCGCTTTTAGTATTGTATTTATTGTGATTCGGCTCGCCGGTTTGGCAAGCTGTTTTTAATTTAAGGTCCTTGGGTTCAAAATTTGAAAAAATAATTATAGATGTAAAATGTTTTAGATTTTTTGTTTTACATTATTTTAATACATACATTTAAAGATAATTTTATTGTTATTTTTAAATTCATAATTATTATGTTTAATATTTTTTCTGGCCTTTTGGGATCAAAATATGAAGAAAAATTATTGGTAAAATATCATTTGTAAAATTGTTTGATTTATATTTTATTATTATTATTTTTTTTTTTTTCTAAGAGCAGGATTTAAAAATGTTGAGGCCATCTCACTCCGGGAGTATAAAGGCTATTAGATTTTAACTGTGATAAGATACAAACGAAATACCACAAAATGTGAGTTTTGGTCCAAATCGCTCCGGTAGCTTCAGAACAGTATTCTTACGTGCGAGCGATCGAACTGACTGACATCCAACTTATGAATCAATATCAATATGAATTGTAACTAGGGAAACGTAAATATAAAATTAACATTTTCACAAGCAAGTTTTCAGTAAATGATACAAATTTCAAAGAATCTTTCAAGCAAAAAATACTTGAAATTTTAATATCATCCACTTTTATAAAACAAAAAATTCTGTAACTCGTGTTGTTTTCGAAATATGTAATAAATAACACGAGTAAATCTTTATTTCTGGTTAAGTTATTGTTTTCATAAGTAGGAGGTGCACACCCGTATATACAAATTTTAAGTTTCATAATTCTTACCTTCAATTGTTTTTGCTTTAGAGCGTTCAAACACACACACATAGAGGCGTTATCTCGAAAACAATCCATTCAAATCTCGTGTTCGATAATTTTCAACATAACAGTAATTCCTTTAGATTTCGTTCAAGAAATTTTAAATGATAATGGCACAATTTTAAAAGATTCGAAATTTTCAAGAATGAATTTGGAAATTAGAAAGTTTTCAAACATATCATACTTTTCACACCATCAAACACCAAATTGAGATTTTTGAATAAAATTTATCATTTTCATAAATATTATGATTATTAACAAGTAAACACTAAATGTATAGCAAAATTCACTACAAATATAACACGAAATAAATTCCGTAATATCGTAGCATAATGCGTGTTCCGTCGTAGTGTTCATGAACTTGGGTGTCTGGCAAAATATACGTATACATTTGAATAGTTTCTAATAGTACCTAGACGCATTGTTAAGAGTCTTACATACCTATAATATGCTACAGTTAATCATAAATGTTGTTTACGAGAATTTCGTGACAATAACAACTTGTAATTGTACAATAAAACACTATAATCTGTGTTGTACAGCGATATTAAATTTCTCATAATGGAAACTATATTATTATACAATAGCAAAACACACACACATACACCTACGTACATTCAATGTTAATAAATACTTGATAGTAAACAATAAGTCTGAGTGAAAACTGAAAATATAAATATCTTTGGTGCGTGCAACCGGTAATATAGAGACTACCCTGCATTAATAGTTTTTACTTTCTTATACGTTTGTATATATATATATATATATATATATATATATATATATATATATATATATATATATATATATATATATCTTCAAGATATTTCTATATTGGCAACCCAAAGGCTATAAAAATTATAATTTTGAATTTTAATATATGCACTAAATTTTCTTTTATTATATTAAATTAACACCAAAGAAATCAAATTAGAGATTTCAACGGATATACACGTTTTGACCATCCTTGAATCAAATGTAGTTATTTTCGGAGTGACGCCTGTGTGTGTGTGTGTGTGTGTGTGGGTGTGTGAACGCTCTAGACTCGAAACTGTCTTGGGACTTGTATATGGTCTAGATATTCACTTCCTACTTTTGAAAAGAAATTCAAATATTCGTATAAAAAAGATATAGAATTTAAATAGGCCGGTAAATAGATGAATAAATTTCCTTGTAAATCTCATCTGCACCTGATTGAATATTGTGAGTGTGGCCAGCATAATTTCATCTTCCAGCGCTTGCACATTCTTCTGCAAGTATAAGAACAAAGACTCATGTTCAAACATGCAAGCGCATCAAGGAAGCAAAGGGCTTTTGTGTGCGCTCCGACCGTTGCTACGTGGCGACGATGAAGACAGAGAAACGAGAGCAAGACGCAGGCAGCGTGCGGGGGAAAGAAGCCGCAGAAGACCTAAGTGACGCGCTATGGCGGAGGCGCTGTGGGAAGAGCGCGCACAAGGACTCTGCACAAGGAGTGGAGGGGAACATAAGAGAGACAGAGAGAGCGCGGGGCAAGTAGTTGAGAGTCCCAGAGCAGTAACGGTAAGGGAAGGAAGGCAAGGCAAGGCAAGGCAAAGCAAGGCGCGCTGAGGGTGTCGAGAAGAGCGGACATCCTTGAGGCGACCGGCCAGTGACCAGTATTGATCGAGTCCGTCTTGTACAGCAGCCCACCCCACCACCTCTGCTCGCTGAGGGCCCCCGGCAGGCCTTGCTTAATTCCAGTCTCCATCGCCTCATTACACCCTTAGTGAGAGCACGCGATTACCGACCGTAACTACACGATGCGACGCCTTATCCTACAAACTACTCTATTTTACATACATACCTACTACACTCACCAAATAACAAACACTATATACTTTCTTGGCCGATGCTATAAGGAAGTATTGTAATCATGAACATTTTCTAACTCAATCATTCAACATAAATAGTACACGCTTTGAACTACCTCGAGTTTAAATTTACTATTTCTGAAATAACATCTGTGTGTATGTAAATATATAATAACTAAGATTTTTGAAGATAAAATTATGAATATAATCAGACCTTTTCAGATCGGTTTATCGCACAAGCCCTGGATTACCAGAAAAGATCTGATAATCCCGAAAGCCAAAGTTAATATGCTAAAGATAACATTTTTTTAAATATATATATATATTTATCAACAACATTACTTTCTTATTCATAGTGTGAAACTATCTCCTAAAATCGAGTTTTACCTATTAAAATTTTTGTGCCAAATAACCAACTGATTTTGTCGGCTGCATGATTTACAATCTGACCGCGCACCAATTCAGCATGTCACCTTCATGTGTAATTCATTCAAGAGAGTAAATACGTACCATTTACTTTAACAACGCTTTTAAAAATTAATACATTTCTATGTTTAATCCAATGTTATTATATTATTTATTACTTATACTTTATTTTCTTAATAAAATAATATATCACAACATATGTATATTTTTGCTTTCTTATCCGTATGTAAAGATAGTTCTGTGTATTTGTGATAATAATATATACTGATGTAGTGTACAAAAGTTTTCTTCTTTTTTGTTTTGAGTGGAGTAGCCACTTAATATGGAAGTGCATATCGAAATTCGTTTGGTGTAAATGTAAATAATGGCAAAGCACATAAGAAAATAATTAAACATCTATCTTGATATCCATTAAATAGAGATGTCATGTTTTTTGTAAAGCAAATACGTAGATAGGTCGTTCGGTCGGTCGGTCTACAAGAAATAGGTACACGAACGAACATGTCGCTTTGCAGGTATTTGGGAGCAAGCGTCGTTTTGCAAGTATTTGGGACTAGTTAGTTAGCTGACCAACATCAAGGCGCAGCCATGCAAGATATTCTGGGTGTCATGTGGTTACCATCCCTAATACCCACTATTTTTTCCTTCTACAACCAACGCGCAGTATCAAATAGAACAACTATAGTGATACATAGAATGGTTGTGAATTGTTATATTGGCAAATGTCAATATCCCAGTTTCTTACTGATTCTTTTATTAATATTATCATATTGGGATTCTTAGCTCGTCGTACGATAGTACAAGACACTTATAGTGTTTGGACTTGTGTCTGTAACATACTCGGATCAACAAATTTAAAAAAAAAGTTTGTCACGTCACCCTGATTATGAAAATGTATATAACTTCTATCATTGGATTATGTCGCTCGCTCGTTCGTAATACCAATTTTGTGGACCTATCTCCTCTGAAGGTACCGAGCCGATTTTAATGAAATTTGATATACATATAATTTTCGTACCCGTAAAGTTTCGCTCGCATTTTAAATCCAATCATCTGTACAGGTCCAGAGTTATAAGGCCCCAAAATTTGTAGCCCTCCTAAATACTGTCAACTTTTAATTTTTTTATATTTTTTTATTAAAAATTCTAAGATATTTTATATTGATAAAGTTTTTTCAAATTGTGAACCCAGGGGCTTCAAAAAATTAAGATATATAAAAACAATTTTTTTTTATTATAACAAAAAATCTTCAAGAAATTATAAGACATTTTATATTTATAATGTTTTTACTGATTGTCAACCTGAAGGTCAAAAAAATATTAATAATATTGAAATTTAAAATGTTGTTGATTGATTGTTGGATGATTTCAACAATAAATGTTGTATTCTAACAATTGCTATCGCTTTTAGTGTTATATTTATTGCGATTGGGCTTGCTTGTTAATTAAAAAAATTAGAATTAGAACTGCAGGCCATATGGCAATAGTCAATAAAAATACTGATGTGGCCTTCACTCGACTCTCTTGTCCTTTTAGCTAAATGTATTTATTATAATGCATTATTCCTACGCTAGCTATGTAACAAAATTAAATTTTATTGTAACTAGGGAGACGTAAATATATAATGAAAACTTTTCTTTTTTTTTTCTAACTCATGCCTTTTCCGAGATATTGAAAAATGGCATGAGTAAACTATTATTTCCGGTTTTAATATTGTTTTTAGAAATAAAACGTGCACACCGGGGTCATAAACCAATCTTAAGTTTTAAGTTTCCAAATTTTTCCTCAAACAGTTTTGGTTGTAGAGCGTTCACACACAATCGCACATACAGGTGTCATTCCGAAATTACAAATTAGTCAGATTCGAATCAGGAAATGGTCAAAACGTGTATTACCATTAAAATACTTCCTTTTAGCAATATTTAAATGTACATTAGTTTAAGTAAATATTAAATTTGTAATATATTTTATACACTGACATATCTGATAACTTAAACAAGTTCAAAAAATCTACAGTTGTATCATCAATCCAAAGTGGTGTATATGTGCCTACTACTAAAGTGATAAAAGTTTCGTATCGTGTCGAATGATAGTGGCAGTTGACACAGTATCTACGTTTGATAATAGATATTCAATAGGTCGTAATGTAACAGTGAATTGCAATAGTCAATGTATAGGTAATTCTTGATTGACACATGACTTAACACGAGCAACATTCGAAGGCAAACCCACAAAAGCATTATCGTCCATCGACAGTAGAATGTGTGACAGAGACACACAAACACACACGCACACAACGTGTTTGCATGTATGTTAGCTAACGCACACTAGTTACAACACTAACTGCACTAATACCCATTCAACACGGACAATATTAATTAGTGTACTATGGTGTAAGGACATCTCTCATTGTCTCACAAACATTGAAGGTTATATGCACATTTCAGAAGTATTATGCTCATTGCCATTTACTATTATTTCAAATTGAAACGTACAAAAATTGAATCATCTACAAATTACATTCATTTATTATTTTCGTCTATGAATAAAAATGGTTCTATAGCACCAATTAATAATTTTGTTGAATAATTTAAATCTTAAAATCATTATTAAAAAGAAATGTACGGGGTTTGAGTTTAATCTGAACTATCTTTATTTACGTATATAATTTTACATTATTTTGTAGATGTTCTAACATATTAAAAACCAATTAATGATTTTGTTGAATAATTTACATCTTAAATTCATTATTAAAAAAAATGTACGGTGATTCAGTTTAATCTTTATTTATGTATATAATTTTACATTATTTTGTAGATGTTCTAAGATATTAAATACTGTTCTGAGGTTCACATTAAGGGCCTTCGTTTCTCCCCTATAACTCTGGAAATATCAGGACTACTGAATTGAAATATCTGCAGTGTCCTACACTGAACTTTCTTATACGTTTAATCAAGAATACTAGATACACTGAGAAAAGGATTTACTTGAATCAATTTAGGCTAACTACTATTAAATAAATCCCATATTTGAATACAGCGAAATCAATGTAGAGTAATATTAAATAGATGCTATATTTGCAATGTCCAGATAAGGTTTATTTAATATTAATAGATCGTATTACTGTAGAATAAGCTACATAAATGCACCATGTATTTACTGTTAATACATCTTACTATAGTAAAATACACTGTATTAAAGCACTATCTATTTACTATTAATACATCATATTTGTCTTAAATATGCGGTATTTTAGGTTTTATTTATAGGAAATCAATAAAATATAATTCAGGTTATAAACATATATTTAATAAAAATACAAAAAAATATAGGACACTTCCAAATAATAACAATAACGTATGGACACTTATAATTAACAAATAACTTAATTTAATCTAAATACAAAAAAATATAAATATATGGTACACTCCCAAACAATAATGAATGGACCTATAATTAACAAATAACTTAAGATGTAATAATAGTTAACATTCCAGTATAATTTTGATTATTATAACATAATTTTGGGTAACACAATTTTTTTATTTAATTGTAGTAAATGTATATGAATCAATATACATAAATGAAGTTTCACATTAATTACCACAAAAATAGACAATTTTTAATTAATTTACCGCCGCCATTACTAATATTTATGATGCCAATATTTAAAATACTTACAAAGTTGGGTCTATGTTCAGATAATATAATATTATTATATCACATAAATAGCTTTGACTAATAGAATCCAGTATTCCACTTGTATTATGAATTGAAACAATAGCTTTCCCAGTAATAGATTGTTCTAATTGTAGAAACATTTAATTTAAGAGATTTATTAAATCTCTTGCATTTAAATTTTCTACTTATTGTTGATATTGTGGAACGCAAAAACGAATTTTGTTTAGAAGCCGAAGATGCATTTTGCTCTAGAAGTGTAGTTGTGGGACTAGGTAAATCACATCATTACCATTTGAGCTATATTCGTATCATCCAAATCCAAATTTCAACGCCCTGTAAAAAAATTGAAAATTAATTCTAGTCTAGGAATTGATCCTCGGGTGGTCCATTTGGACCATAATTAGCAAAATGGCGACCATCGTACGAAAAGTGACATTTTTTGCCACTTTTATTCTTCTTTGACGGGCCTTAAAAAATATTAATAATTGTCGGACACACCTCGTCGATCAACTCCTAGAGAATTTTATTACCTTTAAGATGCGTTAAATCGGTTCATTCGTTGTCGAGATATTCTACTGCGCGATTTAAAAAATATGGTTTCGAGATAAACGCGTTTAAAGTTTCAACTTCAGACTGGACGCGCGCGAAAACGCCGTGTTTGAGCAAAAACATTGTTTTGTTTAAATCGCAATTTCACATATTTCCAACTCGAATTTCGTAAAACGGCTTCAGAAACCCATAGTCAACACTTCAAAGTGTCCGATTCTGCAAAAAAAAATCGATTTTTTGAATCCGCAAAAGGTGAATGCCCCCTTAATTTGACTCATTTAGCCCCTGTCAATTTCAAGGTCAATTATTGGTCAGTTAATTTGAACTGCATACATTAGTTTATTATTTCTAATGCATGGCAAACAAACGCACTTCACTTGTGCGTTCTTTCGATCTGAAATTAACCACAAAAGCCACAACGTCAGATATCGAGAATTATAGATTGACTCAAATGAAAACAATGCGTGTATTATTTCTTTTCTAAATTTGAATTCGATTCAATATTCAAAATACGAAATCGATCTACGACTCGATTCCTGTTTCGCAGATAGATTCGAAAATCTAAGATCAACTTTTAAATAGATCGATCTTTTAAAATATCGATTCAGATTCGAACATCTTTAACATGAACAAATTGGCAACACTGATTATCATCCATGTGATCTTGAATACTTAAATTTATAATGTTTGTAAACGAAATACAACAATAAATGGGGTTATGTTGTTCTAACACGACTTTTTGTATATGCGCACGTAAAATCAGATCCAACCGGTTAAATTACACGGATATAGAACTAGTTACGGTATGTTTAACAAAGATTCATACTTACATCGACTATATCTGCCCTCACACTGTCACACTAATAATTTGATTTGCTGTCCAATAATAGCGATTGTAGCAAATCATAAGTAATTTCGTGCTCTGTAAATAATAATTAAATATGATGACGATCACACGCAATGAAATGACACAAAATATAGTTTACCTGTAAATATTGGCGATAAATCTTCTAAATCCGCCTTGGACAACAACAACAACAACAAAAACAGCTGTGTTACAATCTCCGCCATTGCTATACTGTGCACTTACACAAACAAGAAATCGCAATGACAGCCACACAAAAGAAATAACTTAAGCTAATTCCACATGGTACCTCATTTCCGTAAAATCGTTTGAAATTCGAACAAAGAACAGCCAATCAAAATTACAAATTAATTGTAAGCTTGTTCTGTGAAACAATAATTTTTCGAGCAATACACAGTCTATCAAGACATGTATAACGCCGATAATGACGAACGTTTTTTCGGCGACAACGTGCCATGTGGAATTAGCCATACTTAAGGAGACACACAGGCATTAATGTGAACTGTGCATAAAATAAATATCTATTTAATATTAATAGATTCGATTTTAGTTTATTATACATGTATTACATATAAATGCAATATTTAAAAAATAAATTAATACACAAATCTATTACTATTAAATAAATTAACTTTATAATAAAGAAAGAAACTTCAAATAAATGTTGTATTTTTAATAAATAGACTGGTTCATTAATAATTAAGAAATTTATTAATTTCAAAGAAAATTTTCTTGGCATTAGTAAATTTTTCAAAGAAATGCTCAAATAAAGACTTATTAACTATAAAGACAAGTATTTTTCTCAGTGTATACATCGCAAAATCTATATGACTTATATACATTTTCGAATTAACATGAAACGAATTGTTTATGGAACTATAATATAAATTAACAAGCATTGGTGCTTGCACCAATGCTTCCAGCTTGCTATACCGGCGAGTCCAATCACAATAAATACAATAATGAAAGCAATAGCAATTGTTACGAGTACAAAATTTATTGTCATAATCAATCAAAAACATTTTAAATTTCAATATTATTATTATTAATTATTTATTTTTGACCTTCAGGTTCACAAACAATATAAATATTATATATTAAATTATTATGATTTTTATTCATTTTCATTATTTTATTATAGCCCCTGGGCTCATAATTTAGAAAAACTTTATTAATATAAAATATCTTAGAATTTATAGTAAAAAATTCTACAATTTTTAAAAGTTGACTAAAGGCAGTATTTAGGAGGGCTCCAAATTTTGGGGCCCTATAACTCTGGACCTGTACAGACAATTGGATTTAAAATGCAACGGGAACTTCACGGGTGTAGAAATTATATGTATATCAAATTTCATTAAAATCGGCCTGGTACCTTCAGAGCCACGTCTACAAAGTTGGTCATCCTAATGAGCGACCGACATAATCTAATGATATAAGTTATATACATTTTCGTAATCGGGGAGACGAGACAAACACTATTTCTTAATAATATCTTTTGATTCGAGAATGTTACAGACACAAGACCAAACACTATAGCTGTCTTGTACTATCGTACGACAAGCTAAAAATAGTGTTAAACTATTCTTAGTATAATATCAACAAATACAACATAAATATGCACGATTTGTCATAATTATTTTAAATAAACACTATTAGTCAAAGAACAATTTAAAATAGTAATCTAATTCTATTGAAATCGCGTTGAAAATATCTTCAACAAGTTGAGAAAAAAGTTCAACTTTTTGCTAAAAAACTAAAAAAATATATAAAGCAAAAAATATAAAACTTTTGCCATCTATACTGCAGTAGCAAAACTAAAAATATAAAAACATTCAATTTTTCACCACGACAGCGCTAGCTGCCGCATAACTTAAAACACCCCGACGTCATAGGGTGTGTCTAAGTAAGCTCCGCCTCTAAAATGGCCTCCTTTGATAATAATCGCAAGGGATTCCGGAACAGAAACCTCGAGTTGTATTATAGAAGCCGGGCTCTCGCACGGGTAAAATATATGACGGGGGTAATTATGACAAGCCGCGTTTACACTGCTCAAACACACCACTATTGATAAATTTCTAGTTGGTATACAAGACCGCACAATTTCTCATGGCATTCAATCAATTTATACTGTAATACTAATCTTGAGCACGGCATTAAATATAACCAGATAATATATTTGATTTTCCCTTCTTATACGTAATGTATATAAGGAAGTATTGTGATCACAAAAAATATACCTCGAAATTTTTATGGAAATATCAGTTCTAAGGGAAAATGCATCATTTTTATTGTCTTTTCAATGACGTGTGTGTGTATGTGTGTGAATGCTTTATAGTCAATATTGTTTAACATAAATATATTATGATGTTTTAAATTCAACATTTGTATACTCCGGGAAAGAAAACTCCTATATAAATATTTATTCTAAGGAAAAATACAATAATTATTTTAAAAAGCAATGTTTAATTAATTAAAAAAATTAAAAAGTTACCAAATAGTTTAATATCTTGAACTTCTATGAGATTTACATTACTTTTATAATTTGATTTCAACATGCATTGTTATCATAGGCCTCAGATGGACAAGGCGGGCGAATCTGCAGTCTTCGGGGCTAGAAAAATAAATATACCATATTTAATGTAACAAATAAAAAACATTTCTTTTTAAAATGAAATATTTTAACGATAAAAATAAGATTAACTTGAGATTTCATCGAAAATAAATTTTTTGATTTTCTTTAAATTGTTATTAATTATTTTCTAAATAACTTGTATGTTGAATGTGTTTAGGTGTGAGTCTGTATGCGATTGTATATGTCTGTTTGTGTGTGTGTGTCTTTATCTGAACGCTCTACTGCAAATACTGCTTAAGAACTTAAAATTTATATATACCAAATCTAAAATCAAAAAATAAAATAATTTATGAAAACAAAATCTAAATGTGTAGAAACTCTTGCTTTTTACTTTCTCATACAAATGTATACGAGAAATAATTATAATTAGAAAAAAATTGACCTTGAGATTTTAACGGAAATGTTTTAACCATTCGAGAAAATTTATAATTAAAGATACATAAAACAAAATCGAGTGAAGGGCACTCCAGTTTTTTACTATTTTCATCTAAATAGCATTCGTGTGTTTCATATAAATATTGTGACATTCAAATTTAATATAATTTTCTTAGAAATCATTTGCTGAAAAATATTTTTTTAATTACTATTTCATTTATAAGTTGGATATTGGTTGCAATCAAATGTACGGAAATAATTTCAATATTTAAAATCAATATTTTATTATTTTTAATTATACGTACAAGAAAATCCAGTGTAAGTCATTACAAATTGGTTTTGTGTTCTATTACAATTGAAGTTATATTTCTCGCAACGTAACATCTGCTCTCCTAATATTTACCGCCCTTCTTGTTAGTGCAAAAATGACTTCTAGGCAAAGCTTAACTGTATTTAACTGTTTGGTGGAGGAGCCATTAAATATTCATATAGTAGTAGTATTTAGCCAAATATATATTTAAATAAACAAAACTTACTATATATCATGCATGTAAAGAACAACAAACATACAGAATTTGCAACAAAATCTCTTCGATTTGTCACCATAATGTTGCATGGTTATATATGTTTTATAGTGCAGTTGCATATGTACACTAATATGGGTATGGGTTTATTTATATATGTATGTTTTATATATATATATATATATATATATATATATATATATATATATATATATATATATATATATATATATATCCGTGGCGGTAGCACCGTAGTTGTTGCACTCACAGATGTAAATGCTTGAATGTGTGAAATCAGCTCAGAGAAACTTTAATATTCACAAAGGATCGTAATATTACCAGATAACATGTACAAAACATTACGTATATGTAGTGGACATGTGTACAAGCAAGTTACATTGTGTGTATGTGTGTGTGTTCACTTGTAGTATACATATGTATATATTTATGTATGTATTTGTAAGTGGCTACAACAACTACGTGCACCACATGCACTGAATATATATTATTATAAATATATATATGTATATATATATATATATATATATATATATATATATATATATATATATATATATATATATCGAACTTCCTGAAGTCGATTTTTTCCTTTATGTATGCATTTTTGCGGGTGAGATGTGTTTTTTGTATATCGTTACCTACTTATAAAATAGGTGATTTTCATTCCCAGGATATAGAAATCATAAATTCAAAACGTTATATTTTTATGTTGAACGGTATTAGCAGTAGAGCGTTCACGCATAGACACAAAGCACCCAGTCACCATTGAGGATATGGACAAATCGATTTGTGATCGCATTTTTTTCTTTTATACATAATGTATACTAAAGAATAAACAGGAAAACAAAATAGACTCATATAATTTGATATTTGTCATTTGACAGCAGTTAGCACAAATAGATTGACTGAGTATTGGTTATTGAAAATAAATATTGAAAAATAGTACATATCTAATTTTTGAATATATTGATAAGGTAAATATGAAAGAAACAATCTATATTTTATATTTTAGAAACAGTATTTGGTAATGTAATAAAAGAATAAGGCACTATTGGCTTTCACTGCCCATTAAATTTCAATAAAAAGAAAAGTTCAATTGTTCAATTTCGGAGTGGTATATTAGTTGACTTAACAGTTTATTTTGGATATATATATATATATATATATATATATATATATATATATATATATATCTAGTGAAAACTACGTTTAAGAAAGTCGAGTGCAGGTCCCTCCACTTCTGTTTTCATTATATTTACAATTACAATTAGAATTTTTTACTAATAATTCTAAAAAATTCAAAAGTTGACTATGAGCAGCACTATAACTGTATTGTACTATCGTACGACGATCTAAAAATGCAAATATTTGAGTATACATACATTATTTCAATTCATGTTTTCCTAATCAAATTGAATGTATCTTTACTGTACATATGTACATATACGTATAGAGTATGAGAACTTGCAATGAAAATAAAACTTGTATTCATAGGTAATATATCTTTATTTGAGCATTTCTTTCTAAAAATTTCTAATTTCAATATAATTTTCTTTAATATTACTCAATTTATTCATTATTAATAAACTATTCTATTTATTACAAGTACGTTATATATTTCAGATTTCGGTTTTTATGACAAGGTAAATTTATTAAATAGTAATAGATTTGCGATTAAATGCAACAAATTTTTATATAGCATAAGTACGATTTTATTATATAGCGAAAGTACGATTTATTAACAGTAAATACATGTTGCATTTATGTAGCTTATTTTGTAATAAGATCTACTTATATTAAAGAAAGCTTATGCAACGATTCCTATGAAACAAAATTAACACATAAACGTATATATAAATTTACTATTTTCAAACGCAATTTTCCGGTAAATAATACATTTTTATTTTAATATCCTTAATACTCGTGTATTTTTAATTCAGTATTTCTTAACTAATGTTATTTTCGAGATATATAAAAAGTAGCAAGAGTAAAGAGTTTTAGAATTCATAATTTTATCTTCAATGGGCTTGGCTCTTGATCGCTTACACACACACATACACACAGACGTAATTCCAAATATAATCAGATTAGAATCAGTGATGTTCAAAGCTTGTATTTCCATTATATTCTTCGAATAAAGAACTTTTTATGGTAACAATACTTCTTTATAAACATTATTATAAGAAAGTAAAAATTAATTAAATAAAGTATAGAAATACAATATTAAATACATATTTGAAATTTCATAATTATAGATAAATACAGAATACTTTTTCAAGACCAACACTAATAGAAATTAACCCAAAATCTGCATTTCTATATTTTAAAAAAATCTAGAATTAAAATATTGATTTTTATAGTGTCCAAGAAAATTAATAAACAATTAAAAATAATTAAAAACCGCCAATTTGCCGCAGCTCCCCTGTTCAAATTACATGCAATCACAAACTTTTAGAAAAATGCAAAACCCCATAAAAGAGAGTATAAAAATCTAACCCTTTCATCCAGCAAAACAAGTCTAACAATGCAATCAATTGAAAAAGGCGCAGATGTTCTACAGCAGTTATTTAATTCTTTTTTTTTTTGTATTTTTCCATGCAGCATCCCGGTCATCTGGACCAGTTGGACAAGAACTGACCAGTGTCCAGTTATTTGCATCTTCCCCTCGCCACTGCGTCATTGTATTAATCATTCAGCAAGCTTACCACCGTGATATATCGCACAACCGGTATATTAACACTCACAAAACGAGTTTCGATAAAATATATTCAGGTTTTGATTCTTACCCTAACATTTCAAAAAGCAGAAAGTAAGATTACGAGAAGTTGAACGACACAGTTTGGCATTAATCTTTGAAGCAATCAGATCATTTATAATCATTCGGCAGATTAAATCATTTTCGGTTTCTAAGATGTTACATTACAGTTAGACATAAATTTTATACAATAAAAAATATTTACAATTTACAAATTTAATTTCTAAAATAAAATTGTGCTACATTTAATTCATCAAATTGTGTTTAAAATAATGTTTTATAACGAAGAATTAATATAGCATCCAGTGAAATGTGAAATATTGTTCTTAATTTTAAACAGTGAATATTTATTAAATTAAGTTGTAAAATTAAGTTATGCTTCTTCTTTACACTACGGTAAGTTTTTTTTTACTATCTAAAAGAATTGTATTCATAAATAATATCGAACTCAAGATTTTAACGTTTAGTTGAATTTATGTGTGTATGTGCGTGTCTGTGTTTGTGTGTGAATGCTCAAGAGCTAAATCTATTGAAGGCAAAATTATGAAGCACTAAAATGTGGCCCGGGTCTGCACTTATTTTTGAAGACAATATCTTAAAAGTAAATAACAATTTTTCAATATCTTGAAACTGACACGAGTTAAGAAAAAAATAATACAATAATAATTAAAGATATATAAATTTCTAGAACCTTTTGTGTGAAAAGTTTTTTTTTTCGAAGTTGTATGTACCATTTAAATATAAATCGCTTTTGAAAATGGAATTGTGACATTTACGTTTCTCTAGTTACACTTATAGATTTTGATTCAGGGCAATCTTGCATGAATTTAAAACAAATTTTAGCAATATAAAATTGATAGAGAAAATATAAGAAATTTGAGTGAAGACTACTCCAGATTTCTTTTTCATGCACAAAGCATATTTCCGACTGGAGATTATAACGAAATGTCACATTCTATATGACTCGGAAGAATTTTTTTTATTTATGTATAAAATTGTAAGCTGATGATTATCGTTTAGTTTAAAAAGAAATGTACCTTTACTGGATAATTACTTTTGAAATTAGTCATTTTGTATGTTGTATTTATGGTGACTGTATTTACTAAATTATTTCATAATTACAGCAGTATAAAAAATGTCAAAATAAAATGTTTATTAATATTATTAGGGTTTTATTCAAATATCTCTTGCTTTTCTGGAAATAATATAAATATACCACAAAATAGTATTGTCATGAAATAATACCAATACGTTTGATATCTAAGGAAACGTAAATGTATCATAACTATTTTCAAATGCGACTTATTAGTAAATGGTACATATTTAGAACTAAATATTTCTACATAAGTTGTTTAAAATTTGAATATCTTCAACTTTTATAAGGATTATTTTTTCTCTAACTCATACCGTTTTTTAGTTATTGAAATATCTTTTTCAAAAATAACAGGTTTTGTGTCCAAGGATATACAAATATTAAATTTAAAGCAACATATTTTTATGTTCAACAATATTAGCTGTACAGCCTACACAGTTAGACACACACACACACACACACACACACCAACGTCAGAAATTAGTCAAAAACGATATTTCCATTAAAGTTTCGTTGTCGATTTTATTTGTGTGCACGGAATACTTTCTTTTATATATAGTGTATAAAATAGTAACAATATGATCTACATTCAAATAAACAAGCATTTTTACTTTCTTTTACGAAGTAATAAGTAAGTATTGTAATCATGAAAATTTTCGAACTCGAGATATCAACGGAAATATACATGTTTTAACCTTCCCTGAATCGAATGTACTATTTTCGGAATGACGTCTGTCTGTCTGTGTGTGTGTGTCTGTAAACGCGCTAGGGCCAAAACTGTCGAACGAAAAATTATGAAACTTCAAACTTAAGACTTGTATATGCCCTAGATGTGCACCTTCTATTTTTGAAAAGAATATTCAAACCGGTAGTGCATGTTTACTATATACATTTTTTGTTCTATCTCCAATATCACTAGAACGGCTGCACTTACGGCAAAAATAGTTATGTTTATAATGAATGATATTAATATTTCGCACCACTTTTGTTTGAAACATTTCTTCAAAAGATTTACCAGTTGCGAGAAAAATGCTACGAAACAATATAAATATGTTGTTTACGTTGCCATGAATTCGCATGTAGCTTATAAAATCGGATCATCTGCTATTTTGACAGGAAAACAAAATAGACTCACTTAGATACATGACATTTCAGAATATTTATGTAGAGTATTGGTTAGTTTGATAGCTGGTTTTGGTTATATATATATATATATATATATATATATATATATATATATATATATATCTATATCTAGTGAAAACGGGGTAAAAGAAAGTCGAGTGCAGGTCACTCCAGATAATTTAATTATTAAAATTACCAAATTCGAAAATATTCCTGTCTCATTAGATTCGAGTTGAGAAGCTGACACGTAAATGCGAACATATCCACCAAATCGCCTTTTGCACAAAAATCAAAAAACTAATTAAAGCACTACATATTAGCATACAATAAAGACATATTTGTATTCTTGTAACATGTGATATTGATGGAGTTTTGTTTGAAATTAAGATGAGTGTTATCCCTAATATTACATATACTATCCTAAATATTTTTGAAAATGGACATGTACGTATTTCCGTACCAGCTATTTAGTTAGGAATGTTGTACTTTAGACTTCGTCCAAGAAAGTCAAAATAATAGTTTGTTTATATTTCAATACATTTTAATAGAAATACCTATAAGTACACATATATCTCTAATGATAAGTATAAATCAACAATGGGGCCTAAACAAATGCATTCCATTCTATCCCTAACAGTCTTTTCAAACAATGTATAAAATAAAAATGACAAATAGTCAACAACAAGGCCATAAAACTTGTATGTAGCCCGCGGTCTCCTTCTGCATTCATGAATAATAAACAATTAACGACATCTTTGAGGCAATAAACCGGAAGCCAGAACGGGCGCGTGCTTCCAGCCAAAATGTAGGTTATGGGAAAACGCAGTTTTTCCTGGCATCAGTTTCCCACAAACAACAATAGCAACATCGTCCGCATTTCCGCAATCTAACGCGAAAACTTTCGTCAGTAAATCAAGCAAGTTTCTTATTTTCCAGACGACAGTGCGACGCCGAAATCAGACGCCAACAGACCCCCAATGTCATCTAGTGGCAGCGCATTGAACCAACAAGGAGCACGTCAACAGACTGGGCCGCGCCAAATTCAACTCTAAAAACAGGACGAATTAAGGGTGACATTTGTGTGCACCACGGCGACCAGTTGTGCATGCAACTGTTTACATACACACATACATGCAAGCCGGCACAGTTTATAAATCACTAAAATTGCCGCCTGTCACTTTGAAAACTGATATAATACATTATTCATGTGATACTTGAGATTCGAACAGCGGCGTCCCTACCAAACGGGAAATGGGGCTGCTCAAGGATTGGAAAACAACAACATTAAATTCAGTGTATTTGATACAAAATTCATAGTACACATGTGAATCTATAATACAAATTGTGGTGTCCCTACTTTATCAAATAATTAGGGGCACCCAAAGGTTAATAAATTAATAATAATTGTTTTAATTTTCAAGCTTAAAACAAAATATTAAGTACATTTTAAAATTAAACCAAATCCAACTTTGCATAGAATTGAAAATAAATTTTATGCGTTGATAGCGA
This sequence comes from Leistus spinibarbis, assembly GCA_933228885.1. Classification (NCBI taxonomy): domain Eukaryota; kingdom Metazoa; phylum Arthropoda; class Insecta; order Coleoptera; family Carabidae; genus Leistus; species Leistus spinibarbis. The sequence continues at coordinate 3,650,370 of OW121802.1, forward strand.
CAACCAATAGTAAATTTTGGAATATATTATTATTTATTTAAATATATTAAAATTCAGTATCAAAATATGGCTACAAAAGAATCAATATGAAACCGTAAAATTATTAAATAATTTAAATATTTAGAAAATTGTAACAAAACCAGTTATTTATATCACTAAAAAATAAGATGAGCTAAAGCAAAGTTCTTTTTTGCTCAGTTAAAATAATGATTTTCAAATACGTATAATTCTTAAACTGGATTTCATGTGCAACGTATATTATGTGAGCATAACCAGTGACGTCTCCACAAACTGTGAAGATGGATCATTATTTTTCAAATTAAATATCTCAAAACTAAATAATAGCTAAATCATTAATTTAGAAAAACTTTTAACATATTTGCTACAAAAAAATTCGTCAAAGTCAAACCCATTGGATTCGAAAAATCTAATCTAATCTGATGATTAGAAACATTTCGCAAGTAACAGTCAAACTTCTATAAGTCTAACCTCGAAAGTGTGGTAAAATAACTTCAAAATATAGAAAATTTGAATTATGGAAACATTATACAGAATACACAAATCTCATTCAAAACAATTCAGTATTAGGAAAATTCGACTTACGGGAGTTCGAGATATAGAAATTTGACTATATTATTATATATTTATATATTAACAATCTAAAATAGTAAAATAATATTATTGATTTTTAACAAAAACTAATTTACACATTGGTATTATCGACGATATTTTGACATAATTGTTTCAATATGACTGGAAAGGAAAACTTCAAAATAGTATTATTCCATTTATCATAAGTGTTTCTATGGTTTTGTTTAAAGTTTAACAAAAATTAATTAATTTAATTATTATCATAAGATCGCACTAAATCTGAATTCCAAATATAATTTGTAACAAACAATTCATATCCTGATGAAGAAATAAATCAGAGAAATTTATTTTTTAAATAAATATTTGTTAACGACTATACAATTAAAATTTAAATAATTATTTAATATATGGAAAATTCATGAGTATTGGAAATAAGTACTACAACATTTATAAAACAGTTAACCTTGAAGAACACTATATATAAAAAACATATTTTATTTAATACTAGACACATACATCTTTCTTCAACTTTCCAATCATTAAACAAGTTCAAATTTTACTACAAATCTACAAAAAAAGACAATTTGCTTCAACACGAAACAACAATATATATACTTAATATACATACAAAGGTTTTAAACAACATCTTTATGTATAAGAAATAAGAAACAGCTTTCAACTTCAACAAAATTGTTAAAAAAACATAAAATTATCTCCATTGCAAAATTAATGAAACAACAGTATTTTTAGAAATAATTAAATTAAAATCATTTTTGAAACCTTTAAAAATTAAATAAAATGTTGACCTCCAATAAAGAAAATAGGTATTAACTTACACAAGACAAATTGTCTAAAACTTAATCAAATTACACTACGTATACCTACTTACAACAATATTAATCTACACGAAGAAAATGAAGCAAATATTAAATTTGCTTCAATACACCAACAACAATCTTACATCAAAACTGAAAACAAATACTTCCATCACTCTTCACCAAGCCAGTAATATTTTCCGACTTGCTTGAATCTGAAGAAATACTCATACAACAATCTTACATCTACATGGAAAATAATGAGGACAACCAAAGTTGTTCAACTTAGTACAACAAAGACAGAAAAATATGAATTACATTCATCTCATTTCACCAAGCCAATATTAACATTTTTCCATTTCGCTTCAATTAAAAAAATACAAACACGTACAACAATCTTACATCAGCAAGGAAAATCCAAATTATTTTAGCTTATTAATTAAGAGAGTATCATCAAATCACTCATCTCTCTTCAGTCTTCACCAAACTAATACTAAAATTCCATCTTGCTTAAATATACAAACACATCTTTACATCAACACGTAAAAAATATATTAATTAAATACAACATAGAGAGTAAACTATCAAATACTATCTTCCCCAAGTAAATAATAACAATTTTCTATCTTACTTCTATTGGAAGACACAAACACACATACATTCTTTAAAGTAACACGGGAAAAAATTATAATAACTTAGATCAACAAAGAAAATATACTATCAAATACATTAATCTCTCTTCTCCAAGAATATAACCACAATTGTTCTTCTTACTTCCACTTAAAGAAATAAAAACATATACAACAATCTTGGTACAACAAAGAGAATACATTATCATATACATTAATTTCCCTTCCCCAAAAAAATTATAGCTATGTTTCTATTCGAAGCAATAAAAACACATACACAATATTTACAACATAAAAATAAGTGTACCAAATTAGTACAACAAAGAGAGTAAACTATCAAATACATTCATTTCACTTTCGCAAGTAAATAATAACAATTTTCCATCTTGCTTCTTCTTGAAGACATAAAAACATATACAATTATCTTTACATCAACACGGAAAAATATTGCACCAACTTAGTGCAACAAAGAGAGTAATCTATCATATACATTCATCTTATTACACCAAGAATATAATAGTAAATATTCATCTTGCTTCTACTCGAAGAAGAACAAAACCAATACAACAATCATTACATCAACACAGAAAAATTATATCAACTTAGTACAATAAAGACAGTACACAATCAAATAACTTCATCTCCCATTCCCAAGAAAATAATAGAAATGATTCATCTTCCTTCTATTCAAAAATATAAAAACACACGGAAAAAAAGTGTACCAATTTAGTACAACGAAATATCAAACACATTCATCACCACCACATACACAAAAAAGTATCTATCTCCTCGAAGAAATAAAAACACATACAACAATAACACGGAAAATTTGTACCAACTTCGTACAAAAAAGAGAGTAAACTATAAATATATTCATCTCTCTTCCCCAAGAAAATAATAACAATTATCCATTATGCTTCTTTTCGACAAAATATAAACACATATAACGACACGGAAAAAATTGTATCACCTTAATACAACAAAAAGAAAAACTATCAAATTCATTAACCTCTTTTCCCCCAAGAATATAATAGCAATTTTCCATTTTACTTCTGTTCGACGAAATAATAACACATACAATCTTTACATCAACACAAAAAACACGGAAACATTGTACCAACTTGGTACAACAAAGAGAATAAACCATCTCTCTTCCGCAAAAAAATAATAGCAATTTTCCATCTTGCATCTACTCGTAAACATAATACCACATACAACAAACTTAGTACAACAAAAAGAAAAACTATCAAATACATTCATCTCACTTTCCCAAGTAAATAATAACAATTATCCATCGTTCTTACATCAAAACGGTAATAAATAAGAAAAACCAATATGATTCATACTTACTAAAGGAACTAACCAGCATATAAAAATAAATGCATCGTTACCCATAATCTATAATAATAGCAGTAAAAGAGTAAAACCGGCAAATGAGACGAGACGAGACACGTCCATGAATCATAAAGTCGTGTCTATGTCTCAGCACGGCGTGTCGGCCATCTTGCAAGTGTCCAATCAATACAGGGAGAGCCATCTCAGAGAAGGAGCGCGACTCAAGTTATGCGATTAGGAAACTAACTGGTTCAAGCAAGAAGACTCTCGTAGCGCTGGCTCCATAATAGATGGAAGATAGATATATAACAGAAGTGCTATATAGTACTAGTGCTAGTAGAGCGTCGACGTTCTGAACATACAAAATATGACTATCAATTCAGCGTGTATCTCGATCTGTATTCAGAGGGTCGCCTTACAACGTTACTAAATCTCAAAGTTGATAAGCCCCTTAAAGGGAGCCACCGCGCTGCTGCAACTTGTTCCACCATATAATTCGCAGTCATTTCACTCATTACTACATCTTAATGTTGCCAGACTACATGTACGCTGATGCTAACTGATCTAATACACTCTACTGTTAAAATACACAACCAAAATTGTTTTTGCAGTAAATATTTAATACAAGTCGCAAACAAATAAATTCCATTTTGTTCTTAAAAATTATATTGATAAAAAGACATAAAATTAATAATAATACTAGCAAACAAAAGTATAATTTTCTGACGTTTTCTGATTCGGTTAAGTGACCACCAAATAAAATTTAATCTCATAAAGCAAAATATGCATCTATTTTATACTAGCGTTCGTATTTTTCGAATAATTATTGTATTAATTAATATTCTTTAAATATTTTATTTATCTGTTTTATGATCTACTCCTACGATCCCCTTGGAAATTATATTTTATAGAATACAAATAAAGCCGGTTTAATTAATTCTAATTTCTGAAAAATAGGGTACCAATTTTAAGGGCCGGTATTATAAACAATTTAATATACCATTAAAATTTATTTTTTAATTAAAATCAACAATATCAAATCAAAGTTATATTTCTAATAGAAAAATAATGTTGCTGCCATTTAATGTTTTTATTTCGTTACTAAGTAAATGTTAATGAAAGTTCAAATTAATTATTATACTGGTCCTAAAACATTTAAACCTATTTAACTATTTGCATTTTTAATTATTTTGAAAGAACTAATAATTACTAAAGTAATTTAGATAATAATAGTTCGACCGTCAACAGACCTCTTAGTAAA